>CAXHSM010000438.1:0-600000 GCA_964019185.1 Maratus speculifer
TCAAAATAATTTTTTTTGCAATTAATCTTTTCAAAAATGATATTAAATTTAAGATAACAAGTAAGTTTAATCAACAATAAGTTCTTAATAAAAATATCGTTTGCATATTGTCATTAAAAGACATTAAATTACCAAACGATATTTTCAATTTCTAAAAAAAATGTAATTATTCTAATATTTTGAATATGAGCTGTAAATTACATATATTACGTAAAATATAAAATTAATCATAACTAATAATAAAATATGTAAATTAAAAATGGCAAATTCATGATATTATTTTACTCTATTGAGTATGTATGCAAACGGATATTTTCCGTTACAAATCGAGATTACTTTAATTTACAATAACGCGCGTCATTATATAAAGTTTATTTTTAAATAAATGGCAAATCTTATCACGTTTAAAACACAGTGTTTAGTTTAGTTAGCCTTTAGGGTATTTAAGTAAGTGTTCCTTCAATTAAAGATAACTTAATGAACTACAGCCGCTTCAATCTTCTGAACCTTCCTTTAATTTTTATTGTTTACATAGCTTAAGAAAGCAAGCGTGAGTTTTCAAAATGAAAAAGTATTAATGAGCTGGATTCGTTAAATTTAAAAATAGCAGAAATTCCCTTTTTTAAAGCTTTCGCACGATTTTTTAAAACTTCCTTCTTGAATTTTTATTACGTTAAAGAATTCATTCATCTAAAGGATATAATATTCTTCTTATTAGATTTTTAAACAAGTAAAAGGGTATTACTATGATGTGGATAAGGCACTAAACTAAACTTATGATTAAAGTCTTATTACTTTTGTTAATTATAAGAAATTTCTTTTGAAATATATTAGAGAAAGTTTTATTAAAGATATAGTAATATAATAAATAATAGATACACAAACACATGAATTCTGAGTTACAGTTAACGAATTTGAGATTTATAAATTTTTATTTCTATTTATTGCATTGTTTTAGTTGGAAAATTAATAAAAACACATTCCATCAAAAACCATGAATTTCTAAGCAGCTTGGGCTTTCAAAAAGTAAGAGCATTAATGAGCTGAACTTATTAAATTTAAAAAATGAGCTGAAATTATTTTTTAAAATAGTTGTCGTACGATTTTTTAAAAAAATCCTTATTGAATTTTTATTATGTGAAAGAGTTCGTTCATCTAAAGAATGTAATATAATCCTTATTTGATAGTTAATGAGGAAAAATGATATTAAGGTGATGTAGATAAGACACTAAAATATATATATAATTAATAGTAAAAAATGTAAACTAATAATAAAATATATTAATTAAAAATGACAAGCTTGTGATTTTCTTTATATTATTGAGTTTGCATTGAACCAAAAATATTTCGTACGATTTGAAGCTACATTAAATTACAATAACGTGTGTCATTATTTATAGCTTTTTTTTTTTTTTTTTTTTTTTTTTTTTTTTTTTTTTTTTTTAATAAATGGCAAATTGTATCACATTTAAAACACAGTGTTTAGTTTATTAGCCTTTAGGGTCTTTAAGTAAGTCATACTTCAATTAAAATTATATAAATTATCTATATTATGCAATAAAAGAAAATATAAAATTAATAATAGAATATATAAACTTATTATAAAATATCTAAATTAAAAATGACTAACTTGTGATTTTATTTTACTCCATTGAGTATGCATACAACCGGGTGTATTTCGTACAATTTGAAGTTACTTTAATTTACAATAACGTGCATCATTATTTACAGTTTATTTTTAAATAAATGGCAAATATTATCACGTTTAAAACACAGTGTTTAGTTTAGTTAACCTTTAGGGTCTTTAAGTAGGTGCTCCTTAAATTAAATTAAAATTGCATAAATTATATATATTATGTAATCAAATATTAGACTAATAATAAAATATGTAAATTAAAAGTGACAAACTTGTGATTATATTTTAATGCATAATGCATACAACCTAACAATACAAACTACGTATACAATCGGATATATTTCGTGCAATTTGAATTTACTTCAATTTACATTAACGCGTTAGTCATTATTTCTAGTTTATTTTTAAATAAATGGCAACTCTTATTATGTTTAAAACACAGTGTTTAGTTTAGTTAGTCCTTAGGATCTTTAAATAAGTGCTCTTTAAAGTAAATTAAATTAAAATTGCATAAATTATATATATTATGTAATAAAATATTAGACTAATAATAAAAAAATTAAACTAATAATGAAATATGTAAATTAAAAATGACAAACTTGTGATTATATTTTAATGTATAATGCATACAACCTAACAATACAAACTACGTATACAACCGGATATATTTCGTACAATTTGAAGTAATTTTAATTTACAATAACGCGTTAGTCATTATTTATAGTTTATTTTTAAATAAATGGCAAATAAATTTTATCACGTTCAAAACACAGCGTTTTGTTTAGTTAGGCTTTAGGATCTTTAGGAAGTGTTCCTTCAATTAAAGATAGCTTACTTAATGAGCTACAGCCGCTTCAATTTTGTGAATCTTCCTTTAATTTTTGCTGTTTACATAGCTTAAGAAAGGAAGCGTGGGTTTTCAAAAAGAAAGAGCATTAATAAACTGCATTTCTTAAATTAAAAAACAGCAGATTTTTTTTTTTTTTTTTTTTTTTTTTTGATTTTTAAAACTTCCTTTTTGAATTTTTATTACGTGAGAAAATTAATTTATCTAAAAGGATATAATATCCTTCTTATTGGATTTTTAATCAGATAAAAGGAGTATTTATATGATGTGGATTAGACATTAAACTAAACTTATAATTAAATTTAAAGTCTTGTTACCTTTGTTATTTATAACATTTTTTTTAAATATATTAGAGAGAAATGAATTAAAAATATAGTAATATTATGAATAATATATGCATAAAAAAGATGAATTTCAAGTTACAGTTACCAAATTTGAGGTTTATGAATTTGTATTTCCCTTTATTGCATTGTTTTTCGTTGGAAATTTAAAAAAAAATCGCATTCCATCAAAAACCATAAATTTTTACTGCGTACATAGTTTAAGTAATCAAACGTGGGGTTTCTAAAAAAAAGCATTAATGAGCTTGATTTCTTAAATTAAAAAAGAGCAGAACTTATTTTTTTTTAAGTTGTTGCTCGATTTTTTTTAAATTTCCTTTTGAACTTTTATTACGTGAAAGAATTTTTTCATCTAAAGGATATTGTATCTTTCTTATTAGATTTTTAATCCGGTAAAAAGGTATGAATGTGATTTGGATAAGACGCTAAATTAAACTTATAATTAAAATTTAAGTTTTATAATTTTTGATAATTATAGAAGTTACCGTTTGAAAACTATTAGAGATAATTGTATTAAAAATTTAGTAATATTATTAATAATATGTACATAAAAAGATTAATTTTAAGTTACGGTTACCGAATTTGAGGTTTATAAATTTTTATTTCCATTTATTGTATTGTTTTCGATGTAAAATTAAGAAAATTGCAATCCATCAAAAATCATAGATTTTTACAATTGCCCTTGAATTTATATGTTTTACATAGTTCAAAAAAAGAAAGCATCGGTTTTCGAAAAGAAAGAGCATTGACGAGCTGGATTTCTTAAATTAAAAAATGAGTAGAAATCACATTAAAAAAAAATTATCGCGTGATTTTTTTAAAACTTTCTACTTGAATTTGTATCAATTTGTTGGATTTTGTTAGATCAAAAAATCTGAATTCCAATTAAACCATGTTTTGCAGGCGTATATTTATTGCAGCATTGTATTATGGAGTTAACAATAATTTTTATTTTATTTTTTTCAATTTAGAACCTTCGCAAACAAATGTTGTCTTAGCTAGTGAAACGTAAATATTTTTAAAAACAATAAACTATAAGAGATTTTAATTTATAGCAATTGTTGATGAATTTTAATTAATGAGAATAAATGTAAATATTCCTCAAGAGCAGTACAGTATGCTATAATACTCTAAAGCATGATAAACCCCGATACAATCTAAAATATAAATGAGGGGTGTAATTGTAAAAAAACAGAGTGTCTAAACAGAGCTCTAAGCAGAGTGTGTATGCCATAGCTTTCTTGAGAAACAGAGTGCATACGGAGCACCTTAAAAAAAACCAGAAGGTATGCGGCATTATTCCCCCATATAGCCTCCAGTACATCCATGAATATAATCTAAAATAAAATTAGGATTTTTGAAATTTTCTTTTTTTTATGTTTTTAGCATCCAATAAATAAATGTAATTAAGCAGGATGCATCATGTTTAAATCATAAAAATCAGAATCTATTAAAATTATCTTTATTTTTACGTTTTTATATGTATAGTACAAATATTGTTATTTGAGAAATAAAGGTAAAATAGTACAACATAAACACGAGCATGTATATTTACAACATAAAAAAATAAAAACTATCATGATAAATTTCGAGTTGAGGATATCATTTAAAAAATGTATAAACATGTTTAATGAACCAAAGGAAGGTAGTCAAAAGTTAAGGCATAAGTTGTAAAGATAAAAGAAATACAGCTTCAAATATTGCATTACCGTTTGTATTTTAAATTGAAGACTATAAATATAGATATTCAATAAATCTAATAAACTAAAGCATGAAACAGGAAATATAAACATCGAATATTTGTAATTCGTAAATATATATATATATATATTTTTTTTTAATAAAAAAGTGATACATATTTGATTTAAAATAAAAATTTAAAAAAAAACTTGCTTTTCAAACTAATGTAAAAGCAAGATCTTATCATATTACATATCTTCTTCAGAAAAATTTTAGTTTTTTTTTCTCAAAAAGAGAAGTGAAATGCGAATGTTATCTTAGCCAGTCAAGCGAGGCTTTAATCAGATACAGTTCCTTTAAAAATTATTAAATACGTTACAATTATATGGTTTTCGATACTAAAACGGAATTAACAAATACGGCTAAAAGAAATCATTTTATTTCACTGGCTTTCAAATAAAATATTATAAAAATGAAGAAATAAATAAAAAAAGATCTAACTTAGCAACAAAAAGAACGAATTACACTTTGAAAGGAGGAAGATATATAAAATAATTGGAAATCTGATTAAAAAATAGAAATGTAGAAACATTTCTAAGACAAACTAAAAGAAATCAAACACAAAATCAGAAAGCAATGGAGAGATATTGGAATTTTTCTGTTACGGAAGGTTGGTGTGATTAAAACATGTTTCTTTTAGTATTTTTCTTTTTCCGCCGAGTCTTACGTCAGCGGAGATTTTGAAAAATTTCTCTGGAATAATGACTAGCTGAAATTACTGAAGTTTAATTTTCTTGAATCATATTAAAAGAAGTATTAATTAAACTTAATTAAAATTTTCTTTAGTTTTCGAGAAACTTCTAATTTTTTAGATATCCTATCTACTTACTGAACTGCATCTGTTTAATTATGCATATATTTTTCTTCGCATTTTCGAAAGCCTTTTTTTTTTCGTTAAAAGTGAAATGGAGACAGTGTAAATATAATTCTTCTTAAAAATGTAATAAGTATTTGGCGCATTTAAGATTATATTTATTTGTCATTTTATCTATAGTTTCTTACTGCTTTTTTTAATAATTATATAAATAAGCACTAATCAAATATTCTTTTAAAAGTTATAGTGCTGTATGGATTGACTTATAAAGTTCTTTTTCCTTTAATTTGAGTATCTGGTATCATACATCACAACATAATTTGCTTTTCTTTTAGAATATTAGAAGAAAAGTTAATTTATATATATATAATTTTCAATATATTTACATATATATTTATATATATATAATTGAAGAAAATAAATATAGATATTCAATAGGTCTAATAAATTGAAATGTAAAACATAAAATATAAACATTGAATATTTGGATTTCATAAATATAAAATTATCTTAGAAGAAAAAGTGACACATACATATTTGATTTAAAAAAAATAATAATAAAAATAATAAAAACTTACTTTTCAACCTAATATAAAATGAAGATCTTATCCTATTACATATCGTCTTTACATTTATTTTTTTTTTCACAAAAGAAAAGTGAAATGCGAAATGTTATCTTAGCCAGTCAGGCGAGACTTTAATCAGATACAGTTCCTTTAAAAACATTAGATACGTTATCATTATACAGCTTTCTACACTAAAAGAGAATTAGCAAATACGACTAAAAGAAATCATTTTATTTGATTGGCTTTCAAATAAAATGTTATAAAAATAAAGACAAAAAAAATGGAAATCTGATTAAAAAAATAGAAATCTTTCTAAATTTCTAAGACAAACTAACAGAAATAAAACACAAAATCAGAAAGCAATGGGAGATATTGGAATTTTTCTGTTACGGAAGGTTGGTGTGATTAAAAAATGTTTCTTTTAGTATTTTTCTTACGTCGGCAGAGGTTTGTAAAAATTTCTCTGGAATAATGACTAGCTGAAATTACTGAAGTTTAATTTTCTGTAATCATATTAAAAGAAGTATTAATTAAACTTAATTAAAATTTTCTTTAGTTTTCGAGAAACTTCTGATTTATTTATATATCATATCTACGTACTGAACTACGTCTGTTTAATTATGCATATATTTTTCTTCACATTTTCGAAAACCATTTTTTTTCTTTAAAAGTGAAACGGAGATAGTATAAATATAATTCTTCTTGAAAAATCTGAGTATTTGCAACATTTAAGATTATATTTATTTGTCCTTCTATCTTTAGTTTATTTATGATTTATTTTTTTAACAGTTGTATAAATAAGCATTAATCAAATATAGTTTTAAAAGTTATACTTCTGTATAGATCGACTTATAAAGATTTTTTTTTCTGATATAGCACATTCTTTTCTTTAATAAAATTTCAATGATTTACCAAAAAAAAAAAAAAAGTTGATTTTTTTTATGTAGATAACTTAGATACAATTGAAACATAAAACATGAAACATAAACATGGAATATTTTGATTTCATGAATATAAAGTTTTCTTAAATGAAAAAATGATGCATATTTGATTAAAGATATATTAAAAAAATTGCTTTTAAATTTATATAAAAGTAAGATCTTATCATATTACATATCGTCTTTACAAAAATTTTAGTTTTTTTTTTTTTTTTTTTTTTTTTTCAAAAAAAGAAAAATTAAATGCAAAATGTCAACTTAGCCAGTCAGGCGAGTTTTTAATCACATACAGTTCCTTTATAAGTATTAAATATGTTATCATTATGCAACTTTCTACACTAAAAGAGAATTAGCAAATACGGCTAAAAGAAATCATTTTATTTGACTGGCTTTCAAATAAAATATTATAAAAATGTAGACATAAAAAGAAAAAAGAGGTAACTTAGCAACAAAAAGAGCGAATTTCAATTTGAAAAGAAGAAGACATATAAAATAATTGGAAATCTGATTAAAAAATAAAAATGTTTCTACATTTCTAAAAAAAACTATAAGAAATCAAACACAAAATCAGAAAGCAATGGGAATATAGTGGAATTTTTCTGTTACGGAAAGGTTGGTGTGATTAAAACATGTTTCTTTAAGAATTTTTCTTACGTCGGCGGAGGTTTATAAAAATTTCTCTGGAATAATGACCAGCTGAAATTACTGAAGTTTAATTTTCTCGAATCATCCTAAAAGAAATATTAATTAAACTTAATTAAAATTTTCGTAAGTTTTCCACCAATTTCTAAATTTTTAGATACCATATCTACTTACTGAACTGCATCTGATTAATTATACATATATTTTTCTTTGCATTTTCGAAAGCCATTTTTTTTCTTTAAAAGTGAAACGGAGACAGTATAATTCTTTTTGAAAAATATGAGCATTTGCAGCATTTAAGATTGTATTTATTTGTCATTCTATCTATAGTTTCTTTCTGATTTATTTTTTATTAAATAGTTATATAAATAAGCACTAATCAAATATTCTTTTACAAGTTACAGTCCTTTATGGATTGATTTATAAAGTTTTCTTTCGTATAATTTGAATACCTGACATAGCATATCGCAACACAATTTCCTTTTCTTTCATAACATTTCATTAATTTTTTTAAGAAAAAAAAAGCAGTTAATTTTTTTATATATAATTTAGATTAATCTGAGTTCTTCGAATTATTAATAATATAATAATCGGAATTGCCGCTTCTCAGGCTAATTAGAATTAATATTTTTAAGTCTTGAAAAATGCTTAGTTGTAGATTCGTTTAAAAACTCAAGAAAAAAATGCAAATTTATTTTTTTCCTTCCACTTTTCGATTTATAAAGGGAATTAGAAATTCACTTTTTAAACAGAAATATAAAATGTTTCATGAGCAGTATTTCTTTTTTTACTGCGTAAATATTAATATATTTAAAATAATTGTTTTTATTACAATCTAATAAGAACAAGGATAATCAAAATTAAAAGCATGTTTTTCAATGGCGACTTTAAAATTGTTCTTTTCTCGAATTTTTTATCATCATATTAGCGTTATTTAAACCAATAAAAGTGAACTAGTTAACGTACCGATTGCTTTTAAATTATTACAATCCATTCAAATAAAAAATCTTTGTTCTGAATTAAATATTACTATGGGACAGATAATGTATTTTCTAATGCTTGAGGCGGAAATAAATTTAAAGGATATTCAAGATTTGTCTGCTGTTAAGGCTGTTGGTCACTCACTTTTAAAATCTCCCTCCGTAACTTAAAGTCTTTGGGTGTTTGATGCATTCTTATATTTAAAATACCTCCTCAGGAAAATACTATTTTTAACTTCTTTTTTCGTTAATCTCTTTTTAAAGGATGTCACATTTTTACTTACTTTCAAATCATTTCTAAAATCTATGCTTAATTTTACATGAAATGCTGACATTTTACCTGCAGTTCGTCACTTTTTAACACATAAAATATTAAATTCAGCATAGATTTTAGAAATATTTTGAAAAGTAAGGGGAAAAAAAGGGCGACATCCTCTAAGAAGAGGTCACCGAAAGAAGTTAAAACTATTAAATTTCCTAAAGAGATATTTTAAATATAAGAATGCATCAAACGCCCACACTGTTAAACCTTAAAGGTTGCATATGGCACTTTTAAGGGTGATACGCTTGTCCCGTCAGCGACACCCCTAAAGGAGCCAGAATTGCACCCCTAGAGGTGCCCTGAGGCACCACATGGTACCACATGGCACCTCTAGGGGTGCAATTCTGGCTCCTTTAGGGGTGTCGCTGACGGGACAAGCATATCACCCTTAAAAGAGCTATATACAATATTTAGTTTTAACAGTTTAAAGACTTAACATTTCAGAGGGGAATTCCGAAAGTGGGTGACCAGCAGCCATAAAGAGATTTTCTCTTTAAAATCTTATTTATAAATCACAATATTATGCCACTTCGATTAAACATTAGTTTTCCAGTATATGAGTTACCGCATGATAGCGAATAGACGAACTTAGAATTATTAGTTTTGTACATTCAGAATAGAAGTTAAATATTCCCGCAAAATTTTTTTTTATGAATTATTTGTATTTTCATAGCAGTGTGTTGCCGAGTGTTTCGTCTTTAGTTGTAAGGAATTATACATTATTTCTAATTGCTTAAAAGGTGTAATGAAGATTTAAAAAACATAATTTTTTTATTATTATTTTGTTGACATGTTTCAACTCATCAGAAAGTCATTTTCGAAACAAATAAAAAATGATATTCCAAAATTGAGCGGTCATTGAACTAAAGCGCCATCATTCAGGTTTTCATGTTTTTATTTATTTATTTATTTATTTTACATGGTATTTTAATTTCTATTTTTTGAAATCACTGAGCCACTCGTGCTACAGTTCCGGTACATTTATTTTGATTTTGTATTTTGATTTCCAGTAAACTAGAACGCTATTATTCCTTTTTTCATATTTTTATTTATTTTTTATTTTACTTGGATTTTATATTTCCATTTTTTTAATCATTGAACAACTCGTGCCACAGTTTTAATAGGTTAAATGGTTTTGTATTTTTACATATGGAATTTTTACGTGTTATAATCTCTATTATTTCTCTTATAATAGAGTGATAATATTGTTTGGAGGAAGAAAATACTTTTCTCTCGTTGAAGTTTACAATGATATTTTCTTCTTGATGTAACTTGGTCATGGCTGTTGTTTTTCTACTGTATTTAATATCAGCTATATACTCCTACTTTCTGTATTTAAATTTCCTGCTTGTCCTTCTAATATAGAAATTCTTTGATCCATCTTCTCTAATCAAGGGTGTTTCTTAAACTTCTGAAAAATTCTCGGAATTAATTGGGTCAATCTTACTAAATATATAAATATATTAAATATATATTTATATATTTACAAGATATTCTTATAAAAAATGAACTTATTTTCATAAACATAAAAAAAAATCTAAGGTACCCTGGGGTAATAACACCAGGCGGGGTAATAACGCCAAGTCCTTATATTTTGCATAATTATGAAATAATCAGGTAAATGACACCCATGTTCTCTGCGCAGAAGGGTTTTGAGTCATATAAATCGCAAAAAACAGCTTCAAGTTAATTTGTTTCATTTTTAGGTCTTATTGTTTTTACAAGCAACTAAAATTAACGCTTGATCTAAAATTTACGAGATAAGGTTTTTGAACTGAAGACTATATTTTTTATCCAGAAATATTTTGTTTATTACATAAATTTGTAGTTTATTTCATGTACTTTCAAATTGTTGTAGAAGATTTTTGGATAACTTCTCGAGATAATTTGTAGTTTAGGATTTACTGCGCAATAAGTATCCCGGGGTAATAACGCCAGGGACTGGCGTTATTACCCCGGTTGATTTCCAACAGTGGCCGAACTATATCCGAAGGGGGTTTATATATTAATATGGGACAGCATTATCATCATTGTTGAAATGGTAAGATTAAGGGGGGGGGGGTGCCCAATACTTAAAAATAATCTCTCTATTTTATTTTTTATTATATAATTATTATTTTTTTACTAATGTAAAAAATAATTTTTTACTCTTTTAAATAAAAGTGTATCAAAATGTTTTCGAGATTCAAATTCGAACATTTTCAAAATCAGGTTTCTATTAAATTTCCACTGGATTGTTCAATTGAGTTCGAAATTTTAACTGTCCGCTTTCTCAGCGTTTGGTTTTTCGAAACTTTATAAATTTAACCTTTAACTGATGTGACAGAAACTGTAACGTATGAATATGATGCGGTTTGTGAGACCACAAAATTGAAAGATGAATAAAAGGCGGGAATAACTCATAGGATTGTGTTTTTGTACTAAACTTTTTTATACAAGAGTATTATACTTAATATTCACCTATTTAGTCTCTGGTGATAGTACTAAAATTCCAAATGAAAAAAAAAAAATTCGGTGGTGTTAATCTGAAAATTACAAGTTAAACTAAAAAATTAAAAGAAAAATAGTGATCTACGAGACCGGTAACATTAGTTAAAGGTTAAAATGCGATCCATGATTAAAAATCATAGAATACTGTTCCTGCGCTTAACTTTTTGTACAGAATTAATTCTAATTAAATTTAATCTACTCAAATATTTCTAACAATATTACGAGAACTCCAAACGAAAGAGAATTTCAGTTGTAACTATAGTTAAACTGGAAAATGCAAGTTAAACGCTTTTTTTTTGGGGGGGGGGGGGGGTACAGTATTCAGTCAGATTGCTAACAGCAGTTAAAGGTTAATTTTGTTGCTAATATAGAGATAATGACATATAACCATATGAATTATGTATAAAATTGAATAAGAAATCTCGTTGGGATAATATTTTTTAATAAAAAATTTTATTCAATTTATTAAAATTTATTAAAGCATGCTCTTTAAAACGGCGACAATTTAACTGTAGGTTTGGAGAATCAGCATTAGTGTGGAGTTATGGGTTAAAAACTATTTACTAGATTACTATAATAGTATTAACCCTTAACTGCTGTGACAAAAATTGTCGCATAACTTACTGTGAGCGGCCTGTGAGAACGCTTAATCTAACGATGAATAAAATGTTAAATTAACTTTTAGAATATTATTTCTGTATTGAACCTTATATACAGGACTATTATAAATAAAATTCAGCTATTCAAAAGTTTCTAGAGATAGTAATAGGACTCCAAATGAAACAAAATTTCCCCGGTATCTATAGTTAAACTAAAAATTGCAAGTTAAACTCTGAAACTTGAAAAACTCAGCGGTATATGAGACGCTAACAGCAGTTAAGGTTTAACAAAAATATTTATTACATATAACTCTAGTTATTATAAAACTTCACATGATTAAAATATTACATTATGAATGGTTAAAACCATGCAATGTTTCTTATAATCATATTTAAGCGGGACTTTTTAAGCAAAGAGAGACACAGGGTGTTATATTCTGTTGAAGCTCCCCCTCACTCGTTTTTCTTTCACTTTCACAAAAAAATCAATATTTTCTATCGCATAGAATGCATACATGGGAATATAAATACTGATTTAAATAATCCGTGCAATGTTTCTAATAATTCTATTTAAATGGTCATTTTTAAGCAAAACATAGCTTAGAATCTGATATTATTTTGCCTACTCCCCCCGCCACCACCACAGCTTTCTTTTTCTTTCAGAGTCGCAAAAAAATTGTACATTTTCAATAGCTTAGATTGCAATTTGTCAATTTCTAGAGCTGTAGAGTTTGTATTTTTAGAATTGGGCAATCTACATACCATTATTCCATCTTATTTTATAGTTTTGTTTGCATGGCGTTATTACCCATATAGGTGGGTATTAACGCCAAATAGCATTGGTCAAGAAAAAACGACATTACATTTTATGAATACATATTTGTTAAATTATTTTATTTTATATAGATAGTCAATGAGTTCTGTATCAGATCCTATATTTTTTTGAAAAATACAATCTAAAACTAAGCCGTGAAAATTGGTAGAACCTTAACGTGGCGTTATTACCCCAGGGTACCTTATTACAAGCGCTATTATCCATGATGAGATATAACTCTATTTCATAAAAAAAATGCATCATTATGTGCAAACTGGCCATAAGGGTACCTTTTTATTTTACTGAAGTTTATGACATGATATATCGAACTGCTATATAAGAGCTATATACTCGCTGTGAGCTTATAAAATTGTTTTCGAATTTGTCAAGGATATTGGATTTCCTAATATCCCTGTTTGATATAAAATGAAATTTTTCTTCGTGAAAATACAAAATTGTTTGCAAGTACCTCAAGAATATTACTTTTCGGTTTATTCCGTCTTTTAACATATAAAGTGAAACTTTTCCACAAATAAATGTGAAATTGCTCAAGAATATAACTTTTCTAGTCACTCCGATTTGTAACATGAAATGAAACTGTTCCGCTTCGAAGTATTATATTGTTCAGACGTTAATCTGATTCTAGCATTATTTTTTAGACATGAGCCATTGATTTTGAAAATGAGGCAAAAAGATTTTTGAAAAAAAAAAAGATAAAGATAAATTTTATTACACAGTAACCAAAATTAATTCATTAATCAATTCACATTATATAACTTTGTCAGTGTAAATTTATGACTACATTGAAAAACAAATGCTGATTTTACGGTATATTATACTGATAGATGGTGTACCATCAAAGTGACTGTAATATACACTCATATAGATGAATTAAGGCGCAAAACTAGTCACTGAAAAAGACCCGGATGATAATGTAAAGTCTATGGAAGCGTTCTTTTTAAATATCTCGCTCAAATTTTAATATTTTTACATGATTTTTTTGCATAGGATAGCTGAAGACGATCCAAAACCGGCCTAGTTTTTACCTTTTTCGATTTTGCTTGTATATTTTTTATATTATGATAGTTTCAATTTACGAACCGGTATATACCGGTTTTAAAATTTAAACAAAAAACCTCCCATATACTTTACATTATCATCCGGGTCTTTTTCTGTGACTATTGTGAGGACTCAAACAATATATGACTTCTTAACCTCTTCCCTGATTTGCCCATACGTCATTCGGGCAACGTGTTTTTCACTATTCACAATTTTCCCGTACCATGTAACGGGCATTCATATTATAATCATGATTTCTTATTCTCACATGTAAACTTGTATTGTAAATTTTGTATTATTTAATCTGAGCACTTTTATGATTCAATTTGGCAAAAAATTCTGTTTTGAAAAACCGGTGACAAAAGATTAAAAATTCTGTAAAATACATAAAAATAGGCATTATTTATTTATTTTTTTCCAAAAATATCGATCAGCTAAGTAGTTAATGCTACATTACTAAGCTAATTTTACTACTTATCACTGTTATTTGTATGATTTTAAGCAGTGGCATCTCACCTGCCAGTATTGTACTGTAAAAGCAGCTTTTTTCGGGGATGGGGGGGAGGGAGACTTACAGTGTAGTAATTTCGGTTTGTAACATTAAATGAAACTGTACCACTACAAAATATTATGTTGTTTAGGCATTAATCTTATTCTAGCATAATTTTCAGCATATGAGCCGGTGGTATTCAAAATAAAGCAAGCCCAAAAAAAAAAAAAAAAAATACAAAATGTTACATCTTATTAAAAAGTTACCTAAATTTTATGTGTTTAATTAATTTCCGATAAATAACTTTGACTATCGGTATAAATTTAAGACAATATCTAACAATATGTTTAGTATATGAGCCATTCATTTTAAATACAGTTGAGTCTCCCTATAAAGAAACTCCATACATCGAATTTCTCTATATAACGAATTTTTAGTAGGAACGGTCTCCTTTTTACATGATTACATTAAAAACAGTCTCTATATAGCGAAATATCTATCTCCATATAACGAATTTTTTCATAAATTGGTCTTAACTTATTCAGTTTTCAAAAAGATTCGAAATCATATGGAATCAATTTTCCATCACTTATTTTTGATTTATCTTAGAGTGCTGACTTTTTTTATATTACTTATCTCCTTGTTCTTTAAATCCAACGAATTCATCCCACCTCCCACACACCTTTCAACATCCTTCTCAAAACAGAGTCAATTAGATTGTTACAGATATAAGAAAGGAATCAATGAGAGGCACATAAGAGAGGCCACATAAGAGAGGCCTTCAAATGGAGGAAAATATTAACTACAATTTTTCATTCCTTGCAAAAATTTGAGCTTTTTTTTGAGAGCGCAACAATTTTAAAATCAAAACAACAAAAAATTACAGATTTCTTCGTTTGAAATTAATGCAAGTCTTTCTTATTTAATTTTCATTAAGCTTTCAAATAAATGACTGTTCTCTTTTTGTGAAACTGCTTAAATAATTAAGAAATAGAATGTTAGGTTAATATTTACTTTTAAACTTTTTAAATTGTTAATTAAAAACATCAAAAATAATATCTGTTCAAAACTTATATATTAAATACGATTTTTAACATCATTTTCTCTATATCGAATTTCTCTATATAACGATTTTTTTACTGGAACGATGGATTTCGTTATATATCGATGTGTATATTACCTGAAAATAACGAAATCTGTACAAACTCAAATCTTCTTCATAATTTAAAATCAACATGTCTAAAGGTTTTTTTCTCTTAACGTGTATGCTTTTCAGACTATTAACTTGCTTACATTTCAAAAATTAATACTTTAAAAATAGAATATACCATTAAAACAAACTAAAATGATAATTTGTCTCATTCGCTGATGCATGAGGAAACACATATGAAACCCCATCAGTATTTGTGAATATCATAGTAATTCACAGATTCAAACTTTCTTTCCTTGAATACTTTTTCAGGTATATTTTATCTGTCAACTTGAAAACTATTTCTTCCGTTTTTATTGCTCAGAAAATACGCTCGTTACTCAAAACTTTTCCATCTTCAACTGCGATATTTTCGAATCTGTAAGTGAAACCCGTAAGTTATGATTACTGGCCTTCCTCCAACTTTAACACACGGGGGTAAAGTTCAAAATCCATATGTATGCCCACCGAAGTACAAATTCGCAGGGAGGAAAGGGTATTCAACTTTTATCTATGCATTTACTACTCGCCAAGACATCATTGGGTATGCAATATATTTTTTACACTTTCCATTTGTAGAGAACATTTTGTCATCTTTTTCTTTCCACCATGGATATATCCTGGACTATTTTTCAAGTTTGTTACTTTTTCTAATTTTTCATTATTTTTTTGCCAGAATGACAAAAGGTGAATTTGTAGTGATTAAATGGAAAGATGGTGCTAGGAAGTAGAAAAATGCTATTAAGATTTAGATGAAGAAAAAAATAGCGGAAAAATTATTATTCTAGTGCTTTTTAAAGTAAGGTCATTGTGCGTAAATATGAAATCTATAAATACACTATTAAAAAAAAACCGGACGATTTTACGGAAGTACTACTGGTAATCTGGACGCCAGTATAATTTACTATTTTTTAGCGTAAATTTCCGTAAAATTTCCGCAAATTACAGAAAATTTTGCGTATTTTGCTGGAATTTAAGGAAATTTTTCCGTTAAAAAACAGTAAATTGTACTTTAGTACAAACTTTTGTAAAATCTTTTTGTGTAGCAAGACGCATCTGTGACAGACCTATTAGTAGAATAAAACGCAAAATGAATTTTTGCAAGAAGTGTTACTTTTTTGCAGATGAAAATGTCGTCCGCTAAAAGATTAAATTTGGAAGAAAGTAAAACAATTGAGCTCATGGAAATATTTTTACTTAACTGATAAATAATATTTTCAGGGATTCAGACGAATTTTTTTCCTTCCTTCCTTCCCCCCCCCCCTTTGAGGGTGGAGCGGTTGGGGGGGGGGGATGTCTGTTGTTTTGGTGCACGTGGCAATTTACGGATGGTAGATGTAAGGCAAGCAGCAAATGAATCATTTTATCTGTTTTTATTTAAATGTTTTTAATTAATAAATAAACTCACCGAAAAATATTCAGAGGCGCAGACGAGATTTTTCTGAGACATGTCTGTTGTTTGTAATGTTGCAGGTATTCGAAGGAGCGGCAGACGATTAATCCCGCTTTGTATCAAAAATAATTATTTTTTTACTAATTAATAAACTCATCGAAAAATATGAAACCAGAGACGCAGATGATATTTTTCTGCAAAACGAAATATCGTCTGTTTCTTTTGTAATTTTGTTGTGGCAATTGAGTGATGGTTTTCGTTTTGTTCTCTCGTCGTTTGATTGAGTGTCACTTTTTGAGAAATAATGTCGCATGCAATTTCCACGTCTCAAATGGTTTTTAAATGTGCAGTTTGTAAATTTGGTACAATATATTATGAAGACGGATCGCACGAAAATTGGATTTCTTGCGAAACTTGTAAAGTACATATTCATTTCACTTGTCTTCGTAATGGTGATTTTACTTCATTGTGTAAGTGTACAGTCGATTCTGTATTACCAAGAATACAAGAACTTCGTGATGCTTTTTTCGACATAAATGAGTACAGGCGATATGAAAGTCTCCCTCTAGAAAAGATTATCAAGTACGCTGAACACATTCCCTACACCATGAATTGGTCTTGTACTGATATTCAATATTTCTTCCGAGAACTTGGAATTAATAGCGATACTTTTGTTAAACATGATTTAGATGGCCGGAAGCTGTTGACTCTCACGATGGCTGATTTAAAAGAATATGGTTTTAAGTTAGGCCCTGCTCTGAAAATCTACAAACATATAAAGGTACTCAGGTGGAAAATTATAAGTTCACCAATTAATACAAAATCCAGCATCTTGCTGTAAAATATTAACTATTGCAACATATTTTTCAGTCTATATTACCGTTATATTATTGTTTTCCATTAGTAAGTTTAGTTGTTTCCAATATCTTTAGATAATATATTGTTTGTAATATTCCTTTGTTTTATCTCGTTGTTTAAAATTTTAATTAAAAAATAATTATTTATAGCATGGTTATATATTGCTTGATGATATTTATTATTTACTTTACACCAGTTATTGATTTAGTGCATATAATCTATAAATAGTGATAAATATTTCTTACTTTTATTATTCTGAGTCCTCATAAAAAATATTATTTTTTGCGAATTTGCAATACAAAACATTTTAATATTTACTAATTAACAAATTTTATTGCCTTCTATATTTTACATATTGATTATTATTAATTTTTTATAGTTAATTTATCATTTAATTTCAGTTACTACATTAACATTCCTTTAAAATATATTCATTTTGCATTAAATTAAAATATTTTATTATGAATTAGATATGTAATGCTAACAAAAATGGAGGCACTTTTAAATGTCCATTACGTAACAGATACCGATTGATAAAAACCTATTTGTGTAAAAAAGCTGTTTTATAATAGTTTGTAAGCGTTCTCATGGTTACGTACAAGAAGAAGCATTATTTTGTTAAATTACACTTCATAAAATTATTAACATTTAAAAAGTGTTTTTTTTTTTTTTTTTTTTTTTTTTTTTTTTTTAATATGGGCATGTTTTTATATTATTTACGCGCTTTTACTAGCAAAAAAAAAAAAAAAAAAAAAAAAAAAAAAAAATAGGATATATATTTTTTGTTTTTGTTTTTAATGATTTTGTTTTAAAAAACCTGGCAAACGATATATGTGTGATAATTTGTGTTCTGTTTTACGCGGACAGACGGCTACGTATTTATGCAATTACAATCGCACTTAAAAAGACTGAACTCATCGCTAGTATATGCGGGTTATAAATTTTATACCATCTGAAAAATGACAAATATTTTTCATTCAGAATATATCTTCAAAACAGAAACATTTCTGACTATCTGGCAACTTTTCAAATAACTTTCCGGTATGAATATTTTTTGGAGAAAATATGTGCTCTCTATTAGTGCTTTTTCCGAACATGTTAATTCTTTTTCCTGTTACCAAAAATGCTTTCCTTTGAAAAATAGCAGTATAATTTTTTTTAAAGCAAATACACGCTCAATTTATCGGGTCTGTTCCGATAAAATATTTTTGATTTACTCATAATAATGGTCTAGCTTCCCTGATTTGTACCTCGTAAATAAATTCAAATCAATTTTGCTGAAGTTGTTTGAAGAATAACGTAAAGTGTTTCAGAAGCGAAGAAAATATTATGTAATGACCCCCCCCCCCAACCTGAAAAAAATGTCTGAAATTGTACGTCAAACGTGGGAAATGAAGGTGCCTTTGTACTTCAACGAATTTCATAAATATTCAGGTCTTAATGCAATAGCTTTTGCAGCCTTATGTAAAAACGCATAATTACAAAATTTATTACAATTACATACGCTCAATTCAGTATACTGAAATAATAGGCTTCCATATCTTAAAAAAGACGTAATCACCATGACAACGTAGCATCATTACCTATCATGGGATATGATTGAATTAATTACGTATGATAGGATTTAATATGAGGAAGAAAACTTTCAAGAACATCTTTTTAAATTTTGATTCGATTTATATAATATTTGAAACGCCTCGACAAAATTCACCAATGGTTATATATATTAAATTTCAAAACCAATCGGTTCGATAATTTGTGCGATGTTATACTCAGACAGACGGACGGATCAGACGAGCATTATATGTGCGCTACGTATTTATGCATTTACAATCACACTTAAAAAGACTGAACTCATCTCTATCTCTAGCATATGCGGGTTAGTTATAAATTTTACACCATCTGAAATATGACAAATATTTTTCATTCACAATATATTTTCGAAATAGGAACATTTCTGATTATCTGGCAACTTTTCAAATAACTTAACGGTATGAATATTTTTTGGAGAAAATATGTGCTCTCTATTAGTGTTTTTTCGGAATATGTTAATTCTTTTTCTTGTTTCCAAAAATGCTTTCCTTTGAAAAATAGCAGTATAAATTTTTTCAAAGGCAAATACACGCTCAATTTATCGGGTCTGTTCTGATAAAATATTGTTGATTTATTCATAATAGGGGTGTAACTTCCCTGATTTGTATCTCGTATATAAATTCAAATTAATTTAACTGAAGTTGTTTGAGGAATAACGGTGAAGTGTTTCAGAAGCGAAGAAGAGGTTAGGCATTGTTACTGCGAGATAAAATTAATTTTTGAGAGTATGCTACTAAAATACATTTATTGCATGAAATGGTTTTCATGTTAACATGCAGATAAATAATTTTTTATTAAAATAGATAATACTGCATGAAATATTTTTATTATTATTTTCAAATGTTTCATGTTTGATATTCTACTATTTTTAATTTTATAATATATATATATATATATATATATATATATATATATATATATATATATATATAACTGAAGTTACGCAAAATTTACTCGTTTTAAGCTATCAATGGATCTATTCAATTGAATCCTGTACTCAACGTTTACGGTAGGGGTGACGGAGGAAATTTAGTTTTAAGAGTCATATGAAACCTTATATAAATATGTTACATCTATAATAATCATCTGGGCTGTCTGTCCGTTTGTTCGCATGTAATAGCGCAAAAACTACCCATCCTAATGCTTTATAATTTAATATATATAACTGTTGCAGAACTTTGTCGAATCATTTCGAATTTTTTGAAAAAAGGAATCAAAATTTAAAAAGACATTAATAAAAGTTTTTTTTGCTCCATTAAATTTTATCATGCGTAATTAATTCAACAATATCCCATGATAAGTATTTATTCTAAGTTGCCATGGGGATTATTAAATCAAATCCTGTCATACTTAATTAATTCAATGGTGTCCCATGGCAGAGATGGGCAGTATCGAAAATACATGTATTTGAAATACATTTTCAAAATACATTTGTATTTTGTATTTTTTATTTTAACCCGACTAAACGAAAGTATTTTGGTAATGTATTTTGAAATGATTTTCTCAAGTATTTTGTATTTTGAAAATACATTTCATACTCAAAATACATTTCTGTACATTTTCAGCTGCTTCGTTAGAATTGCAGATGTAAGATTCTCAAAAGCATAATACAAGTATGACTGTTTTGTTTTGACTTATAGGGTTCGTTTGTGGAAGTTTATACAAACATACTTTTCAACTGCTGGTACGATAAAGATTAGAATGAAATCTTCTGTTTTTCTTAGGCATTGCTGCTGAATCATTACAGTTCTAAAGTTATAGGTTTTATAAGTATTTCTGCTATGAGAATCATAAAAACTATTGTATTATAAACAGGAAGAATTATTTTGAGTTTTGCTGTTTATGGTGCTTTTTAAAGAATTACAGAAAGACTTGTAATGTAGCAGTAGAAAGAAATGTAATGCAATGTTTTAGTCTCGAAAAGAATAGCTGATATTTTTTCAGCTCCAGGTGATAATGTATCAAGTGAATTAATGAATTGCGATAGTTACACTTTGCGCTAGCGCTATACTAAATGGGATTTTTTTTTTTTTTTTTTTTTTTTTTAATTTCTGTTGATAATAACGATAAAAATAAAGCAGTATGCCACATGTTTAAAACAAGATCTACCGTTATAAGAGAAGCATTTGAAACATTTTTGATTATAGATTTGTCCTTACTGGAGGTACACGTTTATCTAGCATGACTTTGTAATTATTAGTATTAGTTTTTTTTTTTTTTTACTCATTTCATGTTTCATTTTGTACTGTTAAAAAAAAAATACCACAATGAAAATATAAACTGGTAACAGACCAAAATGAAAGTTACTGTAGGAAACGGAAGTTTTATTCTTTTTTGAGTTTAGATCGTAAACAAAAGATTCACAAATGAAAATTTTAATATCAATAAGAATATAAATTTGGTTAATTACAAAAGCATACCTCTTTAGAAGAATATTTATGATTTTGAATGTGCGGCATGTGCATATATTTGTTTAAAACAAAGTTAAAAATAATAATAAAACATTATTTTGTACCGATTTATAACCATAAAATATTATTAATTCTGTAGTTATTTATGCATCCCGGAGTTTCCAAGATTATTTATGTATCAACCTAGATCGATGTTCATTGTACAGAGATTTGCAAAATGCTTAAAGTTTGACTTGCAAATTAGTGATATACAAATATCAATAAATAGTTCTTTACGAGAATAGTAGTGTATTCATACTTAGGAAAAATTAATAGCAAATATTAATTTGCAATCATTATTACAAATGTAACATCCATATGCCTAAAACGAAAACATTTAACTTGTTAATTTAATATTTTTTTTTTAGCTCACAGGCTATCAAAACCTAAGCGCTTATGTGCCGCCCATTCTGTATGTATGTATATAACACGATAATTCATGATAAAAATATCCGATTACTTGAAATTTTGGATATAGGCTTATTCTGGTGAGGCGCTTCCCTGATTAATTTTTGAAGTTCATTCGATAAATATAAGGAAGGTGGGAAAGAACGAGGAGCTAATATCCCTCCCCTTAATTTATATAAATAAGCTTTTCCCGCAGAATTATCAGATTTCATTCAAATTTTAGATATAAGATCCTTCTGATGGGGGCACCTCCATGATTAGTTTTGGGAGTTCAGTAGATAAGTATAAGGAGGGGGAACTGGGCTAATCCCTCCTCCCTTAATTTAGGTAAATGGAATTTCATATAGAATTATCAGATTTCATTAAAATTTTAGATATATTATATCATTCTGATGAGGAACCTTCGTGCTTAGTTATGGGTGTTCATTGGATAAGTATAAAGGGGGGGATGGGGGTAACATTCTCCTTAATTTAGGTTAATGGGTTTTTCACGCAATTTGCTTCAAATTTTGGATATAAGTCCATTCTGAGAAGATGCTTCTCTGATTTGTTTTGGGAATTCATTGTATAAGTATAAAGTGGAAATCATGGGGACTATCCCTCTTAATTTTGGAAAATGGTTTGTTATGCAGAATTAACCGATTTGCTTCAAATTCTAGATACAGGTTCATAGTGATAAGACGCTTCCCTCATTAGTTGTGGGGTTCTTTTTTTAAGTATAAAGAGGGGCACGAGCAATTACCCCCTTAAATTTGGTAAATGGGTTTTTATGCATAATTATCCCATTTGCTTTAAATTTTGGATGTAGGTTTTTTTCTAATGAGATGAATATCTGAGTAGTTTTGGAGGTTTAATGATTAAGTATGAAGCATGGAATGGGGAATACTCTTAAATTATCTAAATGGATTTTTATTAAAATTATCCGATTTGCTTCGAATTTTAGATGTAAGTTTATTATATGATAAGGCGTATCCCTGATTGGTTTTTGAGATTCAATGATGAAGTATAAAGAGGGGAAATGGAGGGGGACTATTTCTCCCCTTAATTTGTTTTTCAAAGGGCATTATACCTTGAAAATAGAAGGCTATAATATACAATTAGTGTATATAGCATGTGAGCTCAATGCCGTCAGTTTAACTGAGCAATATTCTTTTTATTAATTTATTTCTTATTTAGTATTCATATAAATCATACTTATATTTGCGTTGTAGTGATTGAGACATTAACAATTTTTAAATATATATATATATTTAACCAATTCCAACGAACGAGGTTATAAACTCTTATATATATAAGTTTGATGTATACCTCCTAGAATAACTGTTGAAATGACGTTTCTATTTTCAATCTTTCATCTCTTTTTATAATCTTCTATGTTTACCAAAAGAAAGCATTAGATTCGTGATTTCATTCAACCTCAGAGTTTTGATGGATTTTTATTTTTCAAGCCCTAAACACTGTTTAATTGCATTTAGGAAATGTCTGTTTGTGAGTTTGTATGTGACAAAAAATTTGAGGCTCTTTGTTTCAAGAACTAATGCACTGAATTTAATAATACTTTAGATTCAGTTAGACGTGGACATAAGTTGTTGTAGATTAGTTATTGTTGTTGTGAATCTCCCAAGAGATGGTATTGCTATGCTCTATTTTTCACGATTTCATATAAATAAATAATTAAATAAATAAATAAATAAATAAATAAATAATAAAATAAAATAATAAAAAAGTTGTATTTTAAAGACTAATGTATGTATTTTCATCAAACTTCAAATTCAGTTACACGTTAACATAAGTTGCTGCTGATTAACTTTTGGTGTAAATCGGGCCACAGGTGGGTGGCTCTGCTATGCTTACATTTTTCACGATTTCTGCATTAGTTTAATCTCAAGTACTAATGCTCGAATTTTCATCGAATTTCAGATTTAGCTAGACTGTTATATTAAGTTTTTAAGTGTTGGTGTAAATCGCTCAACATGCTATGCTGCATTTTTCAGAATTTTAGCAAAAATTAATGCATTGAATGTCATCAAACTTCATGTTTTGTTATTTATTATTGTTAATTGTTAGTACTGATCACCGAAAATCGGAATTAAAAATCTGTTTCGATCGATTCTTAATTAAAAATTTTCCAAAAAGAAATTTATTGAGTGATTTCTAAATTATGATTTTCCCCCCTTTGAAGGTCGATCGTAATTTCTAAACATAGATTTGAGTTGTGAATTATTTTGATAACACTTTACGTTTTGCGTAAAATGAGACTGAATTATATCCAAGAAAAATTTATGTATTTTACATTCATTTGATCATTTTATCTGTAATTATTCTTCGTTTATAAAGCATATTCTCCCATAGATTGATTTTTTTTTCATTTTTTTTCCTTTTTTTACTTCGATAATTTATAATTTCAAATAATTTAATCAGTGTAGCACAAATGTCTTACAGTTGCACTAATAAGACATTTATTCGGTCCGTAAGAGGTTTATATGGACCGAAATTATAAATCAGCTCCAAGCCATAGAAAGATCGTTTAGCCGGCCTATAAAGTACCGAGCTAAAAAGCTATTATCCCTTGCATTTTGCAAATACTAGTAAGAGATCTGCACGGGCCGAAATTGTTGGGTCTGGTCCAACCCGTACAAAGATCTTTTTAGTCCGGCCCATTTCGATCCAAAATAAACATTATTGGCCCGGCGAGGTATAAATTTAAGCATCAGCCCATAACACATACTGGTATAAAAGTAAAATCTCGTAATAAGCCCTGCTCGATTATAAAAGTTGAAAGTTTGGTCAAGCCCCGCTCTTACAAACAATCGATTAGCCCAGGACGGCTAAATTTTAAGAAAATACAAATTTTTGCGTTGATATGGTTAAAAATCATCTTATATGAGGAACTCTGACCAAAAATACTTTTATTAGCTTTTTATCATTTTTACTTTCTTCTATCTTTACAAGAAGAAAGTATTGGATTCATGAAAATTTTCGACTTCCGGTTTTCGACGGATTTATACGTTTTAGAAGGTCCTGAACACGTTTTGACTATTTTTAGAAAATGTCTGTCTGTGAGTCTGTCCGTCTATCCGTCTGTCTGTCTGTCTGTATGTCTGTCTGTCTGTATGTGACAAAAAATTTGTGGGCGCTCTATCTCAAGAACTAATGCTCGAAATTTAATAAAATTTTATATTCTGTTAGACCTTGATATGAATTAGTGCCTATTGGTTTTTGGTGAAAATTGGCATGCAGGTGGCGCTGCTATACTACGTTTTTCATGATTTTCAAGATTGCTATATCTCAAGAACTAAGGCACAGAATTTCACCAAACTCCAGATTCTGTGACCCCTTGATATAAATAGACGCTGATTAAGTTTTGGTGTAACTTGGCCAGCAGGTGGCGCTGCTGTGTCACGTTTTTCATGATTTTCATGATAGCTATATCTCAAGAACTAATGCACAGAATTTCACCAAACTTCAGATTCTGCGATACCTTGAGATACATAGCCACTGATAAGGTTTTGGTGTGAACTGACCTATAGGTGGCGCTGCTATGCTACATTTTGCACGATTTTTGCGATAGCTATATCTCAAGAACTAATGCAGAGAACTTCATCAAATTTTAGATTCTGTTACACTAGAATATATAACATAATTAGACGTTGATTAAATTTTGGTATTAACCTTGCAACAGGTGGTGCAGCTATGCTGCATTTTGCACGATTTTTCCGATAGCTATATCTCAACAACCAACGCACAGAATTTCATTCAACTTCAGATTTTGTTACAAAATGACATATAACATAATTACACCATGATTACGTTTTGAAATAAATCCTTCAACTGATGGTGCTGTTGTGCTATATTTTACACGTTTTTTTAACTAGCTATATCTCAAGAACTAAAGCACAGAATTTCATCAAACTTCAGATTCTTTTACACCATAACATAATTAGACGCTTTTTTACGTTTTGGCATAAATTGTCCAAGATATGGTGTTGCTGTGCTACGTTTTGCAAATTTTTTGTTATAATTATATCTCAAGAACTAATGGACGAAATTCCATCAAATTTCAGATTTTGTTAGGTTTTGACATAAATAGATGCTTATTAGGTTTTAGTATAAATTACCCAACATGAGGCACTACTAAGCTCATTTTCTCAGAATATTAATAAAATTTTGCGTTTTAGGCTTTTCTAATACCAGAATCTCATTAGGCTAGGTCAAATGTTGGAGGAAATTCGATAGTGGGTAACTTTGGGGTCACCACGTTTTTTTTAAAATATTAAAATGTACTTATGAGATAGAAGAAAGTTTTGGGATTGACACATCCAACTAGTTAATATAGACTTCATTTTTAAAAAGCAATTTGGACTGTGATATTTACTTCTTAAATTAATCTTTATTTTTATGTAAGTGTTTTAGTTATAAATAATATCGTTAATTTCTAATCCATGGCTTGAAAACTTAAAAATCTGGAAACTGCTATACAGTAAAATCTTCTAAGCTGCATTCGCACACGATAGAATTAAAAAAAAATCCATTGTAGACAAGTTTTCAATTTAGCAGGTAGACAGTTTGTTCCAAATGTGTTGTATTCGTTTTCGTTGTCATTAAATTTATTTTGCAATTTGCATGAATCAACACATTAGCCTTTTAAGAAAAGATTTATAGACAGATTCAGGGTTCATTTTACTGTGCTTTATTTTTATTACCCAGAAACATATTACTAATCTTTTGAAAATAAAATTAAATTTTTTAACTGTAAAATTATAACAATTTAAAAATACATAAATCTTTTGTAAAAAATTGTTGGATTGGATCAGATTTAAGCGGTTTTCGCGTAGGACACATCAAGATGGGATGAGCCAATGGTTTTTATACAGGCGGTCAGGACCAATAATTAAATTTGAGGCTACTGCAGTCCTTTAGGAAGAATTAAGTCCAGGCCCAATCCGGTCTGGAAGGAATGAGTCAGGTCCGGTCCGAGTTTGTCGTAAACAGTAAAGCCTGGGACCCGAAATAATGATGACGAGGTCCATTTGAACTTACACTCCAGAAAGAAATAAACCCGACACCCGACCCGGAATGACTAAAGAACAGGTCCGTCGGGCCCGGCCCGAGTGCTGTGGGTAAAAATTGGCCCGAAACCGGCCAGCTGACTGTGCCCGGAATGGCTCATACATACCTCTAATCTTATACACGAAATTTTTAAAATTTTCAAATGTATTTTGTATTTTAAATGTATTTTGAAAATACATGTATTTTGTATTTTGAATTTTCTTAATTCGAAAAGTATTTTGTATTTTGTATTTTAGCTTCTAAAACTAATGTATTTTGTATTTTGTATCGAAAATGATTTTTCGATGTATTTTGCCCAACTCTGTCCCATGGTAGGTAATGATTCTAGATTGCCATGGTGATTACGTCATAATTAGGACAGAATCGTGTTATTTCTGTATTACTCAATTTAATCGTAATAAATTTTACGTTGATGCATTTTTGCATAAGATTGCACCAGATACTGCATCAACATCTGAATAAAATATGATGTAGTGCGAAAGCACCTCATTTCCATGTTTGACGTTCAATTTCCGCTTTTTTTTTCTCAAGACCTTCAAAACAACAAATAGCGCAAAAAGACACAATTTTTCAAAATGTAGACTGTATAATTTGAAACTTTGCTCATTCATTAATTTTAGACACTTTTTACGATGTAGCTTCAATTTTAAAACATGAAAGAAAAAAAAAAAAAAACTTGTGAAGCGTCTAAGCATGCACTAATGATATTTTACAATATGAATAAATATTTTATTTCATTATTAAAGTAATTTTTAAATATGTGCATTACATCTTTTTCTTTTTCTAAATTGCGGTTTGACTAGAGTCTGGATTGTAGACCAAACGCTTTTGCATGCTTTCGTGTAATTTATTTTTTGTTCCTTTTTCACTTTTACTTTTCTTTTTTTTTTTTCTTTTTTTTATACAGAGTTATTTTTAACCCATTGGTACGATTGACCGATATACAGGTGACATAAATTGCTCAGAATCTTTGATTATTCTCACCGGTAAAATATGCTTTATTTAATAAGAGCAATTTTTCGCTTCAGTAAGACACAAATTTCTGTTTTTAAAAATCGGTTTCAAAAGATTTCCAAAAAGCACAAATACGTAATCTTCGATCTACTGTTTTTTTTTTCAACGACAATTTGAAAAAAAATATTTTTAATGATGCATACGATAATTAAACAGCCTATTCCGATTTGATGTCATAGTTTTATTTTTTATCATAGAAAATGTCAAAATCGTTAAAAAATGTGTAGCTAAAGAATTAAATGCACAATCTTTACTAAATTTTGTAACCAGAAATGAATCGGATTTTTTTCTGTTTTAAAGCGCAAATATATAAACTGCGATCCATTGTTTTCTAAAATCATTAAAAAAAAAATAATTTTTTAATGATGCAGACGATAATTTAACCCTATTCCGAATCGATGCCATATAAGTTCTATTTCATTTCTGATTTGAATTTAAATGATAAAGAAAGTCAAAATGTTACAAAAATCTCTGATAGCTACCTTTATTTCATTTCCATAAATTTTAAATCCTGTTCTTCTATCAACTTTTTTGATTTCTTGAATCACTAATGATGTAATATTTAAATCTGTAGCCGCTTCCAACACGCTATTTAGTGTAATTACTAACCCAAGGGGATTTTTTTCCTTCGTATGGAATTTATTATTTTTTATATATAAAGAAAGCCCAGGGAAACCGATAATGAATGGAAAAAATATGCATTTCTGATTACATGTCTGAGGTGTGAGAACACCAATTCTTTGAGCCACAGCTCTATCACTGTCACTCTCGATGAAATCTGATACTTGTATACCTGTCAAAATATTTACGCCATAAACGATATTTTTTTTTCATAGACAAGATTCTCATACGATCAAATTACCGTTTTCTTCTTTCAGTCTTGATTTCTTCACCCTTGCATATAGCAACTTTGCTAGCTTAGTTAACTTTTTTTTTTTTACCCAAAGCTTATCTTTGCACTTCATAGACATCGATTTATGCCATGTTTTATAATTTTTATTTCTTTTATTTCTTCTTCTTATTATTATTATTTAATTTATCATGGATATGTCCTAAATGACCCCATAATGCTTGCGAGGTCGTTCAGTTATACGAATTTATTAATATTTTCCTGGTTAAACAAATATTCCAATATCTTATACTAGCTATACTCAACCTTTTTTTTCTCGCAGGCCGCAAACACATATTTGCGATGGTAGGCGGGCAACACACCTATAAATAGGGTAAAAAAAAAAAAAAAAAAAAAAAAAAAAAAAAAGAGTAATTAAAATAGTATGATAATACAAGTTGTATAACAAAAGTATTACCGTATTCTTCAACGTTTGTTTCAGAAAAAAAAAAAAAAAAAAAAAAAAAAAAAATACCAGAAAATATTACCACCACCATTTTCAAATAATACGCTTTGTGAGAAATTTCAGTTGCTAATTTTATAGAAATACGTCAGGAAGTTTAGAATACGGCATTTCACTATATCTTTCTGTTAGCTGCAAAAAATATTATTCTACCTTTGCAACTATTTTTTTACATTAGCTGCGTAAATTTTAATTTTATTTTGAATGCACTTTTTATGCACGCATGGCATTTAATTTATGTTTTAAATATCACTAATTTACGTTCTCAAATTCTGAAAAAAGACTGTAATATATATATATAATAGCTAAATGCTTTAAATAAAATTTATGATTAAGATAAATATTGCCCTTTAACCAAATGAAAAATAAATAATTAAAAACACATTTTCAATAACGAAACATAAAACGAAAAAAAAAAAAAAATGCTTAGAAAATAATGACTTTACAATCGCCAGTGACAGATTTGAATAAAAGTTTCTGAAATGTATAATAAATAATATTTCATTTTTCATTTTCAAATTTAAAAAAAATAACATCGACACAACATTTAAAAAACATATATAAAGATATATATTTATCCTGATAAAAGAGCTGTTATAGTTCTCCAATTTGTTGTTTAGAATATAGAATGATTAAAATAAGAAAATTGTTCTTAAGAGATTTTTGGAAGTGTGCCAAAGAATCATGGGAAGTTTTATAAATCCCGTCTGTATTTTTCAAAATGAATAGTTTGATAAACAATCGTAGATTATGGTTATTTTATGCGTTATTATGAATGAAAAATTTGCTTTGTATTAGGTTTACTGTTTTCAGTATATATAGCGGGGTAATTATTATATTATGTTTCGTTTGAAAAATTCAATAATGAATAGTTATTAACCCATAAAAATGTAAATTTGGAATATCCCTTCACGCTAAAAGCAATTTATAAGTAATTGTTATTACTATGTAAAGTGTGTAGTACAGAAAAATTGTAAGTTATTGTGCAGACATAAGGGAGCCAAGCATATTGAATGTTTATTAAATTAATTTCCCAAACAAAAAAAAAAAATAATGTATAAATTCTTTTTTTTTTTTTTTTTTTTTTGTAAAAGAGAAAAAAAACTATTTATAAACTGTTTTGGATTAAAAAAAATATCTGTAAAGCATAGACAGTAAACTCTCTGTAAGGCGGACTCTGTATAAGATGGAAATCTGTCTAACTGTGAAATTTTTTCAAATCAATGTGAATCAGACATAGAGTAAAATGTGCCTAAGATAGAACATTGCCTACAACAGAAAATTTTCTCGGTCCTGATCGATTCCGCGTTAGACAGAGTGTACTGTATTTATGTGGTATATTGTTTTCTTACTTTTTCTAAAAGTCTAGGTATATCTAATGGATACTAAACTCAGCAAATAAGCAACTTTTTACGATATAATTTATTTTATCTAGTTTCAAAAATAGTTTAATGAAAAAAATTATTTTAAAAAGATTGTTTATGATACAATATTTACACATTATATACATAATACGTGTATTGTACTACATTACGGAAGCGTCAATATATACGTAAATACTTTTGTATATGCTTTAGCAGCGGTTATCAACCTTTATATTGGTAGCAACCCACTTTTAAGTAAAGAATAATAATAATAAATCACGATCCATCTAATATTAGAATGTATTTAATAACAATATAGAAATTTTGTATGACCTGTATAAGTTAACGGCAATCCTTATGAAAAAAGCAAATTTTCTTACGAAGGATGTACTCTCATAAAAAAGAATGGGGTCATCAAAACTACGATGGGGTATTTGGGAGTAATACGTTGTTGGATAGTATCCTCGGAATATAAAATATATAATGTTGATTTCATAATTGTAAAACGCTATTTAAATTTATCTTGCTTTAAATCTAACAATAATAAGCAAATGCTGCACTAATTAAAATGTTCGCTATTTTTTTTATTTTTTTTTTATTCTGCGTAAATACATTACAATAAGAAAAAATAAATTTGCAATACACTTATTTCTAAAAATTTGTAATCATCGATATTATCATTAACTTTATTATTTTCGATTTTCTGTCAATTATAATATAGTTATAAATATTTCAGAGACTAGTGAAACATTTACAACAACAACAACAAAATCAATGGAAAACTTGTTTATTAAATTCCAAATTCCAGTTCACTTGTGATTTTATTTATCTTCACATAAAATTAAAAACATTCAATTCTATTGCATTCTTTTCACAAGAATTTCACAGTAAATTTAACGCAGACGATAAATGCTAGCTACTGAAAAATTTACCTAAGCATATCTCATATGCGATTTGTTAATCTGTCTTCAAGCGTTTTTAAACACGCCAATGAAAAGCTGCAAATTTATAAATGGTATCTAAAGTGTGTTCGATAAAATAATGCACCATTTCGATGGGGAATACTACGTTTTAAGATAGTATCTCTAGGACATAAAAAATATAATGGTCTAATAATTGTAAAACGCTATTTAAATCATCTTGCCTTTAATTTGATAACAATAAAAAATGCTACGCTAATTAATGGATGTTCATTATTTTTATCCTGTGAAAATACTTTACAATAAGGAAAAATAGATTTGTAATAAACCTATGTCTAAAAAATTGTAACCATTGGTATTATCATTAATTTTATTATTTTCAATTTTCTACCATTTATAATATACCTATAAATACACTATCTACCAAAAAGTATTTGTACACTTTCAGTTTTTGACATTATGTCAAATATTTAAAAATATACTGGTCGGATTCTTCTGGAACTTCAGAAATATAAAGATTATGTTTCACTTTATATTTATTTACATTCATTTGTTAAGCGGGTAATTAGGGGGCCGGCAAAAAAACAAAGAATAATAGAAATATTTGGGATCGCCCTGTACATGAAAATGCACGAAACGACTTATCGCTTTAGAATACAAATATATGAATACAGTAGAATATGTACACTAATTTTTGTGAGAATAGCATGTATATTTATGGCGATAGAGCGATTTTTTTGAAAAATTCAAAAAATTCTAATATGTTTTTTGTTTATATCATGCTGGGTTTTTGACCAAATTTAACGCAAATTTCAGAAAAATTGGCAAAATGCAGTAGAAAAAATGTAGCGCAATTGGAATATAAATATATTAAATATTTTATGAAATATGAGTAGTTGTATAAAATAATTTTTATCTGCGCATGCGCGAACTAGAAAAACATTTTTTTTACATCATTTAATAGTCAATTCTATGGAGTGACTTATAAAAAAAATCCAATCAAATATCGTGAAAATTCAAAAAGATATCATTATTTTAGTGAGATGTTTTTACTCTGCTCTCTAAAAACGGCTGAATCTTAAGGGATTCTCCACAAATTGACATTTTTTAATAACTGACTTTAAAAAAAAACTAGTATTGAATTAATACAATATCTAATACAATATTGCTGCTAATAAGTACTTGACAATTGTGATAGAAAAGAAAAAGAGCTTTATTCACATTCAGGGCCAAAACTAAGAGAGGGTTGGGGGAAAAGGGCATGTGCCCCGGGCGCTAGGATGAAAGTGTCCCAAATGTACATTTTGTTTGGCAATTTTTTCCATGTCTATATTTAGCATGATATTGTCAAAATCGTCCCATTCAAAGCATTTCTCCTATACCAAAGCATAGAAGAATCTAATGATGATGGCACAAAGATCCCGCATAAAGCAGATTTTTTTTTCGTTTTGATTCGGTTTCACGATTTTAAGGTATCATTTTTTTTAAACAAAGCAGACTACTTTAATCAATATTACATATTTTAAGTTTTAAAATAAGTCGGCTATTAATAAATTAGAAAATTTTTCTTTGCAAATATTTTTGCAGATGCTTTGCAAAGAAGAAAAGGGAGGGGGGGGGGGAGTTCACCAAAATTCATTGAAATATAAATATATTAAATATTTTCTAAAATGTTCTATGTCATGCAATATTTTCAACCAAATATAAAGCCACATTCAGAAAAATTCGCAAAATGTAGTAGAAAGAATAAGGTGCTATTGAAATATAAATATATTAAAAGTTTTCTAAAATATGAGTATTTGTATCAAATATTTTTTAATCAGCGTATGCGTGAACGATAAAATTTATCATTTTACATAATTTAATATTCAACTCTATGGAGCTACCCATAAAAAAATCCGATCGAATTTCGTGGAAATTCAGAAAGTTATTGTGGATAGGAGTGAACTGATTTTCAATTGGTCTCTGAAAGCAGTTGAATGACGTCAGATTTTACGCAAATTGCCAAATCTCCATTTACGTTTTTTACTGGTGATTTACTTCTTTTCTTAGATAATTACCAGAACGAACCTATTTCAGGATAAAAATAATTATAAAAAATCGAAGCATTTGTGTCAAATCTACCATTGATACATAATTGATAATGGCTCTTATGCAAATGCCGATATCTGCGATCCTGAAATACGTCAAGTTCTCCACTGTTAAATGTGCCGAAAACAACACTGACATCAATCGCATGCATGATGCCAAGAAGAACAGAGCTGTCTGAATTTGAGAAAGGTGTGATCATCGGGTACCACCGAAATGGCCGATCTTTAATCGACATATCTAGCGAGCTTAATTACCCCAAAACGACTGTGGCTTATGTGATTAGAAAATGGAAGCTGAATGGTGATTGTCAGAATGTGGCCAGAGTAGGCAGACCGACGAAACTGGGAGATAGAGACCGACGGGTTCTGTCTAGAGAAATTCGGAAGAACCGCAACCAACCAATGTTACACATACGCCAAGAATTTCAACAAGCTTCAAAATGTGTTGTTTCCATGAATACCATCCGTAAGGAAGCTCATCTGCTTAATTTTTATGGCCGTGCTGCCGCCCATAAGCCTTTAATCACCAAGTCCAACCGCGCAGCTCGGTTAAGTTGGTGCAAAACACGCCAGCAATGGACTGTACAGCAATGGAAACAGGTTCTCTGGAGTGATGAATCAAGGTTCACCCTCTACCGTTCTGATGGTAGGGTCTGGGTCTGGCGTCTGCCTGGAGAACGCCTCCTACCAGAATGTATTGTGCCCACAGTTAAATTTGGCGGAGGGGGAATTATGTTCTGGGGTTGTTTTTCCTGGTTCGGACTAGGACCCTTGGTCCCAATTCATGGTAAGCTCAATGCCGATGCCTACTGTAATATACTGGACAGCAATGTACTTCCTACGTTGTGGCAATACTATGGATTGGACCCATGTTATTTCCAGGATGACAACGCAAGCTGCCATGTAGCGAGGTCCAGCATGGATTGGTATGCTGATAATGGAGTGCATCGACTCGAGTGGCCTGCCCAGAGCCCAGACCTGAACCCAATAGAGAACCTCTGGGACGAATTGGATCGTCGAATTAAGGCGGGTGACACACGCCCAAAATCAGTAAAAGAGCTTACCTGCCTTGTGCAAACAGAGTGGAATAAAATACCATTAAATGTAATACAAGGACTAGTTGAGAGCATGCCCAGGAGAGTCGCAGCTGTAATTGCCTCTCGAAGAGGATCTACAAATTATTAAATGTGAACAGGGCCAAAACCAGTCTTTTTTTCCCGAGGCAAACGTGGATTTTGAAGGTACCCCTTTCCCCCTCCTTCGCAAAGCATATTTACAAAGAAAATTTCTCCAATTTATTAATAGCCGACTTATTTTAAAACTTAAAATATGTAATATAAAATAACGTATTCTGCTTTATTAAAATACTCCAATTTGATACTTTAAACCGAATCAAAAAAATTCTACTTTCAACAGGATCTTTAAGGCCCTTGTCCCTGCCCGCGAAGACACTGCTGAGCTAATGCTATTCCTGTGGGGAGGCATTTTTCTAATAACTCTTTCGCATTTTAAAATTTTCAATTTTTTTTTTTTTTTTTTTTTTTTTTTTTTTTTGCATTGGATAGCGGAAGTCCAAAATCGCTCCTTGACTACTTTTTCGATTTGAGTCATAGATATTTTTTATAAAGTTAGTTTCACTTTCAGAACCGCTTTTGGAAGTGAAAGAAACATTATAAAAATATCTACGCCAAAATTGAAAAAGTAATCATGGAGCGATCTTGAAAAGGACTTCCGCTATCCAATGCAAAACATATTATTTAAAAATGTCCAAATGCAAAAGAGTTAGAAAAATGCATCCCCATAGGAATAGCATCGTGAGCATCTTCGCGGGTACGGGCAGGGACCTTAAGCCATCATCATTAGATTTTTTTATGCTTTAGCATAGCCCAGATATAATAATTTTAACAATATTATGCTAAACATAGCCATGAAAAAAAACGCCAAACGAAAGATACATTTTGAACACTTTCATCCTAGCGCCCGGAGCACATGCCCTTCTCCCCCCCCCCCCTCTCTTAGTTTTGGCCCTGAATGCGAATAAAGCTCTTTTTCTTTTCTATCACAATTGTCAAGTACTTATTAGCAGCAATATTGTATTAGATATTGTATTAATTCAATACTAGATTTTTTTTTAAGTCAGTTATTAAAAAATGTCAATTTGTGGAGAATCCTTTAAGTTTTTAGAGAGCAGAGTAAAAACATCTCACTAAAATAATGATATCTTTTTGAATTTTCACGATATTTGATTGGATTTTTTTTATAAGTCACTCCATAGAATTGACTATTAAATGATGTAAAAAAATGTTTTTCTAGTTCGCGCATGCGCAGATAAAAATTATTTTATACAACTACTCATATTTCATAAAATATTTAATATATTTATATTCCAATTGCGCTACATTTTTTCTACTGCATTTTGCCAATTTTTCTGAAATTTGCGTTAAATTTGGTCAAAAACCCAGCATGATATAAGCAAAAAACATACCAGAATTTTTTGAATTTTTCAAAAAAATCGCTCTATCGCCATAAATATACATGCTATTCTCACAAAAATTAGTGTACATATTCTACTGTATTCATATATTTGTATTCTAAAGCGATAAGTCGTTTCGTGCATTTTCATGTACAGGGCAATCCCAAATATTTCTGTTATTCTTTGTTTTTTTGCCGGCCCCCTAATTACCCGCTTAACAAATGAATGTAAATAAATATAAAGTGAAACATAATCTTTATATTTCTGAAGTTCCAGAAGAATCCGACCAGTATATTTTTAAATATTTGACAAAATGTCAAAAACTGAAAGTGTACAAATACTTTTTGGTAGATAGTGTATTTCAGAGACTAATGGAAACATTTACAACAACAACAACAAAATTAATGGAAAACCCGTTTATTAAATTTAAAATTCTGATGCACTAGCTACTTTATTTATCGTCACATAAAATTAAAAACATTCAATTCCATCGCTTTCTTTTTCTCTAGAATTTCACTGTAAATTTAACGCAGACGATAAATGCTAGCTGCTGAAAAATTTACTTGAGCGTATCTCATATGCGATTTGTTAATCGGAGGTCAAGCGTTTTCAAACACGCCAATGAAAAGCTGCAAATAAATGGCATCCAAAGTCTCCTCTATAAAATAGTGAAACCTTTCGAAGGCGTATTTCCGAGAAAAGTTTTAACTTAGTGTCTGTGGGCCATAAAAAATGTAATGGCCTAACATTTGTAATGCGCTAGTTAAAAGAACTTTCAGAGAGAGAAAATATAAAAAAGACACTTATATATATTTTTTTTTCCTTTGGTGTCTCTAATGTATATGAAGTGTCGCGTCGGTGAGGCAGCTCGTAAATATGGCTCTGGAAGGTTTATACATATGGATGGTGTGCTTTAGTGGGGGAATGTGCAAAATATTTGGCAGCTGTAAGAAATGGGGAACTTATACAAAATACGAATATCTCTTTCTTGTAGTACGAATGTGAAGAATTTTTCGATGTTTGTGGATGTAATGACAAATTGTTTTACATACAGGTTGTGTCTTATCGTTGACCAATAGCTAGTTTTTAAATGTTAGTTTTAGAGACATATTTGCAATTGAAAAAAAATATAGTAATTTAAAAAAATACTTTTTTTAAACCTTCAATGTTTACCTTCAAGTCCAAGCCAAATTTCATAACTACATATCACATGCTACAGTGGAGTTTCGATTAACCGAGTACGGAAAATCCCGGTTGCTGATTAACCGAGTGGGTAAAAATCTCAGTTTTGCCTACAGTTTATTATAATGATGTTGCCTGGAAGTAGTATAAAGGCACCATGGTTAACACGTTGAGTGCCACGCCATTTACCAGTGACTGAACTTTCCGTTTAGGTCGCGTCAGTCACGGCGACTGACAGTATTGGGATTGTGTAACGGGAATTTTATTTCGCGGCCCAAATTGGAAAGATAGATAAAATACAGTTAGCACTCAACATGTTAAGAATTATGGAGGTTAAATTGGTTTAATCGCTAAACTTGATTTATTATTTGTTGGTAAAATTAGTAGTTGTCTTTGAAATCTACTTGTGCCTGTAAGCCGAATCCGCAAGAATTGTTTTTAAACGGAGATAGTCTTTTCCGGATTACTTATCGTGTCCAAAAAAAAACCGTAAACACGCCTAAACCACTGATTCAGTATAAATCAATTATAAAATACTGTATGTATTACACCTGTTGTGCAGTATTTTTTAAACGCTCCATATTTTTATTTCAGAAAATTAAAAATATTTAAAACTAATCAAATTTACCATATCATGTAAAAAATTAACATCTACCAATTACACTTTTTTATAAAAAGAAAATAATGATCTTTCTGCTGCTTGTTGTTCATTCGCCATTCTATTAGTTATATGTTTCTATTAAAATCTTTTTTGAAATTATAAATCTAAAAAGAATTACTTCTTATCCCAAAAAACTTAAAATCTGCAAACCTTTTCATTCTTAAAGGAAAACTAATTTAGGTAAAAAGAAGCTTCATAACGAATTGCCTTTTGGACTCAAAGCTTATGCATTAAATCTAATAGAAAGGAAATTTTATTATAGAAAGAGGCTGAAATAAAAAATTAATTTCATCACCTTTTATTCGTTGCTTTAAATAAAGCAAAAGAAGAAAAAATATTTTTGTTTCAAGTCGTTTGGAACTTAGCCACACTGATTTATAATCGAGACCATTTAAGTATGCTGCACTCCTCAATTTTTCATTCAGAAAAACCGACCGCAAAATAATGACGTTGAAATAACAATAAAAACCTGAGCAAAAACAGAGCAGTAGATAATGTCCGTTGAAGCCCGCCATTAACATGAGTAGAACAAGAGAAGGATGCCAGGCATAAAATGATATCGCTTTTTTGGCGTATTTAATTACATATTAAATAGATATTGCAATCCGTAAGTCATTGTTCATAGATAAGCGTAAGAATTCCTGTCTCCCCCCCCCCCACACACACACACACCTGTCCTCCAGAGTTACGGTTGGAGATAAATTAATGCTATAAAAGTGGTGTTAATAAATTAAAAAATAAAACGAATAAGATTTACTTGATTGAAAAATGCAAATGAGTTTTTTTTTTAATGTTTCTAAATCAGTTAAATTGTTTTTTGCTCTAAATCTTTCATTGCATATAATTTTCATTAGCCAAAAAAAAAAAAAAAAAAAAAAAATTGTTTTTAAATACTACATCTCATTTTATAGTCTGAATTTAACTACAAAACAATATTGTTTATTACAATGTTGATTTCATTTTATTCATCTAATGATTCTTTTCCATTTAAGATTATCTGTAAAAAAAAAAAAAAAAAAAAAAAAAAAAAAGTAACAAGAAAAATGTTTTACTATATCGCCAGAATCTGAAATAAAATATTTCAGAAGTTAAAATTTTCGAAACAAGACTTAATAAAAAATAAATAAAAAGCATACAATTTTTCAAACGTACGCAGTATACAGTAAATCTTGTACTCTCTTTAAAAATCGATTTGTGTGTGTGTGTGACAAATTTACATGTTATACACATTGGAGATTCCGAAAAACATAAAGCGTCCGTGGTGTTGAAACCCGACGTGGAAGCCTACAAAACCGAACTTGTAGGTTTACAACTATGCTTTCCTGCACCCAAAAGTATGAATACATGGAGGATTGGCAGCAGAAAAACATTATTCAGTCTAAGGCTAAAATCGAGTTTTTAGGTGTTTTCAACCAAGATATGACTTGGCAGACCGATTGCGTTTTAATTTGTGAATCGAGATTTAACTAATCCTAAATTTTTAACCGTGAACTCGATGAGATGATTGTCCATTCTGTAACCTCCCTTTGTATGTAATTGGAATATTTTTCTTCCGAACAGTTCTTTAGAGAACCAATTTTTTTTTTTTTTTTTTTTTTTATAAAGTTATTTATCCCAAATTTTCTATTTTTTTAAAGTTGTTTACCCAATTTATAAAGTATTAAAATTAATTAAAATTTATTAATTTAAAATTCATAAAATAATAATATCGTTATTGAAAAGCAATTTTTTAAACTCATCTTATAAACTTGTTCTTGTATTCTCGAGAAAAGAATATTTTTTATTCTAATAATGTTAACTTTTTTCGAAGAATTAGTATAAAAGGAATATTTTGCTTCCGATCAGTTCTTCAGAGAACCCAATTTATTTTCTTTTATAAAGTCATCTATCCATTATATATATATCTATACTTTTACAAAGTTATTTACACAATATTTTCTTTTTTAAAGATGCTTACCCAATTCATAAAGTTAGTTAAAATTTAGAAAGTCAGAGTTTATAAAATAATAATATCGTTGTTGAAAAGCATTTTTTTAATTCATCTAATAAACTTGTTTTTGTATTCTCACGAAAACAATATCTTTTATTCTAATAGTGTTAACCTTTTTCGCAGAATTAGTATAATTGGAATATTTTGCTCCCAATCAGTTCTTATGAGAACCCAATTATTTTCTTTTATTATTTTCTTTTATAAAGTCATTTATCCATGTATATACTTTTATAAAGTTATTTACCCAATATTTTCTTTTTTTAAAATACTTACCCAATTTATAAAGTATTAAAAGTAGTTAAAATTTATAAAGTCAAAATTCATAAAATAATATCGTTGTTGAAAAGTATTTTTTTTTTTCTAATCTCGTCTAATAAACTTGTTCTTGCATTGTCGAGAAAAAGAATATCTTTTATTCTAATAATGTTAACCTCTTTCGCAGAAATTAGTATAATTGGGATATTTTGCTCCCGAACTGTAGTTCTTCAGCGAACCCAATTTATTTTCTTTTCCTGGGCATTAGTCGCGAGAGAAAATTCAATTTACATGAGTTAAAACCTGATTTAGTTGGCGGATAAATGTCTTCGCCGGAAAGTGATGCTGGTACTATTACTTCTTGTCGAGGGTTAATTAATCAGCATATTTAGATACTAATAGAGTAATTAGGGAACTCTGATAGTTGCAAACTAGCTAATAACAAGGTGTAATTAAAGCTAATCAATTTTCAATTTGCTCATCAATATTTTAATCACGCTTATAAAAGGTGAAAAGAGAAGAATATCACGTGATAGTATGAAATTGACCCTTGAGGGATTAAATTAAAATTCCTCGCTAATATTTCAAGTTATTTTCAGCGATTTTCCTATAGTCAAATATCGACACATTAACTTTATGCCAGTTTAAAGATGTAACAACAAATCAAGGATGCCGAAATAAAATTTACAATCTCTTAAATTAAGACATTTTTGTTGACTGAATTTACATAAATTATGTAAAACTAATTGAAGGGTTGTTGCAAATAGCAAGTAGCTTCATTTTTATACTTTTGAAAAAATTTAAAAAGAAAAAAATCCTTTCATTGTTTAAATTTTAAAGTTTTGTCAAATGTATTTTTCTACACATACATTACTCCATACACTTATAAACGTATTGCCACAAATAATACCTAAAAATATCTCTTTTGAATGTCTTTATACTTTCTTCTATAGTATTGGATTCGTAAAAATTTTCAGACATACACGTTTTTGGGGTCAGAGATTCTAAAAAACATGTTTTTACAAAATGTCTGACAGTCAGTTAGCCTGTCTGTAAAAAATGAGACATTAATTTTGCGGACGCTTTATCTCAAGAACTAAATCATGAAATTTCACAAAACTTTAGATTTAGCTAGATCTTGATTTAAACCGGATCTGATTTGTTTTTTATGTATACCGCCCAACAAGAGGCACTGCTATGCTGCCTTTTTCACGATTTCTACAACAGCTATACACTAGTGTGCAAAATTTAAGGACAACTCACAAAATGCCAATTTTCAAGGGATATTCAAGTGATAATTTTCATGCTAATATTCAAAAAGGAGTAATATAATTCAAATAATTACTATCCCTGCATAACAGCTAGTCCATATAACATCTCATTAAGGTCACACATGGTCACAAGAGTCACAGTCACTACGGCGAAACAAAAAATAGGAAATTCCATACGTCTCTTTTATGAGTCTCAAATGACTATTATATGTCACTCCATTGACAGGTCATTACGACTGCTGCTTTGTGTCGAGTCACCAGGTGACAGTACAATGTCGTTTTATTGAGACTCTCGCGTGACTGTCATTTGGAGACTCAATTTCAAAGTCATTGTGAATGTTGCATCATAATAAATCACCAAATAATGTCACATTAAAGTCACATGGTGACTTTCGGTCTCAAGACTTTGTCAAATGGTCACAGAGACCTTACTGTGAAGTAAGGTCTCTGTGACAGGATCTCTGTGAAAAATGGTGAAAAGTCACCATGTGGTTGTAATGGGTCATTATTTGATAATTTATCATAATGCAACATTCACAAAGACTTTGAAATTGAGTCTCCAGATGAGAGGTCACACGAGAGTCTCTATGAAACGACATTGTACTGTCACCTGGTGACTCGACACAAAGCAGCAGTCGTAATGACCTGTCAATGGAGTGACATATAGTAGTCATTTGAGACTCATAAGAGAGACGTGTGGAATTTCCTATTTTTTTGTTTCGCCGTAGTGACTGTGACTCTTGCGACCATATGTGACCTGAATGAGATGTTATATGGACTAGCTGTTATGAAGGGATAGTAATTATTCGAATTATACTATTTCCTTTTGAATATTCGTGTGAAAAATATCGCTTGAATATCCCTTGAAAATTGGCATTTTTGGGACTCGTCCCTAAATTTTGCACACCAGTGTATGTCTGATCTAAGGACCTCCGATAGTTGAAAACTAGTTAATAAGAAGGTGTAATTAAAGCTAATCAATTTTATATTTGCTCATCAATATTTTAATCACACTTGCAAAGGTGAAAAGAGAAGAATATCTCATGATAGTGAAATTGCCCTTGAGGGATACATTAAAATTCCTCGCTAATATTTCAAATTATTTTCAGCGATTTTCCTATTGTAAAATAGCTACATTAAAAATTGAAAGTTAACTTTACGCCAGTTTAAAGGTATAACAACAAATCCAGGATGCCGAAATAAATTTTACAATCTCTTAAAGTAAACGATTTTTGTTGATTTAATGTAAATAAATGATGTAAAAGTAACTGAAGGGTAGCTGAAAGTACAGTGGATGAGAATGACGCCAAAAATGTAACCCTAAAATTCGCTACATTAAGAGCCCACACTACTGATTGAAAAAGACCCAGATGATAATGTAAAGTCTATGGAGGCGTTCTTTTCAAATATACCGGCGTAGTTTTTACTTTTTTGATTTTGGTTATATTCTTTTTACATTAAGATAGCTTCAGTCTCATAACCGGTTCAAACCGGTTCTGAAAGTTAAAGTATTTTAAAAAATTGACATCAAAATCGAAAAAGTAAAAACTAGGCCGGTTGTGGATCGTCCTCAACTATCCTATGCATAAAAAATCACGTCAAAATATTAAAGTGTGAGCGAGATATTTGAAAAGAATGCCGCCATAGATTTTACATTATCATACAGGTCTTTTTCAGTCAGTAGTATGGCGTCTTAAGCCTAAACAAATCCACGTGCTTCAACAAAAAAAGAAGAAAACTTAATAATACAGTTTTTATTTCATAATACAATGAAATGTTACTTTTCAGCTGATCATTATCATTTAGAGAAAAAATGCCCGGCGTGCGTCAGAAAATTAGATCCCTGTTCCATGTGATTGTTTTGCTTGGGTCTATTGAGAGCATTTAAATTTCAGCGATAACGCGCATAATTTCATAAGCCAATTTTGAGGCATATGCACCTCCACCTACAGTGGCTCACAAAAGTGTTCGTACACTTAGGAATTTCAATGAAATAGGGCTCTATCTATTAATTAAAATTAATATTTTAGAATGGGTATTTAAGAGTAAGATCTATGACTCATTATTAACAAAACTACATAAAATATTTTAAAAACATAGCAAAACTTTATTTTTTAAAAATCCTTAATGCAAAAATAAAAGAAAATTTACCTCACAAAAGTCTTCGTACACTTTAAAAAATCGATGTATATTTGTAAATATTGTAATATTTCGCTAAAGTTGTACTTAATAGGATTTTATTTAGCACCCACAAAAGTTTTTTAAACACCTGGGAATAGATTTAATTAGTGTTTTTATAATTTCTACATGAAAGTTGATGCTTTCATCGAACATTGCTGTTTTTACTCCGCTTTTTTTTTTCAGTGCTGTGTTTTCGTGTTCTAACTTCCAGTTATCTCCAAATATGTTTTACTGGGTTTAAATTCCGCAATTGAGGGGATGTTTTCAGAACTTGTGAACAATTATAAAGACGCCAGAGGCGAACGTTGAGTGCCATGTGCCTTGCATCATCATCCTGATAAAAAACAAATTGTATCTGTTACCCATATATTGGCCTGATAATTTTAAATTGCCTTTTAAAATATTGGAACAAAGATCGTGATTTATTATGCTATCTATATATACCAAATTACCTAATCCTGATGCAAATATGCACCCTCACACAAGGACAACTCCACTGCCATGATTAACTGTTCCAACTAAGTTCTTTGAATTAAGGTCTTAATTTTTTTTCTCCATACTATTATGCACTCATTGGACCAAGAATGGCATACTAGATTTCATCTGTAAATAAAACATTATTTTAATACGATTCGGGTATATTTATCACTGATTTTGCTAAAGAAAGCCTAAGCTTTCTGTTTTTCGCCCAAACAAAAACTTTTCTACGGGCAGAATACCTATATAATGCAGCTGGGCTTACCACTCGTCGAACATTTTCAGGTGAAAATGAAGTAGAAACTGTTTCATTAAATTCTGTAGCAATTTTTATAGCACTTAATCGCGGATTTTTTAAGACTTTTCTAATTGTAAGTATTTGATCTCATTGTGTTAACTTAGACTAACGACCTTTTCATACCTAGTTTTCAATCCATTTTTTCTCTGCAAAGCCTTTTATTGAATACTTCACCATAAAACGGAATAAATTAACTAATTTTGCAATATTTCGAATTGATTTACTACTATTATGAAGAAAAATAACTAATTTAAAAAGCTATTAGCCGTGACACTACGATTACAAATCATTTTTAATTAATAAATAGAATATTACGGACCAGTTCTGCAAAATATAAAGCCAAGCGCTTTTTTAAATGTCAATACAATGCAAAAATAAAAATGAAGCCCCAAACAATATTTTTAATAATGAAATTATCCGAAAATGTTTCTGTGTACGAAGACTTTTGTGGCGTCTTCTCTCTGTGGCATCTTCCGTTTTCATTTTTAGATTTAAAAAAAATCCCTTAATGTTAAACAAAAAGGTTGTGTGTCATTTAGAATAACTTGGAGATAATATAAAAAATTTCTCGACTTCATATACGAATTTAATATCAGGGAAATTTCTTTTTAGTACAAATTTTTAAAGTGTACGAACACTTTTGTGAGCCACTGTATCTTTTTCCTCCATGGGTTCCTGCAAAAAGAAGGTAGCTCCATTCAGTGTTGAATTCAGACACTTTTCTTTAGAAAGGATTTCTGTGTCTCCGGGAGGGGGGGGGTCGCACTTTTTTACCACTAAAAGCACAAAATCTCAAATCTTCCTGGCGGACATTTCATTTCCCCCCCCCCCCGGATACCCCTTGAATTCAAAACTGGCTCGATTTTTGTACTTTTGGGAAAGTTTAAAAAGTACCCTTATATTATTTAAATTTTAAAGAAGTTTTATCAAAAGTATTTTTTATACACATGCATTACTCTATACACTTATAAACGTATTGCCACAAATAATATCCAAAAATACCTCTTAAATGCCCTAAAGAAAAAAAAAAAAAAAAAGAAAAAAAAGAAAAAAAAAAGAAACTGTACATTTAAAAAATGTCAAAATGGAGTCACTTTTAAATGTTAAAAACATAATTAGTAGCAAAAATAATAATTTACCAAAAATTTGATTTTGCTTAAATATTATTTTACCAATTGTTTTAAATAAAAGAAAATATATTTTTTAACTTGTTTTCGCTTGTTTCTTTTTTATGTTCTATTATTTTATTAAATAAAACTATTTCTTATTATTGATAAGTAAAACCTCTGAGAGAAAGGCCAATCTTGTAGACATATATATCTGTTATTTCAGCAATGTGCCACAATTTTTCCGTTTCAAAAACATAGATTAGAGTTTTGCGTAATATTTTTGTTATTTCGCTTTAAAAATCAAGAGGTTTTCATACAAAGATTTATGTATTTGAAGTACACTTTTAAATTTTGAATGTAAAATTGCATATTCATATTTTTATTTTATTTATTTATTTATTTGCTACACTAGAACTTACTTAAACACTTCTGCAGTTTCAAACTAAAATTTTCTGTTATTGTCAACTCTGCCGCTTTTAAGGAGCACGTGAAAAGCGTCTTCAAAGCTTGGTCACATACGCATTGCTTGCTTTATTATTTGCACTCACATCTTGAAACAGTCTTAAATGATAATCATAAACAATGAGGCTCATAACAATAAATAAAAAGTGGTCTCATTTGAGCTGAAACACCTCAAATTAATAAATTATATTGAAAATTTCCGAATGAAGAAACGTGGAAATACAGATGGTTTCGGTTCGGAGCATTCGGAAGCATTTTCGCCAGATTTTAGGCCAAAACCGAATCTCTAAAATTATGCCCTTGTTTGTTTGATCGATAGTGCTTGTAAAATAGAGTTAAAATTCGATTCTTTCGATTATACAAAGGACAAATATCTATCGCTACTCAAAGTTCTTATCTATAAATGTTTAAAGCTCATTTTTTATGTTAAGTTTCATTAAGGTTTCTGATTTAAGGCTGAATTCAGAAAGCTTGAAGATTTAATCGCATTTTATTAGGTTTGAGTTCTTACTTTGCCAATCATAATTTTCAAAGCGAAATCCTTGGAACAGAAACAGAAATAAAATAGATGGGCTTTATACTATCATAATTGCAGTCAGCACAATTTTTATGAAACCCTTTAAACGATAATTTTATTTATTAATTTCAACGAAGAACTTGATATGACACAATTTATAATGTTAAGAGCAATTAGCATTTAAACAGTCACTGCTGTTTTCATTAAAACCTAAACATCAGCATTTAATAAATAATTAAATAAATAAATAAAACTAAATGATCGATTTTGTTAATTGAAAAAGATTTGAGTTCTAGATTCATACAGGTGAGTTATTTAGTCTAATAAGGCTTCTCTATTTCTTTATATTTTACTGTGCTACTTATCATTAAAACGTAAATAAAAGTTTATCTCAGTTCAGTAAACGTTCTTGTTTTTAATCTCTAAAATGAATGAGTTTCATTTCGTGCAGTAAACAAAAAACAATTAGAAATAAAATTTGTTTCATATTTTATTGCGCTACTTATCATTAAAATATAAATAAAAGCCTCTCAGTTCAATAAACAGTTTTTTTCACCTTTAATCTTCATTCTACTGTGTTAATTTGATTCGCAGTCTCCGATCATGCTTAGATGTCAACGGCTGGAATTCGCATTTGTTTTTAATAAATATCAGTATAATATCATAGTTACTTTAAATTTACTAAGAAATTATGCGTTTTATCGTAGAATAATTTAAGAATCACTTTTATACAGATAGAGTTAGGGGACAAATTGGAAAAATAGAAATTTTGCGTTTTCAATGGTCAAAAAGTACATTCCCCCCCCCCCCCCCGGAGTCACTGAAGTCGATCCCAGGGAAAAGTGTCTGAATTCAACACTGCTTTTATGTTAAGCTATAATGATAATTTTCAATCCGAATCAGGGGTGTAGTGGAGGGTATACGGAGGTGTACGCCGCACAGTGGATCGATCCTTAAGAAAAAGCGAACATAGAGCCAAAAAATAATCATTAAATAATTATTTTTTTGCAATGAAATATTTTAAAAGAATATCTACAAAATACGAATATACGTTCATATTTTAAATTATACAAAATTATATCTTATTTGTACAGCTTGGAATATACACTTTTCATTAGAGGAATTTTTCTGCGAATTTTAGTGATTTTTAAATGTGGTCAGAAATTAAACCAAGGTAACCACTAATGATAACTCGTTTAAAATATCATTATTAATTTCCTAAAACACATTTTAAATCTCTACTGATTACATTTTGATTGAATTTTATATATCATTTTACATTATGAACAACCTATATAAAATAAACTGTATAATAGACTTACAAATTGCTTTTTTAAAATTGCCTGAAGTTGTCTGAAATTTCAAAGACATGTTTGTGTTCCTAAAAGTATGTGTTTTAATGTGGTATAGGGCAATTTTTGGGCAAACCTGCGCATTTTTTAAATAAATGGATTTGATACACTTTTAGTGGCTATCACATAATTTTCCGTTTTCGGAAAGTATAGTAAATTGTCTGTAGACAAAAATATTTTTTAATAAATATTATTCTGTAAGAATTTTCTAAGATGGAATAATATAAAAAGTAATTTAAAATTAAACTATAAAATTAAATTCAATATATAAGTATCTTTGGTTATATAAATATTTACATGAAAATTCTAAAAAGCGCAAATGCTCTTAGAGGGTTAAATCTACGCTAATAAATGGATGCATGATGCTTGAATCCTGAAAGTTCTAATGCCTCTGAAAATTTTCTTTTCCTTTGAACGTTTTTTAATTTTTGTCGAATACAGGAAATTAACAAGTCAGATGTTATAAACGAACGGTGCTACAAGTCTTCGTTACATGCTCTTCGACTTATTTTTCTCGTTTGGGAATCCCGATACCTTCAAAAGTCTTTACTACGAGCTTAGCTAAGCTTCTTCCAATAATTGCCAAATTGCAAAATCAAAACGCTTAATTACATATTTTCCAAAAATCATTATTTTATAGAGTAAGCATATAATATCACCCATATTTTGAGGTACATTGTTTAGCTGTTTTCACCTCAAAATTGCACTTCTTTTAACAGTTTTATGAATATTATTAATTTGTTAAGATTTTGTAACTCAAATGGAACATGTTTAACATGGTGATGTATCTAAAATTGTAATAATAACTTTTCCATAAATCATAGTTAAATACATCTTGTGATCAATGGCCATATATGTATATTAGGCTTTACTTAATTTTTCTTTTTCCAATCGTTGATACAATTTTAAAATATTTTAGCTCAGAAATTCAGATCTAACAGGTTAAAAAGATCTGGTGGATAATAGTATTAGGTTTTTCTACTAGCTTACTTTGGAATTGTAATTCCACAAAACATACGTGAAAGATCTATTGAATATTATTCATGAATTACTGAGGCTACTACCCAAACTTTTCAATGACACTATTTCTCTTAAATAAAACCACTATTTAAATTCTTTACAAACAGAAACAGATTTCTATTTGTTATAAAATTTCAAAAAAAAAAAAAAAGTTAAGAAAAACATTAAGGGAAAAAAAAAAAAGAAAATAATATTTTTACTTTCTTCTATCTTCAATAGAAGAAAGTATTGTAATCGAAATTTTTTTCGACTTCCGGTTTTCGACGGATTTACACGTTTAAGGGGTCAGAGATGCCAAAAACATGTTTTTACAAAATGTCTGTCTGTGTGTATGTCGCCATTCTACCATCAAAAAGTGTATGAAGTTATGCATAGAATTGAACCAAATTTTTGTGAATGTTTTTGGCTATGGCAAGCAGGTCCTACTTCAGTTTTTTAATATTCTTCCGGAAGGGGGAGCTGCAATCGCGATGTTTGTGCCATTTTCAATATTGTACCGACCAAAAGTTAATGAAGTTATGCATCGAACTGAACCAATTTTTTTGTGTAAGTGTATGACTATGGCTAGTTGGTCCTCCCTGAATTTGAAAACAATCCGCCGGATGGGGACGCTGCAATCGCGATTTTTGTGCCATTTTCAATATTGTATCGACCAAAAGTATATAAAGTTATGCATCGAATTGAACCAATTTTTTTTGCAAGTGTATGACTATGGCTAGTTGGTCCTCCATGAATTTGAAAAAATTCCGCCGGAAGGGGGCGTTGAAATCGCGATTTTTGTGCCATTTTCAATATTGTACCGATTAAAAGTATATGAAATTATGCATCGAATTGAACCAAATTTTTTGTGTAATTGTATGACTATGCCTAGTCTTCCTCCCTGAATTAAAAAAAAATTCGCCGGAAGGGGGCGCTGCAATAGCGAATTTTGTGCCATTTTCAATATTGCACCACCTAAAAGTGTATGAAGTTAGTTCTAGAACTGAACTAAATTTTTTGAATATGATTATTTTTTTCGTAAGGCAAGTAAGATCTCCCTGAATTTGAAAAAAAAAAAAAAAAAAAAAACTGCCTATCATTCTATTGTCTATCGGCTCGTGCAGAGACGGAAATTCGTTTTTACTCCTTAATTAATTGAAAAAGAAATTTAAGATGAAAATCAAAATTGGTATGATATTAAATTAAAGTTATTAAAGGCATTAAAATGAGTAACTATTTTTTAAAAATATTAAATTGTACGTCTCAGATAGAAGAAAGTTTTGGGATTGGCACATCCAACTAGTTTAAGAAATAAAACAAAAATAAACAAACAAACAAAATAATTAATAATAATAAGTAAAAATAAATTCAAAGAACTAAATCACGTCTATGATTAATCAGCATTGAAATAAGTTGTAATATTTTATAGTAAAGTGTTGTAATTTTGTAAAACAAATTTAAAGAGATATGTGAACATCATATATGTTGCAATTAAAAATAAAATAAATATGGAATATTCCACAAAAATAATTTGGATATAAATAAAAACTGGATAGATAATAAAATCAATGTCTGTTAAGTTTTTTCAATCTTACTCTTTTTTTTTTTTTTTTTCAAAGTCTAGTTTAATTATCCCGACATATCTCTAAATTTCTATTTGAAAACAAAAAGCACGGAATTGTTTCTAAAAACGATTAAGATACTTTTGGTGTTATTTATTATGCTCATCCGAACCTAAATCTAACAAAAAACATCATATGTAGAACCTTATACTATCATGATAATCCCATGTTCGCCACCGCCTATACTTTGATCCACTGTGCGCCGTATACCCTCTGGATTTTTTAAGGAACACCGTATACCCTCTGTTTCCTAAGAAAGCTATAGTATATGTACTCTGGCTTGTGAGTATACCCTCTGCTTAGACCGTATACCCTCTGTTGTCTTTACGGCTACACAACTGATCGGAATAAGTTTTTATGATTTCGTTTTAGGTGCATTCGTAATTATATGAATACGTAGCACCTTTACTCGTCGTTCCGTTCGTCCGTCTGTCTACATATAACAGAGCAAAAACTATCCAGCCGAACCATTTGAAATTTAAAATATCTAATTGTTGCATAATTTTGTCTAGTCATTTCAAATCTTATGAAATACAGATGCAGAGTTTAATGGCAGGGATAATCAAAAGTAATCCCTTACATTACGTCCAATGGAAAAAATAGTTTCAAGTGCATTTTCATGATGTTACACTCTTTCAAACATAATAAAATTGATATGCACTTATGAAATATATATTAAAATATACATTTTATACAATCTGTTGTGCAAAGAATACTTATTAATTTATAGGGCTACGCAAAAGTATTCCATTATATAAAGGTATAAGGAGAAACATTGTTTAAAGCACGTTTTATATTATTAAACTATTTCACATTTAACGAAATTGATTTACTTTGCTGCGGTTTACTACAAGATATTCCTGTATAATAGAAAGCATATATTGTTTACAGAGATACACAAAAGATACTCTACTGTAACCGAAGCACTGTATACTATTACACCAAGATCTGAATATTTTTAAAACGTCCTTATAGTACGAACGCACCTCATTTGCTACGCTGGAATGTAATTTCCAGCTTGATATAAATCACTACTGTAAACTCCCAAACTATGACGATGAGTAAAATTTGAAATAATTGATAAAAATGTCCCTGTACTATTATTTCGTAATCAGCAATTCAATTTCTGCGTAGGTCCATTATTTTATTATCGTGATGTCGATATTTGTGGATTTAAATTAAAATGTTATTTACATTATAAGAAGAATTAGTGAAACATGCTGCTTACAAGAAAGGTTTCCATACTGGGCATACTCAGAATCCTTCGAAAAAAAAATACTAATGAAACTAGTTACGTGTGTAATAAAGGATCAGTCAAATTTAGCGGCAGAATCACAGTAAAAACTCGGTAAAAATAAAAAACTTTGGAATATTTGGCGTGAAATGACGAAAACGTCACTCGATTTCGCGAGCAGCATATTTCCTCGCCAAAAGCAAACGATTTTAATGTAATTGAAAATTCTTTAACAATAGATTTTAAAATGCGTATAAATGGTATTTATGATTTTAAAGTTAAACAATTAAGGAGTTTAATGTATATATTTTCTTTTTGTTGTACATGTTTATGTTGCTTGTTGTTGCTTTTATTTAATTTTATCACTGTAAAAATAATTTCAAATATAAAAAAAAATTTCATATTTTTAAGCGCATTCCAAAATTAAGTCCAGATGAAGAATGCTGCAGTAATACATTCCAATATCGAAAAAGTTTTTGTTTTCACAGCAAAAAAGTTGAATCGACAGTGATCATTTGGACTTCATTTTGAGATTGAAACGATCTTATTTTTTTCTTTCAATTCATAATATTTCATAGTTAACTTTCAGTATAGTATATATGATAAAACTACAGATAAAAGAAATTAAAACTGACAAAACTAAAGGTATTTAAATGTATATTTTTTAATTCAACAAATTCAACATGAAACAGTTTTACCTAAAAAAGTATTTAACATAAAAAAAATATATTATGAAATTTTATTTCGTCGCCAACCAGTGATAAACCGCCAAATAAACGAAATGTTCATTATTTTTTTTACGAACGTTTTAAAGTGATTCCAGCGAATTTTTTTTTTTATAAACATATATATCCATACGGGAAGAATACTGTGTAATTTTCTTTTAGAATTTTCTGAATTTGCCCGCATGGAGACCTTCCTTGTTAGTTTAAAATGCGTTAACATTCCCGTATTTTGTACATGAAAATTTTTGTACATCGATTGCATGAAATAATTTTGTTATTTATAAAAACAAGTTAGAGCCTGTCGAATTTCGACGAAAGAAATTTTAAAAAAAAGACCTGTTTCCTAGATTTACAGTCTAATTCTTAAACCAGTGATATTTAACCTAAAATTAACAAAATACTATTTCTATAAAACTTAGTTGTAGAAATTTTTAAAATTAAACTTTAATCGAGTAAGTAAGCAGTAAAATATAACAAAAACTATGTTATTATAATAAAGTTATGAATGGGCTCTCATGCCCATTGGTATTCCAAAATGATTCATTGATACCAAATGATACACTGGTATTCCAAAATGTAAAACGGCAAAATTTATTCCACTTTGATTCAAACATAGAATTCCCCCTCCCCTTGAAATTTGTACTCGACATCATTTTCACCGTATCAAAATTTACATAAGTACCTTTCATATTTGTATTCAACTTTTTTTAAAATTATTTTTTTAAAGTGGTATTTTAATTTGATCATCTTGATTTAAAACTTGAAATATCGACGCTGTTAGCTGAAACAGATACTAAACTATTTATGTTCTTTTAGGTGAAATTTTTTTAATGAAATCAAAATTCACCGGGTTTTATAGCAGACGATTCTCTTGACACAGCATGTATATAAATTTCAATAAATTTTCTCTTTTAGTAAGAAAATGACAACATAAAGATACAGTAATATTTTCCCCCTTTTTCCTTTGGTTTTAGAAGAAATGGAGCACCCCTGATGCGACATTTAGAAAAAAGGTATTAAAAACTACAAAAAATTTATATATATATATATATATATATATATATTAAAAAAAAAGATACAGTTTTCAAATATATTGCATTTAATAGTACATTTTTTTCCGTATACGAGGGTGTAAAAATTGCAAATGTGCAATGTTTAGAAGTTTAAAAAATTGCAGTAGAAAAAAATGATAAACCAATTCAAATTTCAAAGTGTTGCCATTCGCATAATGACGTATGCGTTACGCACAGATACATTTGACTCTTATAAAACAGATAGATGTTGCTATCCTAAAAAAATATTTTTATTAACAATATTATTATTATTATTATTATTTTGTAGGTTTCCGAAAAAATTTCAAAGCAAATTCATATTTTTCAAATATATTAATATAATGTGAGGATTTTCGTAATGATTTAAAACTTATTTCTATAGAAAATGATGATGATCAGTCTTAAATAATACCTGACTGATAACAGATTATAGAATATTTTAATTCCATTGTCTTGTATTTAGCTAAACGGTTTATCGCTAGGCGCCGAATCTTCAGTATTTGTTATATTTATTTGCTCATTTTGCCCAGCAATAACAAATGCCGATAAATAACATTAAGATAAAGAAAACTTCATGTGAAAACATTTAGACCGCCAGTACCTAATCATCGACAAACTTAATTACTCCAGTAATTAAATTCATTAATTAATTCTGTTCTGTGACCAATCGATCTAACCTCCTAGAAGTCAACATCTATTAGACATCAACCTGCAAGGAACATCTCAAAATCACAAAATAAAAAGAACTCTCTCCTTTTCCACTTGATTAATGTGCTGTGAGGTTGTTCCATCGGCCGCAGACGATCTACCTTATCGAACGTTCGCAGATTTTCGCAGTTTCATCGAGAATCGATTAATAATACTGCTCTATTCATCATCATCGAAATGGCAGACGATTTGGAAGAAAAAAAAGAAGAAAAAATGCAAGATGGAGGAATTTGCGCGTGGAACGTTCATGATTTTTTGTCTGTGTCATTTAAAGGTGATGAATCGGTATTCGATCGCTTGAATACAAGGGTTAAGTGACATTTTTTGACTCCCAAGGGGAATGTCACCAATAGATGTCTATCGTGTGTGGCAGCAGGCTCATCTATGACGCCTAATAGCGGTTTATTAAATTCTAATAAATACGTAATTGCTATTTTGGCCCATAATTTATTTCAGAAAAGAATGCTTTTCGTAACTTCGGAATAAATTAATTAATAAAGAAAAAAATATATATCGGGACATGCTGATTAGGTTTTAATGTCTTTATCAATCTATTTTCTTACTTTAAGCAAAATATGCAAATTTATTATGCTTTTAATACTTAACTTATTATGCGTTTTTACTTAGAAGAAACTGAACATTATATAGGGTGTGGATCTTTTTTATGTGTTTGTGTATTTGTTTTGTTTCATTCTAATTATTTTTTTATTATTTCATTTTTTGTAGAAACATATATTAAATTTAATCCTTAAAATTCAGAATAGTTTTAAGTAATCAAACATGCATGTAAACAATTTGTAAAATGCAGTTTGATATAACTCAATGGTTGTAAAAATTAAAAAAAAAAAAAAAAAAAAAAAAAAAAAAAAAAAACATTATTTTCACGAAGAAAAATCAATGTTAAATCCGGCTTAACTCCTTACGGACGAGTGACCGTTATACATACCACATAAGGTGATCAGAATCCTTTATTATTACTACCAGTTATTTTTTTATTGTGAAGTTTACCTAATTTAATCGGAGCATTTTAGAGATTCAAATTCAAAATATTTTCTGTTTTGAAAAACCAATCGTAATATATTTAAAATTAAGCAAAGGGATTTCGTCGTTAATCCCTTGGGGAGAAGGGGGACACGTATACCTGCGGCAAAAGACTTAAGAAACCTTGTCTATTCCCACCAATAAAATTATACTGTAAAATTTGCCTTATTTAATCGGAACATTTTTTTTTTTTTTTTTTTTTTTTTTGATTTGGTAAAACACAAATTCCTGTATTTAAAAACCGGCGACAAAACGTTAAACATTTCGTAAAAGGCTCCCTTCACAAAGGGGTTAAGGTCAGGAAAGCTTTTTATAATGCGGCTTAATCACGGGTTAAATTGAAAGTCGTCAGCAATATCCAGGATCCGTCTTAGCATATTTTGGAAACTTGACAAATGACAAATTTTCAACAACTTTTCTGACTATTTCCAAAACTAACCACGATTTTTAACAAATAATTTTCAGCTTTTTTCTTTAGAAATTCTGTGTTGATATATGGCAATGGTTAATGTTTAAAAAAACTGTTGTTTTTTAAATAAAAAAAAAAAAAAAAAAAAAAAAAAAAAAAGACAACAATAGTTTCGACGTAACATTTTTCGCTTTGACATCGTTGCTCGGAAATTGCGTTGTTTTTATCTATTCATTTTAATATTTTTAAATTATAAACTGACATTTGCTTTTGACTCTGCATTTGATAAAGAATTCATTATTTCTAAAATCTGATTCGCAATATACATATGACGTCAGGGATTCTCACGAACATGTTTTTGCTTCATAATATTGATTGATGTCCAGATTATTGTTATCGTCAATATGACATCAATGTTTTAATCATAAGTATTTTTTTTTCTTTGTAATATCAATTTTAAGAAAATAAATAATCACAACTATATAATAAATCGATAGAAATTAAATTGTCATTTATAACATTTTTTGACTTTACTAACCATATTTTGTGATTTCCGTCATTATCGACATTATTTTTCTGTGCCCTCAGTTGGCCCATAATGTACCTCAGGTTTGGAATCTCTGGTATATGTTAATAACTGTGCAAACAGAGAAAATGTGATATTACATGTGAAAATTTGCTAAATCTAAGCTATAGAAAACGAAGGCAAAATAAAGGCAATTACTTCGTTAGATAAATAATCAATAACAATCCAATACTAAAATTTTCATAACGAAAATGTTTTTAAGCTATTTACTATAACTAATAGAAAAACATATTTATAATTTTATTTATTTACTAGTGGAGCTTCGTTGGATTCGGTGATGAAATTTTCACAAACCCTTCCTGTGGTTCAGAGCCTCCTAATCCAAGAGCCGACAGCATAAAAACCCGAGGTATCAAGCACAACAAGAAAAAAAAAACTTTATTTTATGGAAGAGTAATAATAAAGGAATCTAATTATCCATGTCTGCCGGAAACGAAGTCGTGCATAAGCCAAAATTTAATACCACTAGTGGTTTACTTGTAAGCCTATCATTGTGCTTGTCGTACAATTAAAGCTATGAAAAGATTGTACAGCAAGCATTATGATAAGCCTAAGAGTAAACCACTAGTGGTATTGATTTTTGGCTTATGCACCACTTCGCTTCAGGCAGACATGTATCATTTGATTCCTTTATTACTACTATTCCATAAAATAAATGTTTTTTTATTCCCTTGTTTTAGATACCATTAGGTTTTTATGCTATTGTTAAATGAATATAATAATAATAATAATAATGCAAATTTGAATGGTTATGCCCAAAACCATTAAATTCACCATGGAAAAATAATAATAAAAAAATTATACCCTTATCTAAATTAGCAAAAAAAAAAAAAAAAAAAAAAAAAAAAAAAAAAAAAAAGCCTCAGTATTTGTCAAATAATCAGTTATAAAAATGCGAACAGGGGAAAATCCATCTTAAAGTTTTCATTAGCATGGGTAATTACACTGGATCTATTAAAGTAATTTCTAATATTTCGCGATATATCTGTCCTATAGGTAAAAGTGAGGTGTCAAAGTATTTACAATTAAGGAAGCTTTCAATTAATAATAATAATAAAAGAAAATTGACAGTGTGACCAATTTCAATGTAGTGTCCCCTTAAAACTTTGCTTCTACTATAAGGCGTGTAGCTAATTACAATATATATATATATATTTTTTCCCGTGCATGTTGTTTTTGCGCATTCTGTTACTAGCAATAAAAATTCCCTTATGTAAACTGTAAAAGTAAGCCGACAAAAGATACATTTTCTATTTATTAACTTCTTCATGTATAAATATCCACAGCTGTGAACCATGTGTGCTTTCATTACAAAAAGCTATAAAATTTATTTCCTCTTTTGAAAAGGCTTTTTACAGAAGTTTATTATTAATGTTTTTTTTTCTTTTTTCTAGTCATCATATGGATGTGTTTTAAAAAAAATGTTAAACATATTTTCGGAAAATTTTTAAGGGTTATATTATATATTTTATTTACTTTACTTATTACTTTTATTTACTATTACTTATCACTTTTATTTATTATTACTTTTATTTTTATTTACTATTCCAGCTACAACATTTGCTTGTTTACGAAAAGGGATGTTCAAAAACTATGTCACACATTTTTTCAATATTTTTGAGCCCCCTCTCCCCTTTGTCACAGTGTCACACTTCACCGACCCCCCCCCTCCCAACCTTTTTCGCATGTCACGCTATATTAGATATACATTCATTGCGGTGCGCGGAAAAAAAGTCAACGGAAAAAACGTCAACGGAAAAAAAGGCAACGGAAAAAAGGGCAACGGAAAAAACGTCAACGGAAAAAAGGGCAACGGAAAAAAGGTCAACAGTTAAAAATGGCAAAGGTAAATAATAGGGATATAAGTTAAGTTATAGAAAACCGATTCTTTGTTTCATGTAAGCTTACCCGTGCTAAACACGAGTATCCGTTATTTCAACTCGATTGGTGAATAGCTTATGTATAAAGGCAGCAACTTTCGTATCTTTATGCAAACTTTGGCCAAGAACATTCTTTGGGGTGAGAAAAAATTGACAAACATGGAAAAAAAGAAAACCAAATAAAAAACAGGTACATATATTATAATTGGTTAGAAAAAATGACAAAAAAAATGTTGTCTGGATATATAGGATGTTAAGGGGGATAACAGAAAAAGAGTCAATATTTTGAAATTTGGTACAAGAAAACTCACTTTGTGCAACATGCAGCATAAGCCATTTAAATTATAACGAAACTTGTTATGTTGGTTCCATTAATAATAATAATTTGAAGAAGAAATTGAAATGAATAAAAAATTGTAATATTTAATAATTATTAATATTTCAATAATAATTAATTATTGTTGTTGTTATTTATGACATCTGATTACCTGCCCGGTGGTATATAAGCCCTTGAAAAAGAACCCTCCGTGGAGGTCTTTGTAATCGTATTTACGCAAGGTTACCCAAGGTAGAAGACAATCATGGACAACTCCGAACGGTTCGGCCGACGGACGTGATTGGTTTCGAACCCAGCACCTCTCGTCTACCAGCTTCGAGAGCACCACCTTTCAGCCACTGGTGGGATGAAATTGGCGAGGGGGGGGGGTCTTATTTAGAAACCATAAAGTCGAATAATATTTTTTATTTTTTCAATAAATGCAGGCGGCCTTCCAGAAAATGCGGTCCAAATTTTCGGCAGAATTTTTGCACGCGACAGCCTGATAAAGGTCACCAATAGAAAACACAACCTTATAACTAAAAATGCAATTCACTTGTCGAAAAATGAAATATGTATTTACGTACAATTTTTTATTCATTTATTATTATTATTATTATTATTACTATATCAATAGAACCACCATAACAAATTTCAGCATTATTTAAATTTATTTTAAATGGTTTATGCTGTGTGTAGCCAAAATTGAGTTTTCTTGTGCCAAATCTCAAGATTTCGACTTATTTTCTGTTACCCCCCCCCCCCCCCCATTAATATCCTAATAACATGACTAAATATCAAGACAACAAAATTTTTTTATATTTTTTTGCTATTTTTTCCATTCTATTAAAATATATGTACCTATATATATTTTTTTAATTAACTATTTGGAAAATAGTTGTTGTCCTCGGTAGAGAATTGGGAAATCTGAAGTATATCTGATTCTTTTTATTAATTGAACGCAACTTATTTTATTTTATTCATTTTCTGATTGGTCCATGCTTAAAGTCTAGAAATGGAATAATTCTGTTTTTTATTTTATTCATTATCTGATTGGTCTATGTCATACTTCTGTTGCCACGATGACAAAAAAAATATTAAAAACAACAAAAACATTAATAACTCAAAAACAAATTTAGATACAAGTTTGAAACAAGTTGAATTTAAAAGTTAATTTTTTTCTTCATACGACTGTGTAAAAATTGAAAATGCGCGATGTTTAAAAGTTTAAAAATTTGCAGTGTCGAAAATCGCTAAATTGAAATTTCGTTTAATATTTGTTTATGATTGGTCCAGGAATATTAACCTGACTAGGCATATTAATGACTCTGTTATTACGTAAGCTATGTTGTGATCATCATAAAAATGATGTTATTATTGTTTTTTAAAATATAGAAATCATTTATAAATGTAAATTATAGTCTTTGAAAATATTATTTTCCAAATAGCCGTTGTAATTTGTTAAATTACAATTTTTTCTTTTTTTTGCTTTTTTCTTTCTTTCTTTTTTTCATTTTATGCATTTTTTTTTCTTTTTCACTTCAAAGAATGCCCTTGATCAAAGTTTGCATAAAGATATAAAAGTCGCTGTTTTTATACGTAAGCTATTCGTCAATCGAGTTGAAATAACCGATACACGTGTTTAGCACGTTTATGCGTACTTGAAACATATAATCGGTTTTCTATAACTTAAGATACATCCCTTAATAACTAATGTATCTCAACCTTAAATTTATTGAAGAACTGACATTTATTACTATTATTTACAGTTGCCGTTTTTATCTGTTGACCTTTTTTCCGTTGCCCTTTTTTCCGTTGCCGTTTTTTCCGTTGCCTTTTTTTCCGTTGCCGAAAACAATAGTATTTTGGAATTTGAAATGGAAATTATATAGTATATTTGTCTTCAAATTTTATCTTTACTTTATAGCTTTTATGCAGATCGAAACAAATGCGCTCGGTTGAATTTAATTTTTTACCATACCTTGTAAATTATTTACATTTAGAAAAAGACACCCTTTCTTTAGTTACTATTACAGTTGGAAAAAATAATTCTTGAATAAACAAGAATAAACAAGAATTCAAACATGAATATTTTATTTTCAAAAAAACTTCAAAATTTACGTTCCTGATTTTTAATGTTTTTATATTAACCAAAAGGTGTGATGTCACACTTTTTTCTCCTTCCCACCCCCTTGTCCCAATTTCACGAACCAGCTCCCCCCCCCCCCTCCAAGCGTGACATCATTTATGGACGGCCCCAAAGCAAAAACATTCGATACGTACCTGAGAGACTTCATGGAACAACGACAAAATGAACTCGCAAGCACGCATATTGCTTAATGAGATACTTTTGTCGCATTTGAGACTAAAATAAAATGCCTAAATATTTGCCATAAATTTTCACTCGGAAATTTATAATAAAATAACAATTTTATGGATACACAGCAAGTTAACTAAAGAATATCTAATATTCAAATCATCTATCACTATAAACAAAAACAAAAACAAAAAAACTCATCCGTTTTCATATTTTAAAATTAGTGCCTAATTCGTTGTAAACACCAGAGCTCGAGAAACATTAAACTTTATGAAATTCCCAAAACACTGGCAACACACGTGCCATTTTGAATCATATATAATTCCTGCATCTCTTTATTTTTCATTCTCTTTAAATTCTTTTCACAGTTAGCACAGAGATCATTTATTTCAGACTAAGTTCCTCTTGAGAGACACTGCATTTAAAATACACAACTGACAGTTTCGCAATGAGTTTTTTTTTTTTTTTTACTTATTCTATCCCGAGTTCTTTTTCATAGCGTTTCGAATTTGTTAACGTAAAAAGTTCTTAGAATTTCGTTTTGAAACAATTTGTCTCTGCATCTTTAAACTCATGGGATATACACTAAAAAATAAAAAAAAAAATGGCAGAGGTAGCATCTGAGAAAGAAACGTGTTGAAAGATCGTCTGCAAAAACGAAATGAATTATTGTTTCCAACTGTAATAATAACTAAAGAAAGGGTGTCTTTTTCTAAATGTAAATAATTTACAAGGTATGGTAAAAAATTAAATTCCACCGAGCGCATTTCATTTGTTTCGATCTGCATAAAAGCTATTAAGGTATTATTTATTGGATACAAAACGAAAGGAGTATTCGAATGTTACCTATGAGGATAAAAAAAAAGGCTAATAGTGATTTGCTTCTTTTAAAATTTTACACTATGAACAATATATTATTTGGGGACTGATTTAAATTAGAATAATTGATGAAAACTTATACTTATTTTATGTTATGCTTTTGATAGCAGTTTTTTTTTAACAAAACAAATTAAATGTTATATAAATATGTGAACACGTTATATATGAGTTATGTATGTGTACATTTAAATAGACTCTGTAGCTGAGAAAAGTTAATGAACACGTTGCAGGTTTATTTAATTGCTATTTTTTATTACAATGACGTATTTATTCGCCTTTAACCTTCGTACCCTGTTTAAATTTTACTCAATCTTGATAATAACATTTCACACCAGAATTGTTATTTAGAACATTTTAATACATTTTATTGACTTATTTCTCTGCATCTGTTATTTAACTTTCTTTATGAAAAAAGTTCTAATTCGTATCGTATAAAACGAATTCTAGACATGAGTCGATTAGACTCATTCAGGGTAGGAAGGTTAAGGATGTAGTGTAACACAGACGTTCCTTTTATTACTATTATTAGTAGTAGCAATATTGATCTGCTCTCATGGACAGATTATAACATCTTTTCTTGATTCTACTCGCAATATGCTCCACTGGCGTTTTTTCTCTATCTTTTTAAAGTAGTAATTATTAATTCTGCAAAAAATTAAAATCATTTAACCCCTTGAAGGGCGGTGTTCGCACAATGACAACACCTAATCTTAATTCCAAATTGCCAATCTGGCACCAGAAACTTTCTAGGAAAATTTCCCTTTTATTAAATACGCAAAAATACACTTTTATTAGTTTACAAATAAAATTCCATGTAAATACTGGTGTCATTCAATTATTTCAACATTTTACGAATATAAGTATCTTGCCCCGGAAAGGGTCTAAAAAATCATATCATTGAAAGGTTGTAATTGAGCAGCATAAATATTTAAAATAAGTATATAATTTAAATGATCATTTTTTGAAGAATTTTTGATACGTAACTCAGAAGTGACTCATATCCGATTGAAACAGAAATAAATATTTTTATTATTTTAATAAAACATACTCAACAAAAATAGACTTACAAGGGAACCTCTTTTGATGCTGTTCGCACCTAGCAATGAGACTGTAGCCTCCATGAACTTGTAAAAATTCCGTTCATTTGTTGGCAACAAAAAGGCAGACGATGTTGTTGTTATTAAAAGAATAAAAATGTTGTTTGTTGTTGATATGCTGAAGGCGTTCTATTTATTATTATTTTACAAGTAATTTAATATAGTAAAATTATTTTAATTAGTCTTTTGATATTAAGTAAAATATAATGATTTTAATCAATTAATTATTTGATACGCGTAAATAGAAATAAGCGTAATACCGGGCTCTCTCTTACAAAATCTGGTGACCCTGCTTTGGACATTAACGCTTTGAAAAATGACTCAAGAATCAACAAAAACGTCTGCAAATTCGATTCTTGAAGCAAACAAGGTAAGCGTCAAATTTCCTCCATTCTGGGAAGATAATCCTGAAATATGTTTTTTTTAAATTGATACTCAGTTTTCCCTTGTAAATATTATAAATGAAGAAACAAAATTCAATCATTTAGTGGCTCAGTTAGACCCTAGATACATTGAAAATATATGGGATATTATCCAAAGTAATCGGGATGATAAATATACCGCCGCTAAAGAAAGATTTTTAAATACATTTAAAGAGAGTGAGGAAAAATCACTAAAGAAATTACTTACGGGAATTTCATTGGGTGATATGAAGCCAAGCCAACTACTGCTTAAAATGAAATCGCTCAGTGGAAATAACATACCGGAAAAGGGTTTGAAAACTTTATTTCTTGATAAATTACCAGAGTCAATAAAAAATATTCTAATTGTAAGCAGTGAAAATTTAGATAATTTATCACTAATGGCAGATAAAATTTTTGAAATGAGCTCTTCAACAGAAATTTATTCTGCGAGTTCAGATTCTTCTGTTATGAGTAAAATACTTGAGAAAATTTCTATGTTGGAAAACCAGATTTCGGCATTAAAAATTGAGAGGCAATCCAGAAGTAAAATTCGGAAATCTGGTACTAAACGAAATAAAAGTAGAAGTCAAACGAGAAAACGCTTTAATCCAAATGGGAAATATTGTTACTACCATTTTAAATTTGGTAATCATTGTTATCCTAATAAATGTAAAAGTCCGTGCAGCTGGAAAAAATCGGAAAACTCCGATCAGCAGTAGTTTTAGCGGCAAATTCTGCTGCTGAAGAATTTAAAGATTGCCGTAATTACCGTTTATTTGTTAAAGATAAAACAACCGGTTTACGCTTTCTTGTTGATAGTGGAGCTGATTTATCAATTATTCCTGCTTCATCCAAACATAAAATATGTAACTCTTTCAAATTGTATGCAGCAAATGGTTCAATAATTCCTACATTTGGTTTCAAAATTTTAACACTAGATTTGGGCTTACGTAGACAATATCAATTTCCTTTTGTAATAGCAAAAGTAGACAAAGCAATTTTAGGTGCAGATTTCCTTAATAAATTTAAATTGCTTATAGATATACATAATAAAAAATTAATAGATGGTGTTACTAACCTTTTTGTTAAAAGCGATGTCATGTGTGTATCAAGTGCTGATAGCATAAGTACAACTGACAAAAATTCTCAATATGCACATCTGTTATTACAATATCCTAATTTAACGAAGCCAAATCTTTTAATATGCAATTCCAAACACAATGTAAAGCATTATATTGATACTAAAGGTTCTCCTGTCTATTCAAAACCTCGGCCATTAGACTCAAAAAAATTAAATTTAGCAAAACAAGAATTCAAGTTTATGTTGGATAATGATATAATTAGACCATCCAAATCACCATGGGCTAGTCCACTTCATTTAGTTAACAAAAAAGATGGAAGTTTAAGACCGTGCGGGGATTACAGACGCCTTAATGCTCGAACCATCCCTGACCGTTACCCTATACCCAGAATATAAGATTTTCAGCATATATTAAAAGGAAAGAAAATATTTTCAAAAATTGACTTATTTAAGCCCTATTTTCAGATACCAATTGCAGAAGAAGATAAGCAAAAAACAGCGATAATAACGCCGTTTGGATTATTTGAATATAATGTGATGAATTTTGGATTACGGAATGCTCCATCTACGTTTCAGCGTTTCATTAATGAAGTATTTTTCGGATTGGACTTCGTTTTCCCATATTTAGATGATATTTTAATAGCTTCTTCAACGGAAGATGAACACACAGAACATCTAAAATTAGTTTTTTCAAGATTGGATCAATATGGTCTTCGTTTAAATATTGTAAAATCAGTTTTTGGAGTAAACCAGTTACAATTTTTAGGATACATGATTACTCCTGAAGGCTCAAAACCCCTTCCCGAAAAAGTAGAAGTAATTAAAAATTATAAATTACCGGAAACACTTCACGAATTACGAACTTTCCCTGGTCTGGTGAATTTTTATAGAAGATACATAAAAAATGCTGCTGAAAATCAAGCATCACTTCATGAGTATTTAAAAGGGGCGAAAAAGAAAGACAAAAGAAAAATTCCGTGGACAGATGAAACGAAAGAAAAATTTGAAAAATGTAAAGAAGATCTAGCCAATGCTGCTTTATTGACCTATCCTAATCCTGATCTTCCATTATCTCTCTTTTGTGATGCTTCTGATTTTGCCACAGGTGCAGTTTTACAACAATTTGAAGCAGGCTGCTGGAAACCATTAGCCTTTTTTTCAAAAAAATTAAGTAATGCTCAGAAAAGTTATAATACTTATGATCGAGAATTACTGGGAATATATCTTTCTGTAAAGCAATTTAAACATATGTTAGAAGGAAGACAATTTATAATTTATACAGACCATAAACCCTTAACATTCGCCTTTCAGCAAAAAAAAAAAAAAAAAAAAAAGCTTCGCTTAGACAGTTGCGTCATTTACAATATATATCACAATTTTCAACAGATATTCGACATATTAGTGGAGTAGAAAATACAGTTGCAGACACATTATCCAGAATACAATCGATTTCTACAATAGATTATGACAATTTTCTGATGGGCAGATTAATAATGAAGAACGTACAAAATTACGTTTAAATCCATCTTTAAATTTCAAACAATATCCTTTAGATTCAGGTAAACTTCTTTGGTGTGATATTTCAACTTCCAAAATCCGACCATTTATTCCTGAAGCTTTTAGAGAACAAATTTTTAAGAAAATCCACAATTTAGATCATCCTGGAGTGAAAAATATAGTAAAACAAGTAGCTTCAAGGTTTTTTGGACAAACATTAGGAAAGATGTTAATAAGTGGGCAAAATCCTGCATTGATTGTCAGAAAAACAAAATTGGCAGACATACGCATTCTCCATTTGCCACTTTTGAAGAAACAGATGAACGATTTAGTGTCGTTCATATTGACATCATAGGTCCACTAACACCGTCTGAAGGAAAATTATACTGCCTAACCTGTATTGACCGCTTCACATGTTGGATAGAAGTAGTTCCTCTAGAAAATGTGACGGCTCCAACAGTTGCTCGAGCATTTTATGATCAATGGATTTCTCGCTTTGGCATTCCACATCGTGTAATCACGGATCGAGGAAAACAATTTAGATCAGACCTGTTCCACAATTTAAGTATTATTTGTGGTTTTAAATTGAGCCCAACAACAGCCTATCATCCACAGTGTAATGGGAAGATAGAACGAATCCATCGTACTTTAAAAGCTGCAATTAGAGCTCAAAATACAATTAAGTGGACTCAATCATTACCTACAGTACTATTGGGATTGAGATCAGCTTTACGTGGTGATACAAATTTTACCATTGCGCAAATGGTCTACGGAAAACCTCTCAGGCTACCAGGAGAATTTTTTGAACAACCGAAAACTATTATCGACACAGAAACCTTTGCTAAAGAATTGCAGAAACAAATGGAAGAATTAAAACCTTTTAAAACTCGCCGACAGCCTTCTCAAAAAATTTTTGTTCATAAGGACTTACACAATTCTAGCCATGTATTCATACGCATTGATCGGGTTAAAAAACCACTCGAACCTGCTTATGATGGACCCTTTCCAGTTGTCAAAAGACACGAAAAGTATTATACAGTAAAAATTAAGGAAAGAGATATCAACATATCCATAGATAGATTGAAACCTGCTTATTTATTAACAAATGATGAGAATACTCCTTATCATGAGTTACCGGATAACCAACTAACTCTGCCTGTGTCATCAATAATCAAAAATGAACATTCAAATTTGCCTGATAAAAAAATACCTGAGAAAACTACACGCTCTGGTAGACAAGTAAGGTTTCCGAAACGTTATAGAGACTAATTATGTACTATTTTATATTTTATTTAATATATTATATTTCTATATTGTATTTCTATTTTATATATCTATTTTATATTTCTGTATATATTATATTTGTATCGTAACTATGTTACTGGGGAGGGAGTAATGTAGCCTCCATGAACTTGTAAAAATTCCGTTCATTTGTTGGCAACAAAAAGGCAGACGATGTTGTTGTTATTAAAAGAATAAAAATGTTGTTTGTTGTTGATATGCTGAAGGCGTTCTATTTATTATTATTTTACAAGTAATTTAATATAGTAAAATTATTTTAATTAGTCTTTTGATATTAAGTAAAATATAATGATTTTAATCAATTAATTATTTGATACGCGTAAATAGAAATAAGCGTAATACCGGGCTCTCTCTTACAAGACTTATTTGCATTTTAAATCTCTATATTAGGATGTTTGAGAATCGGAAAAATGTTTCTGTTAAAATCATATTTTTTGATCTTGCAGCAGCATAACTTTCTAAAAAGGCTATTTTCGAGGCCACTTATCAGACTGTTATTTTTTTTTCTTTTTTTTAAGCATTTAAAAATATGAATTAGTTAATAATAGATATAAAATATTACAAAAAAATAAAAAATTCTTTCAAATTCCTACGAATTCTGTTTTGAAAAATTACGACATTATATTCACATTTTTGGGGCGGAAAAAAGTGGCTTATTTTTAAAAGTACAGTTTTCCGGCAACTCTAGCCGAATGTTATAGCCCCACAGTAAAAGGAGAGAAAAATTCGTTGTGCCATATTTGGCAACTTAACTCACTTTTGGCGTGAACTGAAGAAATAAAAATGCAATTAAAATAAAGTATAAAAAGTATCGATATATTATGATTAACAGAGAATTTTTATCGGTTCTCTAACTTTTATGTATAGGTGTGCAAAATGCACCAGGTCTCGAAGCTAGGTATGAGCAACACCAAAAGTGGTCCCCTTGTCAGTGCTAAATCGTTAGCACTGACGAAGGTAAGCTATATGCTTCTGAAACCGGTGTGGTTAAATATTTAAAATGATATATGCTTTTAATGTTGATAGTTTTAAATTTTATTATATTGCACCAAATAATAATCAAATAATACTTTCGTCCGAAAACAACATTAAAATGGGATTGTTTAATTATTGACACATTGTCAGAGCTGTAGTGGAGGGTATACGGGGGTATACGTCATATGCCTTCTGGATTTTTTAAAGGAATACCGTATACCTTCTGTTTCTCAAGAATACTGTAGTATACACACTCAGGGGTATACTCTCTGCCTTGTGAGCGTATATGCTCTCTGCTTAGAACGTACAGCCTCTGTTATTTTTACGACTACATCCCTGCACATTGTATATACAGGGTGATTAAAAAAAACGTGGACAAATTGATATGACAAATCAGGCATACGACAAGGATAAAAAATCACATAGGAACATAGGGCCGCAAACCACTTATTGAGCCACAAATACAGGGTGTTTCATTCTAGCTACACCCGGTTTAAAAGTAATAATTTCGATGAAAATAAAAATATTGTTATGAAAATGCAACGATATGTTCCTTTTTTGTGAAATGTGATAACGTTACGAAAAGATCTGGAAAAACATATTGTTCAAGCAATCGATAGTACCGTATAAACTGATTATCACAGTCCAAAATGTGAGGTGCCAAGTGCATATTGTTGGTGTGCATAATGTAAACTTCTACCACTTTTGTTTGGTGTTATCACATTTAAAACAAAGGTGAGAATGTCTGTTAAATGTTTTATTATAATATACTTGTTTTCTGAAATTTATTACCGCCAACCCAAATTGAGTTAGGATAAAACACCCTGTATTTGTGACTCAATAATTGGTTTGCGGCCCAATGTTCCTATGTGATTTTTTATCCTTGTCGTATGCCTGACTTGTCATATCATTTTGTCCACGTTTTTTTTAATCACCCTGTATACATATGAATTCTCTTTGTAAATAAACTCTATTCCAAATATTCTTTTGATTTAGAAAAACTTTCTGCCCCAAATATTGAAAGAAGTTTTCGACTCTTTTATTTTTTCCCCCTCTCAAATTTTCTATTTCCAATAAAAAATAAAAAAAAGTAACAGTAATAATAATAATAATAAATAATAAATAAAAACTGTGTGAAATGGCAACTGTTATTCCGATTCTTGAAGCAAATAAAAATATTTTTTCAGAAATACATTTGTCAAAAATGTAGCGGCCATCTGATAAATGTTTTAGAAATACCCGATTCCTGTTTCAAACAGTTTTAAATCCCGCTTGAAAACACACAGGAAGGCGAATAGGACTTAAAGACTAATAAAAAATGAAGCAAGAAATACATTTTTAAGCTGAAAGTTGCCTTTTGGTTTAAAAAAAAAATAAAAGATAGAAGGGTTGGACAAATAGTTGTTGTATAAAGAAACGCCTAAAACAAATTAAAAGAGAAAGAGACATCCTTAAAAAGATATAAACATCCTTAATCGAAAATCGATAATTTTGTAATTTGTTTGGAGTTTCAAGTATCTGATTTTTATTACTGTTAACCAGACAGTTAAAGTTAAAACCGCCGACATTTTTCTTTCTCGAGTAAAAAAAACCCATCAGCTTTAAAATTGTTCTTAGCTATACAAAATAACAAATTTGAAATATAGATTTTTAGTAAATAGTTAGTACAGTTTTGAAAAGTTAAATCTATATACTATATATATAGATAAATATAAAAAAACTTTGTTTACAATAAAATGATTTAAACATCATTAAAAAACTGCATTATAGATCGAGAATGTTCTATAGAATATTCTCATCTATCTTCAAAAGGGCTTTGGTGAAGCAAAAATACATAGGCAGTTTGCATATAGAAACTTTTTATTGTTTTATTTAACACTTTTGAGCAATTAAAGAAGACCTAAATTATGGGCTGAGTTACGTCACAGTTATAAGTGATGGAAGAATATCACAGTAAAAATATAATAAAATAACGTGAGTAAAGAAAACTGTCATTCCAGCAACTGAGATTTACAAAGTTGGTGGATGCGAATTTGAGTTCTGGTTTGTCGCCTGCTCAAAAATCCGAGATCGAATCTAAACAGCGCTATAATTTGTGAGCGGATAAATTTCTCTCGTTAGCAAGAGGCTCAGTAGCATTAGCATAGTCAGTAGTTTATGGGATTTGAGATTTTTCGATGTGAGTTCGAATCCCCTGCGCACTAATTTTTTTGGAATGAAAATTTATTTCTTTGTTAAAAATAGTAGATTAAGCTTTAAAATAATTATAAATAATTTTAAATAATGTAAAATTCTGTCTAATATTTGTATTTGTAAATATTCTATCTATCTATCTATATCTATCTATCTATCTATCTATATATATATATATATATATATATATATATATATATATATATTTAAAAAACTTAGTTTACAATAAAATGAATTAAATATCATTAAAAAACTGCATTATACATCGTACATCATGGAATATTCTCATTCATCTTCAAAAGGGCTTTGGTGAAACCAAAATACGTAGGCAGTTTGCATATAGAAACTTTTTGTTGTTTTATTTAACACTTTTGGGCAATTAAAGAAGATCAAAACCATGGGGTGAGTTACGTCACAATTACAAGTCATGGAAGAATATTATAGTAAAAATAAAATAAAATAACGTGAGTAAAAGAAACGGTTATTGCAGCAAATGAGATTTGCAAAATTGGCGGATGCGTATTGGAACTCTGGTTTGTCGTCTGCTGGAAAATCGAGATCGAATTTAAACAGCGCTATAATTTGTAAGCGGATAAATTTCCCTCGTTAGCAAGCGTCTTGGTAGCATGGTCAGTAACATACGGAATTTGAGATTTTTCGATGTGAATTGAAATCCCGCTCGCATCACTTTTTTCGGAACGAAAATTTATTTCTTTGTGAAAAATAGTAGATTAAGCATTAAAATAACTATAAATAATTTTAAATAACAAAAAAATTCTGTCATTAGAAATAAATATTTGTATTTCTTATTTATTTTATTTATTTATTTATTATTATGATTATTTTATTTTTCATTACATATTTAACCATACAAAATTTCCTGGTTAAAAAATTACTTATACTTGAGAAAATGTATATTTAATTTGTAGTTTTTATGACTTCCAATTGTCATACATTTTATTTTTCAATTGCGGTTCGAAAATGATTGATGGACATTTTTATTCTAGAAAATAAGATCGATTGATATTACATCATTCTTTTGTCCTGTTTTGATTTTCGAGCAGACGACAAACAAGAGCTCAAATACGCGTGTGCCAACTTTGTAAAGCTCAGTTGCTGCAATGACCTGTTCCCCGTGAGTATTGTGATAAAGAATGTGAAAACCGTGCATGATGACAGCGTTTTAAACCATTTCAATGTAGATTATACATCCATAGAAAACTGTCTTGAAATTAAAAATTTGTTTTGAAAAAAGACTTTATTGTTGAAGCCAAAGCAGGTACATTGTTAAAAATGTGCAACTTTTGTTGCATAGTCCCTCCACCACTTTTATAAATAATTGATTTTTGACTATAGTATCGAGCATTCTCATTGTTAGGAATAGAAATATTCTATTAAATTGATGGAGTGTCTATGCAGCAAAAGTTGCAGATTTTCAACAGTGTAGATAGTCTGTATATAGATCCTTTTTACAGTTCTGTTCAACATAATGTACCAGTAACGGTTCGTCAGGAGGTGCTGCATCAAATTTTTCACACCACTAAAATAGTACAGTAATTTCAATTTTAATTAATCAGCCAAGTTTGTCGAATAAATAATAGAAAGGATTCTGTTAAATTTTAGCGGTGAGAAAAATTGATGCAGCACTCCCTGACGAGCCGCTCCTGTAATGCACCAATTAATAAAGTATAAAGCAGAATTTTCATTAAAAAATATTAATATTTTATAAATAGAAAAATTGGTAATTTTGTAATTTGATTGTAATTAAAAGTTATCTATTTTTATGGCAGTTTTACTGTTAAAAATATCCTTAAAATAAAAACCGCTGTCATCTTTTTTTCCGAAACATACTCATTTATATTAGTTGTTTAAAAAGTTGCCTGTGGCTTCTTCAAAAGAATGAATAAAAAAATTGAAAGTTTTGTTAGAAAATAGTTTACAGCCAGTGTTCGGTAATTGGGAAAACGGTTGTTTGCATTATTCTTGTGATTTAAGGCGAGAGGATGAAGAAACCGGATGTTGCAAAATATTTTCGAACAATGCAATTTTCACACTTTAAGCAACAGGAAGGAAGAAAATGAAACTCCTTCAGATTGTGGCATATCGAAAATGTTTACAATGTTTAGAGAATAAATATTTGTTTTGAGAATAAATGTTTTCATTGAAGAAAATGATGAATTTAAATGCAAATAGGTTTGTTTTTATAAGATTGGCGTTTTTCATTGACGTTATTGATTTGAGAGGTAAAATGTGAATAATGTATTATTACGTATTTTATTTATCATTAGTTTTTTTAAATTTTGTATAAGTATGAATATTCCATAATTTTCATATCGTAAAAATTGCTTGATAATAATGAAAGATTTTACGAAAAGAACTAGAATAAAAAGGGTACTACTAGGTTATCCCGTCGACTAAAAAATTATCGCCAAACTATAAGATTAAATGCCAATAATGAATGATCGTGAATGTCACATTCAATAACATTAAATACGATTCACGTGTTTAAAATGTCATTAAGTGATTTTTATTTCGACTTTTTATTTGTATTTTTATTAATATTCTACTAATTATTTGTTTTTTCGTTATTTAAAATAAAAATTATGCCAATACCGATAATTTAGCTATTAGTTTGGCAATTTGTATAATTTGGCGAAATTGGTCGACGGGATAACAGAGTAGTATCATAAAAAGTTATAAAACACAAGCTTTTTAGATTTCTGTGTAGTACAGCTAAAAACAATCATTATTTTTTTTGCAATTAGAAGTTATCTATTTTTATGACAGTTTGACTGTTACAAATATCGTTAAAATAAAAATCATTGTCATCGTATTCCCCAAACTTACTCATTTATATTAGTTGTTTAAAAATTTCCCTGTGGCTTCTTCAAAAGAATGAATAAAAAACTGAAAGTTTTGTTAGAAAATAGTTTACAGCCAGTGTTCGGTAATTGGGAAAATGTTTGTTTGCATTATCATTGTGTTTTAAGGCGAAAGGATGAAGAAACCGGAAGTTACAAAATATTTTCGAACAATGCAATTTTCACACTTTAAGCAACAGGAAGGAAGAAAATGAAACTCCTTCAGATTGTGGTATCGAAAATGTTTACAATGTTTAGAGAATAAATATTTGTTATGAGAATAAATGTTATCTTCGAAGAAAATAACGAATTTAAATGCAAATAGGGGGTTCTTTATATGATTGGTGTTTGTAATGGAAGCTATTGATTTGAGAGGTAAAATGTGAATAATGGATTATTATGGATTTTATTTATCGTTAGTTCTTTTTAGATGCATTCGTATTTATGTAAATACATAGAGTCGTCGTTCACTCCGTCCGTCTGTCCACCTGTTCCGCATATAGCCAGCCGAACCATTTGAAGTTTAAAATATATAAGGTACCTGTGCCTAATATGGACACCCTAAGGAAAATTAATTTTTTTCACCCCCATGTACACGTGATAGAACTCCAAAAATATATGACCATGATCCCTGCACTGTTGACTATCATTATTAAAATTAGCGACCTTGTAACTATTCCGGTTTAATTTAAATGATAAAAACAAAAAATGTTTACAAATGTCCATATTATGAACCACTAGTCCCTATAATGGACAGGTGGTTCCTTATTAACGTACTACACAGGGTGTAGAGAAGAGCCACTTTTCTATGGACTTTTAGAAGAGAAGGGATAAAAAAAAAATCTGAAAGTATTGCCGGGGAGGGGAGGGCACAGTAAATATCTTCAGAACATGCACTTTAGAACGGGGGGGGTCATTGTCGGTTGTGGCTCTTCGAAGACCGATGCCAAAGCACCTCAGTTACTACAAAATATTATGAAATAATGTAGTTGGTTTTGCTTAGCTTACTATTTTTGTGAATCTGAAGATTCACCTGCTGTACTTCCCGTGTGGACATAAGGTGTCCATATTGGGAATCGGGAGTAGTTTTATTAAATCTTGTAATAAATAAATAAATAAAACTTTTTGAAGCAATATATGCAATAGCAATCGAAAATATGTTTTAAAAGTTTTCTAAAACACTCCACTTTTCAATATTTAAAGTAATTTTATAATTTCTAATAAGAATTTAAACTTGCCTATAATTACGATCATTACAGCACGAAACAACAAATTTCCTTCTAAATGGCGAACAGCGCGTTTTTTGTATTTTTCTAGCTTAATTATCTTTTCAACTGCTTTTCTTTACGGACATGTAGTGCGATATCTCTATCAAAATTGTTACTTTTCAAAATATTAGGGGTCTCCATATTGAGAACACTGTCCATATTGGGTACAAGTACCTTAATTTTTGCATAATTTTGTCAAGTTATTTCAAATTTTATGAAAATCGGATATCGGTTTGATTATTGAGAAAATCAACTTTATTCCGTTCCATTATACAGTCAATGGGAAATTTTTTTTCAATTTCATTTTAATGGTGTTACAGCCTTTCAAATAGGATAAAATTGATATGCATTTCAGAGTGTGTACTAAAATATACATTTTGTGCAATATGTTGTCCAAAAAGTGTTACAAAATATTTTCGAACAATGCAATTTTCACACTTTAAGCAACAGGAAGGAAGAAAATGAAACGCCTTCAGATTGTGGCATATCGAAAATGTTTACAGTGTTTAGAAAATAAATATTTGATATGAGAATAAATGTTTTCTTTGAAGGAAATAATGAATTTAAATACAAATAGGGTTCTCTTTATAAGATTGGTGTATTTCAAAGAAGTTATTGATTTAAAATGTAAGATATGAATAAAGGATTATTATGGGTTTTATTTACGTTAGTTCTCTTTTTTTTAAGTTTTGGATAAGTATGAATAATATATATAATTTTCACATCGTAGAAATTGCTTGAGAAAGATGCAAGATTTCGCAAAGAGAGCTAGAATAAAAAGAAAAGTTCAAAGAAAAGAAAAATTAATTTTTACATTTCTTAGCAGTAAAGCTAAATACAATAATTTTTTGCATATGAATTATTTTTCGGGATGCATTGTATCCGGATTTTATCCTTTTGACTTCAGAATTGTAATTGCAATCATACAATTCTGATTGCAGCATGCAATCATTCTGATGCATGCAATCTGATCAATCATTGATGATCAGTCATTGATAATCAATTATTGATCATCTGACCAGTCATCACATTCAATCATTCTGATTGCAGCATGCAACCAAAAAGAAAATTTTTAAGATACATAAAATAGTTTAATTAAATCTTAAATTCTAACTCTTTAGTTTAAAATTTTTCTGTTTGTTTCGTTTTGTTTATTTGTTTTGGTTGCTTTAAAGTATAAAAATATAATTTAAAAAAATAGAAGAAAAATATATTATTTTCCCATAAAAATATCAGACCGACAAAAAATGATATTTTTGTTAAAAAGCATAGAAAATTTAACAATTTTTCTTTCAAATCTGGTTGGTGTTTTTTATTTTTAACTTACAGTTTTACTAATGTGTGCTTGTATATATTTATAACGAAAGGTGCAAATATATATCTTACAGAATAGTTACTGTTTATAAACATAATAAAAACTTTGTTGTTTTTCTCTAAAGATTATACAAACTAACTCTTCATTTCTTTCTCGTGTAATTATTCACTTAAATGCAATCCTCATTTTTTGCATATGAATTATTTTTCGGGATATATTGTATAATTTTAAAAGCGGAATTTAATTTAGCGGATTTCATTAATATTTTTGACTTCAGAACTGTAATTGCCGCGCATGCAATCAGGAAGGAAAATTTTAACGTTCATAAAATAATTTCACTAAATTTATTTAATCTTTAGTTGACTTTTTTTTTTTTTTTGCTTTAGTACTTTTAACATACAAAGATAGAATAAAAAAAAAAAAAAAAAAAAAATATTACGCATCTAAAAAAATATTTGGCATACAAAGAATGATATGTTAGTAAAAACATAATAAAATCAACATTTTTTTTTTTAAATACCTAGTTGCTGTTTTTGTTTGTTAACGTACAGTTTTAGTAATGTATGCTTGTACATATTTATAACGAACGGGGTAAATATACAGGGTTCGTACGTATCAGGGAATTCTAGTTGGGATGGCACCAGAAAATTCGTAAAGTACTGATCACTATATTTAAAAATAGAATTTTCCCCATTAAATAAGGCAAAAATTACTTTTAAAACATTCTGGTAAAAGCTTCTTGAAGCGTATAAACCTTGATATATGTCTAACAGAATTATGAATAGTTCTCAGCATAATAAAAACCAATAACTTATTTTTTGTCTAACGATCATATAAACTAATTCTTCATATCATTCCCGTGTAATTATTCACCTAACTGCATAACACTTCCCTTTCTGCTAATAACTATGAGCGTTGTTTTGCGAAGAAAGTGGAATTTAACCAGCATCTTATTATATTCCAGCATTCATAGATTATATGCTTGAGTTGTTGCATATTACACGATCATAAGACCTGCAAAATTCGGAGCTTACAAAGGAACGGCCAGAAATTCGAACTCTGAATAATGACAAGCGGTCAGTAATGGTAATGATCTTGCATCTTATCGTTTGGCAATGCATGTGTGAATTTATTGATCAAGGCGAAACTAAATTAATGCGATAATTATGTCTATGCTAGTGGAAATTCGTCGATGGGTTCATAGTTTAGTTTGTTCAAATTACATGTTGGCTTATTAATATTACAAGAAGAGATAAACATTTTAACTTAATAGAATTAAAGTGACCTGTGTGTATGAAATCAACTGCATTAAAATATCAGATTTTTGTTTGTTGGTAATAATTAATAACTGAACCCTGAATAATAACTAATGGTCTGTACTGACATAGATGCCACCATCAGATCTCTTTATTATTCCGGAGTCTGAGCCATAAACGTGTTTCCAACTGGAAATTTTACTTAACCAAAAATTTCAAAATGTAATCAAACAGATTGCGAACAGATTGTCTTTCGTTTAATGGGATGCCTAGTTGCAGTCAACCTTAATTCCGGAATATACTGTGAATAGTCAGAGTACCTCATAGATACAAGACGCATTTTTTTACATACTTTTTCCGGTTTAATATGCAAATTTTAGACCAGACTCCAGAATAACTAAGAGATGTTGACATGTATGGTATAGGTAAAGATCTTGAATCTTATCACTTAGCAATGCAAGTGTGAATTTATTGATCAGGGCTTAAATAAATTAATCAGATAATTATGACTGTGCTAGTGGAAATTTGTCGATGGGTTTATAGTTTGGTTTGTTTAAATTACATGTTGGCTTATTAATATTACAAGAAGAGATAAACACTTTAGCTGAACAGAATTTAAATGTCATGGTGTATATCAAATCAAATGCATCAAAATTTCCGATTTTTATCTGTCGGTAATAATTCATGAAATTTCTCATATTCTTTAAAAAGAGGGGTGTAAACATGAAAAGGCGTAAATTAGATAAATGTATTCCTGCTACTTGTTTTTAATATGCCTCGTTTTATGGAAAAGTTTATGATATTTACAGATTAGTAATTATGTTGGATTACTTGTTTGGAACATTAAAGTTCGAAAACAAGATTTCTAAATGCTTGACCTCCAACTCTAACTGATGTTATTTTTTTAATAACAAATGAAACATTATTAAAAAAAAAAACAATATTGTACGCTTTAATTATATTTCTATTAAATACTGTTAAAATGTCGGCATATGTACTTTATGAATTGTTTTCCAGTACTTTTGAAAAAATCAGGTTTGTAGGAAAATCAGAAAAGAACTTCTTAAAATCATATTTCTAATAATAATACTCGGCATCATCTCATTGGAATATCTAACCCTTTTTCTGATTTAAAAATAACTGCCATTTTTTTTTAATGCTTATAATAAACCTTTCGATTCTGATCCATCTGCTGCGACACCTTATGTAATTTTATACTCTTAAACTCACGTACAAATATATTTTTAAACTGAAAAACAATTCGTATTGAATATTTATGAAATATGTACCGCATATACCAAATGTAAAATATTGTTTAATCAAATGAGGTATAGTTATTTATTTTACATAGCACTTTTAAATTATTTTATATACGTGTTTTAAAGGTAAATCGGCAATTATGATAGTGAGTTCTGGACTTCTAGACTTATTAAATCTGAATGTTTGTTTGTCTAGACGTTCTGCATAATTTTGTATTTTCTAATATGTAAAATTTCAAAGCTGAATGCTAATATACATTGAATAGTATTATAATATATAGCATGTAGGCCTTTAAAAAATAATGTTGTAAAATATTTCAGTAGTAACATTTTGATAATTAGAAAAATTTCTGTTACAGTATGTGTTACTTGCTTAATCACTTCTTAATTTCTCCGAAGATTTTTCATATATATCTGACAGACACGTTTTTTTAAGATGATACAAAGAATATGACAGGATGATTGATTAATTGAGCAAGAGCTGTGTCTTTCCACAGATATGGTAATGTACTAAGTCCTTTCTGTTGGCTCTGTTCCAACGAAATATAAACGAAAGGAATAAATTCAACTGATTGCTCTTGCCCATAGTGTTAGAAAAAAACATCACAAAACTTCTACTTTACGCCATTTTTTGTATGTTCTTTTTTCTGTTTTTGTAATAAGTAAAATACATGATTAGAATTTCAGAAAATTTCCAAACAAATTATGTTTTAAAGAAGTTGAAATTTTATAGAAGACTCCATAGTCTAAGTGAAATTAGTTGATGTTTAACAATTTAAAAAATACACTGTAAAAAATTTGCAGCAAAGTAACCGGTCTGTTGGCCGTTTTCAAGTAAAGCGGTATATCCGTAATTTAATTGTATTCTGACCATAATATGGACAATAATATGGTCATGATAAAGTTAAATTACGATTATATAACAGTTTTCTATAAAAACGGTCGATTGACTGGTTATTGTGCTGCATTTTTTTTACAGTGTATGTATCACAAAAATTTAAATATTTACTAGCTAAGAATTGAAGTGTTATTTGGTAAATGTTACTTGATAAGTGTATCGCCTCAAAACATGCTATACTACTTGATATACAAATTTCTTTAATTCGTATTTTTGTTTGTGAAAGAAATCAATAAAACGGGTGAATATTCTTAATTGCTTTAATTATTTATTACAGATTATTAACGTTGAAGATTTCATGTTTCAATATAATTGTTTAAAGTAGTTTTCGTGTCATTTTTAAAAGAGAACTTTTATCTGTCAAAACTGAAATAATTTTCAGTTTTATGAAATTTCATACCTTGTCACCAAACATCCCGATGAAAGCCGAATAATAGTCGATTACCTATCGATAAATGAAACTGTAAAACACGGAACTGAAAATATGATCAATGACAGAATTTTAAAAATATATATCGTAGTTTTATAAATCTAAGTGATATGAAATCCTTGTAGATTATTTTATAAGTAGATTTATAATAATTAAATGGCAATGATGATACAATGTGTTCTTTACTTAACTCTTTCTGGGTTGGTGTACTATTATTAGTACTTACTTTTTATCGAGTATTATTTTGTCTTAACAATTGTTATTTTTCATCTATAGAAATGATAGTACATGACTATGTCTTTCTTATGATGTCTTCATTTATGTTTTGACATTTAGTAATAACAATAAAAATAGAAATTTGCTTAATTATGTTTGCATCGTTGCCGATTCCTTTATTTTGTACATGATGTATTTCACTCTTTAAATTTAAAATATAGGTTATTTTTCTGAACGAATTATATGTGAAATAACGCAAAGAACATTAGAAAGTTGTAATATCAGTTAAACTTTGTTGTAATACATAAGTACATTCATTAGATGTCAGACAATTAAACTTCAGTAAGTCAATTTTGTATAACTACTATTAACATTATTAAAGTAAAAGTTATTTTGTTCTCAAAATGGACAAAAAATCGGATCCGAAAGGGTTAATCAAACCTTCATTTCTGTGTATTTTTTATGTATTTAACTGACATATTTTTTATGGTGATGCAAAAAATTTGACAACATGATTGATTAATTCACAAAGAGCTGTCTTTTCACAGATCTAGTAATGCACTCTAAAGCCCTTTTTTTTGTTGCTTCTTTTCCAATGATAGGTAAAACGATCGAAAAAAAAATCAGCTGACGCTGCTTCTGCCTTAGGGTTAGAAAACGAAAATGATGTGAAATTTAAGAACTGCTACTTTACACCATTTTTCGCAAGTTACTTTTAAAAAAAGTGTTAAAAGAATACAATTAAGGCTGGAAATTTATAGAAAATATTATAAAGTCAAAGAAATTGTGTGTATAGTAATGTGGGTAAAATTTATCATAAAAAAATAAAGTGTTAATAAAAAATTGGGAGCTTTATACTTTTATTATCGATTATTAGTATATTAGTTTTCATATTTAGATATAATTTTTTTTAAGTAGTTTTCGAGTATTCTTTAAAAAGAACTTTTATCTCTGAAATCTGCAATAATTTTCAGTCTTATGAAATTCCATAACTTATCATCAAATATTACGAAATTGCCGGATAATAGTCGATTGCCTATAGATGTATGAAACTGCAAAGCACGGAGCTGAAAATATGACCAATAAAAATAAAAGACAAATATATAAATATATATATATCGTAGTTTTATAAATTTAAATGATATAAAATCCTTGTGAATAATTTTATAAGTATATTTCTAATGATTAATTGGTAATGATGATATAGTGTTCTCTTTACTTTATCAAATCTTCATCACTATGTATTTTTTATATATTTAACTGACATATTTTTATGGTGATGCAACAAATTTGACAGCATGATTGATTAATTCACAAAGAGCTGTCTTTTCATAGATCTAGTAATGTACTGTAAAGCCTTTTTCTATTGGCTCTATTCCAATGAAAGGTAAAACGATCGGGAAAAAGTCTGCTGACACTGCTTATATCCTTAGGGTTAGAAAAAAGAAATGGTGCTCATCACAGAACTACTACTTTAGACCATTCTCCTCATGTTATTAATAAAAAATATTAAACGAATTCAAGTAAGGTTGGAATTTTATAGGAAATACTGAAGTCTAAGAAATTACGTGTGTAGTAATTTGGATAAAATGTATCATAAAAAACAAAAAGTTAATATAATGTAAAGAGTTTTATAAATTTATTATCGATTATTAGTATATAAGTTTTCAGATTTCGATGCATATAATGGAATTTGCCGAGGCTAACGAAACAGACAGGGTGCCTCTGTGCATCTCAAGTATCTTTTTTTTAAAGACCACTAGAATGACGTACCTATTCTTGGCCCCGCATTAATGTATTCAAGCATCACGAGACTCCAACGCTCTCTAAAAAAAAAGATACGTGGAATGCACTGCGATAGCCTGTCTTTCTCGTTAGTCTCGACTCGAAAAAGATAGGCAAACCGCGCTGCACCCCAAGTATTTTTTTTTTTACAGACCGCCGGAGTCACGTGATGCTCGAATACACCAATGTTGGTGCAAGAATAGAGTACTACGTCATTCTAGCGGTCTGTAAAAAAATATACTTGGGATGCACCGCCTGTCTTTTTCATTATCCTCGACTTTGCTCTTGTGACGTCAGAGTCGGTATATAAAAGGAAAACACCAATAATTGTGCAGAATATTTTAACACTGCTTCCCCTTCGTCTAATAAAGTTTTTTCAGAGAATACATACCTACAGAGGCGTGGCTAAAAGTAGTGGGTAAAGTTCATCGTTTAAAATAGCATTTATATTAGTGTTTTCACCAAGAACTTTTATCTCCGAAATTTCATATATTTTTCAGTCTCATGTAATCTGATAGCTTAATCTGACAACAAATCATGATAATAGCTCTTAACCGTCTCATGCATGAAAATATAAATCACTAAATTGAAAATATGACCAATGCAAGGTTCGCACACTTCTTATATTTTTAAAGGACTCTGGCACCACTATTAAAAATAAGAAAATTTACATTTAAATTTTAAAACACAGCACTCACAATCACCACCTTCATTCACAGATTTTGCAAGGTTTTTTTGCTGTGAAATTTTTTGGAGCTATTCTTAAAATTTAGTGGTAGAACTGTGCGAACCCTGCAATGGCACATTTTAAAAAGACTTTGCAGTAGGTATTATAAATCTAAATGACATAAAATCCGTATGATATAGTTGTTATAATAAAACTTTGGTATTGCTTTCTTTCATCTTTTTCTTCGTTGATAAGCGAAGTAATTGATAAAAATTTCAGGAAACTTTCAAAATAATTAAAAGGAATTCAATTGAAATGGTGTGTAACATTTAAAAAGAAAGTAAATTTTCTTTGATATTACAAAATGCTAAAATTATTATACAGCAAATAAGTTCCTTAAATAGTAACATTATTATTTATCGCAACATTATTTTTCTTATCAAAATTTTCCTAGTGTTGCTATTGGTTTTTGTTTACAATAAGCATACTAACTGGGATAAAAATTTTGAAAATGAGCTAAAAAAATTCCGTTAAAGATTTTTGTAACATTTTAGTGCCTAGTTGATATGTTCATTATTACATAATAATAATAATAATAATAATAATAATAATAATAATAATAATAATAATAATTTAAAAGCATTTTCAAATTATTGGATAATAAATAATTCCGTAGATTTCAACATTTGCTATATAACTTCAACTGAATTTATTTAACTTATTTAGAAAGATTTTCATCTGAATTTTTAAGAAAGAAATACGAACCAAAAGAATATTTCAAAGAATCATTATCGTGGTATTATAAATCTGAATGATATAAAATCCTTTTAAGTTATTTTATAAGTAGATTTATGACGATAATTTGGCAACGGTTGATATAGTGTATCCTTTACTTAATCCAGTCTTCATTTCTATGTGGGTTTTTTTCATCCATTTGATTGACACATTTTTTTATGATGATACAAGAAATTTGACAACATGATTGATTCTCTCTTTTCACAGATCTCTGATAATGTACTCTTAAACTTTTTTCGTTGGCTTTCTTCCAATGAAATCTAAACGAAAAAAAAAAAAAAAACAGTTGCTGCTCATGTCCATAGTCTAAGAAGCGGAAATGATGTTCTATTACAGATTTGCTATTCTACACCGTTTTTCACAAGTTCATGTGATTTTGCTTGTTATATATACATTATCTGATTGAACAGTTTTGAAAACTGTCAAAATATGTTAAAATAATTAAATTAACTTTGCTTTGTAGAAAGTCCATTTTAAAATTCTATTCATTCTAAAAATTATTTGCTATAAATTTAAGTAATTTAAATTCTTTTCTCAGAATCCATTGTTACAAACTAACAAAGCACGCCACACTGTTTTCATGCCAAAATATGCTACATAATAGTTTGAATATTCATATGGAAAACTATCAACAAATGTCGGATTGCTCCCCCTCCCCCCCCCCCCTTTTTTTTTCATTTTATGGCGTTTACTGACCAAAATTACCGTTTTATATAGAATTAAACATACGTTGTAATAATCAGTTTTTTCTTTTATTTTACGTAGAATATATATAAGGTGAAGATGAGACTTCGCCTTGGATAAAATACACCGGTTGTAGACAATATATTTATAGCGATGAAACAGGACAATAAAAAGAAAAACATTGAAAGTTACACTCTAATCATCTTTATTGATCTATCTTTATTGATCTATGAAAGCATGTTGCGTTTCACTTGGGAAAGTGTTAAAAGGTACTAGCATCATTTCAAATCGCCTTCGAAAGGATCGTCACGTCGAAAATAATTTATAATTTTTCCAAAAATATCCGTCCTTCTACATAGATATCTCTCATTCTGTTTTTTTGTCTTCTTTTTTCACTTCATTTCAGCCAATTACTCATTAGCCACGCCTCTACGCATTCAGACGGTCCGTAGAGAGTCTTCATTAGAGAGTAAGTATTCCCTTGTCGTAAAACAAACTGCGCATGAGCTAGAAGAAAGAAATGACAACTTCCCTTATATATATGAAAAAAAAAAAAGCAATATAGCATGATCCTGGTATGGAAAGAAAATATTACTGTGAAAATTCATTTTAAGATTTAGAAATTCTTACTTTGAGTGGAAGTTTTCCTCTGTTGACCGTAAAAAGGAATAAAGAATCTCAATTCACTATAACACTCTTTTAAGGGTGTTCTTAAATCTAAAAAGGCAACTTTGTGACACTTGCTTTAATTTATTTTTGTTCGGAAATGCATGAAACTAGCAGGTGCTGTTATTCAGAAACTGTCTAATTGCACTCAATTTTCTGTTTAAAAAAAAAAAAAAAAAAAACACAATAGGTCTTTCATAACAAGCCTTCAAATTTGACGTTTTTGAGCACATTTGCCTCCGAAAGCAGAAAAACTGGTCGAAAAGCAGGAGTAAAACGGATAATCGCGTGATCGAAATCTTTGATAACTCGATAGGTAATTTAATTATCATAAAATGAAAAAATAAGTTCAATTCAAAATCGCTTCCATAGTCAGGCATTCCAATTTCATAACTTTTCGTTAAAAAATGAATTTGTAAATGTGTCAAAACATTTTGCGCTTGTTGAGTGGAGCAGTTAAGAACACCTTTAACTAGAAAACACACAGCGTGAGGACTATACTTACCATGAATTTAAGATAAATACATTGTAGAGTTTCAAATGTTGAGTATAAAATAGAAGCCATCTAGTTAGGATATCGACACTCTAACCATATATGGAAAAAAATTCAGAACAATTGGGCTGAATATCTTCTGCAGCTGGCAGAAGTTTTAAATAAATAAAATTCATCCTTAAGTATTACATACCATAATTTTTTTGTGAATGTATCGAAAACAAATTAACCATTAATGATGGAACTTTTCTTATATTGGAAGAATGTTTAACAAAGAAATAAAAAGTCCTACTTTTAATGCCATTCCTTCTCTAATAAAAGTTGATAAAGCATATTTGTCGAACTGCCGTTTCTATATTTGATGGCAGTAGCCAGGACTTCATTTTATGTTTGACTAAGGCTTAAAGGACCCCTAAGTATGAGGGATAAACTCAAGGATAATGTATATGAGCCTATGGAAATCGGAAGAATGTACCCTTGATTTGGTAAAACGAACAAATAAACGAAAAACTTAGCAATTTCGGGAAAGATCCGTCCCCTTAACTCCGTCTCCTACTTATTCCCCTATTTGATAGAATAATGTTAAACCGATTCCCTGATTTGCCCGTACGTCATACGGGCAATATATTTTTGCCAATCATGATTTGCCGGTACCATGTACGGACATCCATATTCCAATCAGGATTTATTATTTTCCTCATAAATTTTACATTATTTAAGCCAAGCATTCTTCTGATACAGTTAGGTAAAAATATCTGTTTTAATAAAAACGATGATAAAAGATTAAAACTTCTGGCGCGACTGAGTTTTAACCCCCTCCTTGGCGCGCTTCCAAAATATCGCCACATTGGCGCGCTTTTGCGTTTTGTGCACCGGAGCGGGATTTAAGTCCAGGAGACACTACGCAAAAGACATACCTTCTTTTAAAAACAAAACCAGCCTTATTTTAAATAAAAAAAGAAATCAATAATAGGTTTTCTAAAGAAATATACTAAGCTTTGAAGTCAAATAATGTTTTTCTTTTATATATAATATGAATCTAAATAACATTAAGATTCAAAACATCTAAAGTACAAAAGAAAGACCTAAAACACTTACTTTTAAATACAAAGCACGGTCTCTGCATTCAAAAAACAATAGAAATGTAGAAAATACTTCCTTTTAAATACAAAACAAAGGTTTCTAATTTAAAAAAATCACTCGTATATTGCCCCCAAAAAATTTACTCACTCGATGTTACACTGTTCGAAATCCAACGCCTTTAATGCGACACAAATTTCAAGGCGCGAGACTTCAAACTTTTAAATGCTTCTCCTCTCTAGTCCAATAAGAAAACTAGAAAAGAAAGAACGAACGGAGCATTCTCAAGCCGAGGAGCGAAATCTCTTCGAGGGTTGCCAAGAAGAGCAGCACCTAAACGGATAAGAAAGCAAGGCATGGCGCAGTCATCGCGCGTCAAAAAAAAAAAAAAAAAAAAAAAAAAAAAAAAAAGACGCCAAGAAGTGGGTTAAAACTCAGTTTACCCAAACTTCTGTAAAAGACATGAAAAAATAGGCATTATTTGAAAGTCTTTTCAAAAATATTGATCAGTTAACCCCTTGGGGACGAGCGACACGTATACGTGCTGCAAAAGGGCTTAAGAATCCTTGTTTATCCCCACTAGTAAAATTTTACTGTAAAATTTGCTTTATTTAATCGGAGCATTTTCTAGATTTAACAAGGCACAAATTTCTGTTTCTGAAAATCGGTGGTAAAACATTAAAAATTTTGTAAAAAGTTTCCGTCGCGAAGGGTGTTAAGTGGTTAATAAAGAAATGAAAAAAGTTCTGCTTTTAATATCATTGCTTCTGTAATGAAAGCTGATAAATAATACATAGTTGCCGACCTGCCGAATTTTTTCATACCAATATTTTTATGCGGAAATACTTGTTTTATATAATCGCACAATTTCGGCAATTAAAGAAAAAAAGAATACTTTTTAAAGCATTTACTGGTATATGAAAGAAATCGGGAGGATGACAACTATGATAATGTATTTATTAAGCAACACAATTTCTTAAAGTTGTAGAATTCTCTGCAGAATGATAATAATAACAGGGCTCCCAAATGGTCCGCCAACTGAACATCAATATTTTCATAGAAAATTTTTTCGTTTTAGATTTTTCTTGAAAATCGCACAGAAACCATCTTCGGATGTTAGATTAAACCCAATTGGTTTAGAAACCTAAGATACATTTTTTTGTTAAAAAAATGGTGTTTCAAAAAAAGTTTTATAATTGCTAGCAGAATAATAATAATAATAATAAGTGACTAAGTATAATAAGTCTTTCAAGGCTTACATTCATTCAGGAACCAATAAGAGTCATACTCAAGATCGTTTGTCAAGGAACCGATCGCAACAGGGAAAGAAAAGACCAAAATTAATAAATAAAAAAAAAATGTTTTTTTCATCGAGTGTGGATTACTAAATTAACTAAAATGTAATCTTGAGCATCAAATACTCTAATTTTATTTTGTATCAATACGGGAAAATATTGCAAGTTTCAGTAATTACAGTTCAGTTATTTACTGGTATGCAGCTTTGCAAACTCATCTTTCTTCATAAAAACTCTCTAAATAAACCGTTCTCATTTTTCAGTACATTATTTTCTTTGAAAATCTGACAAGAAGCTTCTTTTTTTAAGCAGCATTCCTAAAAAAAAAAAAAAAAAAAGAAAAAGAAAAAGTTCTATAATTGCTAGCAGAATAATAATAATAATAAGTGACGTGTCTTTCATGGCTTACATTCATTGAGGAACCAATAAGAGTCATTCTCAAGATCGTTTGTCAAGGAACCGCCCGAAGAATGAAAACGCCAAAAAATCGAACAGGTATCTTCACCAAGTGTTGGTTGTCCATTAATCATCTGGTAGAAGTGTTAAGTCCCAGCGGGAAGGCGTACACACCTGGTTAGAAAAGGGGGTGGCAGCGAGCGTAGGTGGATGAGATGACAGGATTTTTTGGCGGTTAAGCTGAATGTCATTATTATCAAGCTGCTTTTCAAGGGAATTGTTAATTTATTGTTTGGTCTGGATGCGCTGAAGAAAAATAGGAAATTTAAAGTGACAGGTGAATGTATACATAATTTAAGCGATACAAAAGCGCGTGTTTTTGTTTAGAGGTATGTTTACCGCGTCCAAACGATTGTTGACAGTTGCAGTCTACAGCTGACTTGTAGCACATGATTTTTGTAAGTATTTTATCGAATGAAATTAGTTGTAAAATGATATTTTTAACCCTTAGTTGGAGGAGATTGCGTATAGTGCAATTTTGGAAAGGCGGCGCATGGAGGACTCCAGGTCATTTTTCCATTCCTGCTCAAAATTTTAGTTATATCTATTAGTTTATATTATTAAACTGATCCGGAACTATATTAATAAAAAAGAATATTGCCCAGTTAAACTGACGGCATTGAGCTCACAGGCTACACATACTAATTCTACATTACAGCCTTATGTTTTCAAGGGTTAATTCCGCTCGCAGAAAAATTAAGGAGGAAGAACAGCTCCTCCCCTTCCCCTTTTTATGCTTAATCATTGAACCCTCTAAACTGATCAGGACATGCTTTATCATAAAAAAATCCATATGCAAAATTCAGAGCAAATCGGATAATTCTTAATAAAAATCCATTTATATAATTTAAGAGGAGTTATCCCCCTCTTTTATATACTTAACCGTTAAACTTCCAAAACTAATCGGAGATTTGAACGAAATCTGACAATTCTGCATGAAAAACCCATTTATATAAATTAAGGGGAGGGGCATTAGACCCCCCCCCATTTCCCCTGTTTATATTTATCCAATGAACACCTAATACCAATCACGGAAGTGCTTCATCAGAAAGATCCTATGTGTAAATTTTGAACAAAAACTATTATTTCTGCATGAAAAACCCATTTATATCAATTAAGGGGAGGGGCATGAGCCCCCCGTTCCCCCTCTTATACATATCGAATGAACTCCAAAAACTAATCAGGGAAGCGCCTTGTCAGGATATACCTATATACAAAATTTCAAGCGAATCCGATATTTTTATCATGAGTTATCGCGGTACGCACGAACGAACATACATACAGAACGGACGGGCACATAAGCTCTTAGGCTATGATAGCCTGTGAGCTAAAAATAAATTAAGGGAAAAATAGATAAATAGCCGAAAAAAGAAAGATGGAAAATGATTGGGAAGCTTATGCGCATTCTAAAATGTTTCTATCAATTTCTGAGTCAATTTCTGGATCAGAAAGTCCAATGATCGATATCATATGTGTTGGAATGTTATTCCATAAGGCGTGAGTAAGTAAGTTCCTCAATAATAAAAAAGAGTTAAAAGTTTTACCTTTTAGTTGACACACATTTATTTGAAGAAATAAAGTAGAATAATGATGAACAAATACTTGGAATATTTCACAAAACAAAAGAACAGATGCACAGTCTTCACAATATTTACAGAAACACAACAAATAAAGAAAAATAACTTTGAAAACATATATTAGCTTCAGTTTGAAGCAGTTCTTGATGAACAGTAATTATTCCTTTGGAATCATAATGTATAATAATGGATTTTTAATCCCTGACAACAGTTTGCTGTCTACTACCACTTGAGTCACATTTTAAACTAATTGTTCTAAAGAGTTCTGTTCCAGGGAAAAACAGAAGAAAGTCTGGTGCTGCCATCTGGCGGCAGATTTTGATACAAAAGAAGCAATTGTCTAACATCTCTCCCGTTTTGTGATAGAATCTGACACCAGATGGATAAGGTTTCTGCAATGTTTAAATTTGACCTTTGGCAATGGCGTTGTCATTATGTCTGCTATCATTTCATTTGTTGATAGATATTTGACATCTATTACATTTTTCATTTTCAAATCTCGTATATAGTGATACTTTGTATCAATGTGTTTAGGCGACTTGAACTTTTCACTTTCAACCAATTTAATTGTTGATTGATTATCTACAAAAATTTTAATTGGATAATGTTGTTGTAATTTGAGATCTTTACATAGTTTTAAAATCCACAACACTTCTTGAGTTCCTTGTGACAGTGCTACATATTCCGACTCGGCTGACGATAAGGTAACACATGTTTGTTTTCTTGAGAACCAAGAAATGCAGCTATTGCCTAAGAAGATTATATTTCCTGAGATAGATTTTCTATCTGTCGTATCTTGACCCCAGTCAGCATCTGAGTGTGCAACTATATTAGGATAATCTTCTGAAGAAATATGAAGTGCAAGATCTTTTGTGGTTTTTAGGTACCTTATTACCCTATTAACAGCATTCCAGTCCTTTTGTCTTGGATTATTGCATCTTCGACTTAGAATATGTGTAGGAGCTGTAATGTCAGGTCTTGTGCATGAAGAAATATATAAAAGACTTCCGATAGCTTGTCTATAGTTATCATTTGATGATAAAAGATTTTCTTCTTTGTCTAAACTATAATAATTTGTTTCCATTGGGGTATAAGTTGGTTTGGCTTTTTCAAGCTGAAAATCTTTAACTAATTGATTTATTTTATTTGTTTGTGACAGCAGATAACTTCCATCTTCTTTTCTGTGAATTTCTATGCCTAAGAAGTATTTTGCTTCTCCTAATGATGTTATGGGATAAGACTTCTGTAAATAGTTTATTACTTCATTGACTTCATTTTCATCTTCTGAGCTTATCAACATATCATCTACATATAATATGAGATGAATTGTCTTTGATTTTTCTTTTGCAAACAAACATGGATCTGCTTCACTTTGTTTAAATCCATATGCCTTTAGAGTATTTTCTATTTCCTCATTCCAGCACTTGGCGGCTTGCTTGAGACCATATATGGCCTTTTTTAATTTACAGACTTTGTCTTTATTTTCTTTATCTTGAAAGCCTTCTGGTTGAAGCATGTATAATTCTTCATTATCTAATTTACCATGTAGGAAGGCTGTTTTAACATCTATTTGGAATACTTTGGCTTTACGATAAGCTGCACAGGTCAGAAAAGCTCTAATAGTTGTATGTTTGACGACAGGAGAGAAGGTTTCATCATAATCAGTGCCTAGTTGTTGAGTGAAACCCTTGGCAACTAATCGTGCTTTGCCTTTTATTTCTTCTCCATTTTCATCACATTTTGTTTTATAAACCCATTTACAGCCAATTGCACGCTTAACTTTTCGTAAAGTAACAAGCTCAAATACTTCATTTTCCTTTAAAGAGTTAAATTCTTCTTTCATAGCTTGAAACCATTTTTGTTGATCTTTTAGTGGTAATTTTAGAACATGTTTAAAAGTTTCAGGATCTTGATTTTTAGAATAACTGTCTTCAGTTTTGTAAGAAAACATTTCTGGTGGAATTCCTTTTGTTTCTCTGTTAGAAATTCTTCTCTGTGAATTAGCTTCACTCTCTTCTGTTGTTGGGCTATCTACTGATTTTCCATCAGTTTCTATTTCTCCTGCAGTATTTTCTATTGGATTAGATTCACAATCATTTTCAAGACTTTCTTCTGAAAAATTGAAATGAATTAAATCAGAAGTTCGTTCTTCAAGATTTTCTGGGAAAAAATTTTCACCGTTCATATTTTCAAAAAACTTTACTGTCCTACTTATCACAATTTTCCTTCCGCCTGTATAAATTCAATGATATTCTTTGCTTCTTAAATCGTAACCAACAAAAACTCCTTCAGTGGCTTTTTCATCAAATTTTTGCCTCCTCTGTTTATGAACATACACATATGCTTTGCATCCAAATACTTTAAGGTGACTCAAATTTGGCTTATGCCCATTCCACAGTTCATATGGTGTCTTTTCAGTTGATTTTGTGGGTAATCGATTTTGTAAGTAAGCTGCTGTAGCTACGGCTTCTGCCCAGAATGTTTTTGGTCATTTAGCGTTTATAAGCATGGCTTTACACATTTCAATTAGTGAGCGATTCTTTCTTTCCGCGACTCCATTTTGAGACGGCGAATATGGCGTTGTTGTTTCATGATGTATTCCTAAGTTCTTTAGGTATTTACTAACATATTCATTGCAATATTATGCTCCATTGTCAGTACGCAAGGATTTGATCTTTAATCTAAATTTGTTTGTTGTCGATGCAACATACTCTTTTAATTTATCAAATGCTTCATCTTTTGAGGAAATAAAATATACCTGTGTATAACGAGAATAATCATCGATAAATGTTACAAAATATCTTTTTGATCCCATACTATTTGTTTCAGCAGGACCACAAACGTCGCTATATATCAGATCAAGTGGTTTTCTACTTCTGTATTGCGTTTCTTTTGGAAATGATTTTTCTGTTAGCTTAGCTTTTATTACAACTTGAACATTCAGTATTATGAGAACAATTATTCACAGTAATACCTAAAGCTAAATCATAATGATCATAATGATAATGATCATCCATAATGATCATCCATCATATTTTCTTGATGGATTCCAAATTTCTATGACCCAGCCTTTGATACCATTTTAGAATGCAGTTGACATTAGAACATACAGGTAATATTTCTGAAGCGCTGTATACTTTTTCATTTGTGGGTTTTATTTTTAATCTGTATAACCCCTCATCAGCTTTTGCATCTGCAACTAATATGTTACCCTTTTTAATTAAACACATATCATCTTTAAATGTTACAACAAAACCTTTCTCGGTGCAAGACTGTACAGACAATAAATTACTGTCTAACTCTGGAACATAAAGCACATGATCTAATGTAATTTTATTTGTTTGACCATTAACTGTTTCAATATTAAAAGTACATTTACCCTTTCTTTTTGCAGTTAATTTAGTTCCATTAGCAATTGTAATTGTATCTTTACTTGAATTCTTTAATTCTGAGAATAGTTCTAAAGAATTAGCTAAATGAACAGACGCGCCTGAATCAATAACAAAAGTTAACTTTTTTGTTTTGATTTCCATTTTGTTAAGATTTCATAACAAAACCTGAAGAATTTGATTCTTTCATTAATTCATGATAGTTTTGAGAATTTGATGGATTTTCATTTTGACTAGCAGTAGAAGCAGAGAAATTATTTTGTTTCTTAAACTGTTGACGTGATCTATCTTTAGTAAAATTTGGTTTTGTTTTGTTATTGTTGTTATTCTTTAAGTGAAAATAATCTTCACGGTTGTGATTGGTTCTTTTACAATGAGAACAAAATTTTTTTTTATTCAAATGTTTTAGTTTATCCCTATTACCCTTTAAAGCAATAGATTCAAATTTTGTTGAAATTTGTTTAGTTTCAACTCTTCTAAGATATTCATCAATTAACTTGTTTTGAACATATTTTAATGATAAATCTGTGTCATATTTGCTTTCAATAGCAGTTATAAAGGTACTATAAGAATTTGGTAAAGAACAAAGCAAAATAGCTATTAAATTATCATCTTGTATTACTTCACCTATACTTCTTAATTTTTCTGCCAATTCTAAGATAGAATTTATATGTTCCTGCATTTTAATATTTTTATTATATTTAATGGAATACAACTTCCTAAGAAGATAAAGTTTATTTGTAAGATTTACCCTTTCATGCACAGATTTCAATTGATCATATGTTTCTTTAGCACTTTTAGCATGTCTAACATGAACAATTTGAGAATCTGAGATATTTAAACAAATTAATGCTCTAGCATTTCTATCATTTTTCACCCAATTGGTCACCATTTTCTTTTTTAGGTTCAAATACAACATCATATAAACCTTCTTTGATTAACAATTGTTCAATTTTGAACTTCCATATTGAATAATTATCATCAGTTAACTTATCAATATAATGAGATTCTTTAAGACTAGACATCATTATATAATAATATGTGCTTATTTTACAGAAAAAAAGGTGTTTATCTTATTAATTTACAACAATAAAATATTATAAACTCATATATAATGCTAATGATGAAATAAGAACATAATAGAATTCTTGAGAGCAATTTTAAAGTTACTTCTGGTTTCAGAAAAATCTTCCTAAATATTCAAAATTCTTTGTTTAAAACATAAATTTGTATTTTCAACTAATACATAATAAAATTTCAATAAGAAACAAGCAAAATAATTTCTTTTCATATCAACAAATAATAATTTGGAACCATGTTTTGGTTCCAAAAACAAGAACAATTCTTTGAATTTCCTTTTCTATCATTCACTTCTAAAAAATACAATATTTAGAAAATAATTATTTCTTTTGAATTTAAATATTATATTTTCTGTTTTGATATTATTATATTTAAATTTTGAGACTCATTTCTCAGTCTCATAATCAACAGTGTTGGAATGTTATTCCATAAGGCGTGAATAAGTAAGTTCCTCAATAATATAAAAGAGTTAAAAGCTTTACCTTTTAGTTGACACACATTTATTTGAAGAAATAAAGTAGAATAATGATGAACAAATACTTGGAATATTTCACAAAACAAAATAACAGATGCACAGTCTTCACAATATTTACAGAAACACAACAAATAAAGAAAAATAACTTTGAAAACATATATTAGCTTCAGTTTGAAGCAGTTCTTGGTGAACAGTAATTATTCCTTTGGAATCATAATGTATAATAATGGATTTTTAATCCCTGACAACAGTTTGCTGTCTACTATCACTTGAGTCACATTTTAAACTAATTGTTCTAAAGAGTTCTGTTCCAGGGAAAAACAGAAGAAAGTCTGGTGCTGCCATCTGGCGGCAGATTTTGGTACAAAAGAAGCAATTGTCTAACAGTATGCACTATTAAAAGCCTGTTTTTCTGAAAGTTCTTGTAAATTACGCAAATAATTTTCAGGAGCCGCAGAAACTTTTTTGTCATAGTTGGAGGGACAGAATACTGAGTTCGCCAACGTGAAGCGTTCTCAAGAACTTATTTATACGGGAAAACAGAAGTCATATTGAACGGATTGGCTAGGCGCATTGAACACGAGAGATATTTCTAGGAGGATAGAGGACGTGTGAAAGTTTATGATAAGCTAGTCTGTTATCTAAAGCCATAAAGAACTGATTGGCGTACTCCATTGCCTTAACCATGACTAATCCAAAATAAAGTTAAAAATAATAAAATGTATCAAGAAAGTGATTTTGTAAATATTTTCTTGAAGCTAGTGGTAAATATTTTCTGAGTAAAAAATTTATTGATTGAGTTACCCATGACTGAGTTGTATAACCAAAATACATTTAAAAATAATAAAATGAGTCTAACCAGATCCTACAGTCAATGCGTTATCAGGGTAAAATGTTTTTGTCAGGGGTCTGCCCAGATAGACAGTAAGCAATTAAAGCCAAATGTTTTCGTTTCGAATTCCGGTCTGGGCATTTTTTTCACTCTTTTTTGAAAATTAAGTCTGCATGTTAATACTTAAAAATATGTACAATGATAGGCCGTCTAATGAATATTTAATTAAACACGCGTCCTATTTTAACGCAGAAACCCTGTACTTTGATTGGACAGAAAATCGCGTTACTAATAATAACGAATTTCACTTAATAAATGTGATTTTGAAATGATTTATATTCGATAGCAGAGCTATCTCTGCATTTGGCATTTTGAAATATATATGTCGCAAACATTATTTATTGTCACATAAACCATTTTAATACAAATAGTAATATGACATCTTTAACATGATATATGAATAATAATAATAATAAAATATTACATTATTTAAAGTTTTAAATACAGAGACATTTCTTATTTATTTCTTTTATCATATGTGTAAAATGATTTTGTCTTAATTAACCATTTTTCGTCTAAATGCTGGCAGAGCTGTATGTATGCATAATTTAAGCGATGCAAACACGTCTGTTTCCATTTCAGTTGCGTTTACGTGCCAAATAAGATTGCAGGGAATGCCAGTCTAGTTGACTTGTTGCATGTAATTTTGTAAATATTTTTTCGGATGAAGTGAATCTTAAAACAGTATTTTCTATGTATGAGGTCGAACCAGTTTCTTAAATAAAATAATATATTTTTGTTTTTTGAAATAATGTTTTTAATACATTCCAAGCTAATTTCTTTGCAAATAAATATACCGTACTATATTAATCTTATAGTACATCATTAGTCAAGATTATTAATGCACAGAAGTTTCTTATTTATTTCGATTATTAAACTTGGATTACAAGAAATTTAATCTTTTATTTGACTAGTTTTTTTTTTTTAATTACTTTGAAAATAAGTTCATGTATTTATATATTTTTTTCTTTTAAAGTAGAAATAGTTCTACAAAATTTCTAGACCGGGAAGCGATTGCCTAGACCTCATCGATTTAATTGAAGTTCGAATTCCAGGATTAGGCACAACTCGATTAGCATATTAAAATACAATTGGTCTGCCAAGTTATATCTTGATAGAAACCACCAGATTTTGGTTTTTGATTGATAGGTTTATGACGGTGTTTTTCTACACCCAAAGATACGAAAACTTACAAGACTGGGAGGTCAAACACAATGGCCTTTCATTCAACCAGCAAATTGAGTTTCCACATGTGTTTTCCATTAAGTTACGACTTGACTTACCAGTTGCATGGTAATATGCTAATCGAGTTATAACTAATTCAGAAATTTCAGTCGTCAATTTAAAGTGGTGATGACTTGCGAAGGTAAATCTTGATCTATGAGTCTTTGTAATTTTGTTTCAGTTGTGTAATTCTTTTTTTATATAACAATATCGAATTTTTCAAAACAGAATAAATTTTATTGCATTTTCTATGGTACAGGATGTAACTAGACATGATGTCATAGTAAAATTCAGCAGCGTTTATCAATTTCATTTTGTTTCATATGATTAAAATACACCGAAAACAAAGTTTCACCCAATACCATTAAGTAACGGAATTATTTTATGTGACCCTGTAAATAAATAATAAACCTTTTTTGCACCATCCTATAACGGAGTATATATTTTAGTACACTCAAATAAATGTATATCAATTTCATTCCGTTTCAAAGGCTGTAACACAATTAAAATGCACTTGAAACATTTTTCCCCATTCTCCGTAATGTAACGGAAAACTCATCACTGTCCCTGTAATTAACCTATACATCCGATTTTCGTAAACGTTGATAGGACTCGACAAAATTATGCAATAATTATGTATTTAAAATTTCAAATAATTCGGTTGGATAGTTTTTGCTGTATTATATACGGACGGACATACAGAGAAACAGACGGACAAACAGACTGAATGAAAACTATAGATGCTACGAATTTATATGATTACGAACGTTCCTAAAAATAATTTCTACTATAGCTTCTAAAAACGGTGAATAGTAATACACGTATATGTTGCTGGATCTATTAGCTATCTAATAATAAGAAAAGAAGTATTTAAAAGAAAAAAGAAAACTTAATTATTTTAAATATATTTTTTTAGAAATTTCCAAAATATTTGTTAAGATTTTTTTTCTTGAAATAAAAGAAAAAATTGAAAAACGTGCTTCTCCTCCTTTTTTTGCCGTTCATTATTTATTTATTTTTTTTATTTGAGTGAGAAAAATATTATTCATGCACAGAATTTTCTATTCTTTAATGTCTAATCTGTGTAGTTATTTTTGAATTATGAACTATTTGTTGATTTTTTTTTTTTTTTTTTTTTTTGGAAGAGTCTAAAGCTGTTGTTAGAAAATCTATTATCATAATTCTTTTTTATATAATAATATTGAATTTTTCAAAACAGAATAAATTTTATCGTATTTTCTATAATACAGAATATAACTCATTGTAAACCTCAGCAACGTTTATCAATTTCATTGCATTTCACGTGATCAAAATAAATCGAAAGCAAAATTTCATCCTATACCATTATGTAACGGAATTCTTTTGTGTGACCCTGTAAATGAATAATAAAAATTTTTTGCACCATATATCCTATAAAAGAGTATATATTTTAGTACATTTAAATGAATGCATATCAGTTTCATTCTGTTTGAAAGACTGTAGTAGAATTAAAATACGCTTGAAATTTTTTTTATTGCAATTGCCCGTAATGTGTTGAAAACGTTTGACTGTCCTTGTAATTAAACTATACATCCAATTTTCATAAACGTTGAAATGACTCGACAAAATTGTGCAATAATTATGTATTTAAATTTTCAAAGCATTTGGTTGGATAGTTTTTGCTCTATTATATGCGGACGGACAGACAGACAGACAAACGGACGGGCGGACTGCATGACGACTACAGGCGCTACGTATTTATATTACGGACGCGCTTAAAAGCAATTTCTACTACAGTTACTAAAAACAGTGAATTGTAAATGACAGGTATTTTGCTGGATATATTAGTTATCTAATGGCAAGCTTAGAGGTATTTAAATAAAAAGTGAAAATTCAATTATTTTAAATATATATATTTTAAAGAAATTTCTCAAGTTTTTGTTAATATTTTCTTTCAGTGAAATTAATGAAAGAATTAAAAAAAAGTGCCTCTCCTCTTTTTCTTCAATTCATAATTTCTTTCTTTTTTATTTGGTGAGAAAAATATTATTCATGCACGGAATTTTCTAGTGTTTAATCTCTAATCTTTGTATTTATTTTTGACCTATGAACTATTTGTTGATTTTCTTTGGAAGATTCTATTGATTCATTTTTTAATTAAAATTTTGAATTTTTCAAAACATAATGATAATTTTATTAATTCTTTATACTTTTGTGCCAGGTTAATACAACAGAAGTTTTCTAAATGAATATATTACAATTCCTCAATCCAAAAACTGCTTTTAGGTGCGTTCGTTATTATCCAGATACGTAGCTTCTATAGTCAGTCGTCTTGCAATCCGTCAATCTGTCCGTACATAGCAACGCAAAAACTGTCCAACCTAATCGTTTTAAATACAAGATATATAATTATTACATAATTTTCTCATTTCATATTTTATGAAAAGTACGATCAAAAGTGTCTCGTTATATTACGATGAATGGAAAAAAAATCAAGTGCATTTTAATCATGTTACACTCTTTCGAACATAATACAATTCATGTACATGTATGAAATATATACTAAAATATACATTCTGTGCAATGTGTGGTGTAAAGAATATTTTTTATTGATATACAGGGCCACACAAAAACATTGTATTACATAATGGCATAGGAGGAAGCATTGTTTGGGGTGCGGTTTAATTATATTTGATATCTGAGGTTTACTGCAAGTTAACTCCTATATGAGGACCCCAGAAGCCAAGGGGTATAAGTGACAAAATTGAAAAAAATAAACTAAGTACACAGACGACCTAAAAATATGCTTTTTTCATTTCAAGTAAGGAAATATAAGTGATTTTCTTATTATTTGCTGAATTATAGAAACAAACCTCTTTTTTCGAAAAACAAAATAATTGATTAATTCTATATTTAAAGAAAATTGTACTTTATTTTTTAACAGTTATTGAAATAAGAGTTCAAAGACCAGAATGCAACAAGCAGAAATTTCCTATTTCAATTCACCCAATTGTTATTGATGTTCCAATATAACATCAATTATCTTTAAACTCAATTTACTCCAAATCGAAATTTTGTCGCCTGTACCCCTTGGCTTCTGGGGTGCTCATATAATAGAAAGCATTTAGTATACATATATATATATATATATATATATTGTATTCGAAGTACTGTATATTTTAGAAACTTCGTAATAGCACGAACGCCCCTCATTTGCCTGGTTTGACGTGCAATTTCGTACTTGTTTTTATTATATATTTGTGTACGAATTCTAGAAACGCTGTTTATAACGTAGTGCATTGGAACATAATATTTCGGTTATTCATGAATCAATAACTGCATTTGCTAAATAATTATGAACGACTATTGACTAATATATTAACCGTTTTAATGCTAAGCTTAAAGATAACAAAAATATGAAACCATGCGAAAATTCATTTATACTGCCTTTAAAAAAAAACAAAATACAAAACAGAAAAAAAAGGGGTGGGGGGAAGAAAGTCTAAAGTCATGATTACTAGAAAATTCCCTAAGTAGTTATTAAGAATATTTTTTAGAAAATCCTTTTTTTTCTTTTCATAATCGTCTGGGGGGATTCTATTTTGTTTTATTTTTTAGCAATTTTATACATGCGTTAAGAAATGCTATTTTTAAAAATATCTTTTTAGTCTTTGTATTCCTTAATAATTACTCATTTTTAAAATTTTTGTATAGTTTTAAAACCGTTGTTAGAGATACTATTATGATCATTTCCTATATTTGTCAAAACAAATCTAAAAGAATTTTCACTCATTACCTTCATTATTTTCTGTTGATTTTGCATTGGACACTATATAATTTTTCTTACTTAATCCAATATTCAATAAATTCGAAAATTGATATTTATTAGACATCTAAAAAAGATTTTCCGGAAAGGCTGATAATGAACTTAACCCGCTTAACTGATCAATATTTTAAAAAATATCTTTCAAATAATGCCAATTTTTTTCATGTCTTTTACAGATTTTTAAATCTTTTGTCACTGGTTTCTTTATATAGAAATGTTTTAATAAAAATATCAGAAAAATGCTCGGATTAAATAGTGTAAAATTGTTAATAAAAATGTACTGTTGATAATAATAAATTATGATTAGAATATGGGTTCCCGTACGTGGTAAAGGAAATTAATGATTGGCAAAACCACGTTGCCGGTATAACGCACGGGTAAATCATGATTGGTAAAAGCACGCAATACCCGTATAACGCACTGATAAATCATGATTGTCAAAACCACATTACCCGTGTAATGTACGGGCAAAATAGGGAAGAAATTGACTAAATTTAGAGTGCTCAGTTCAGTGAAATAATGATATTCTCTGAATCGTGTCTCTTTAATTAAATATAGTGCAGTATACATAAAGGCAAAAATAAAATCTTTGACAAAAATTGACTATATGAAAAGAAACAAAACATAATATTAATCAATAAAAATGTTTTCTTGATTGTTTAGCACTCCAGTATTTACGAAAAATGTGAATAAATTATGATTTTTATTATTATTATTATTTGAGTATTATCATCAAAATTTCGCTATTTTTTTTACTTTTTATCTGTAAAATGTACAATTTGGAAAATTCCTAACGTCATAGCTGCCAACTTTTACGCATTTTTGCTACCACTAAAATATGATTTTCTTTTTGTTTAATCATAAGATTCGATGATTAGATAACACAATATTTACTGTAAAATTTTTGTGGTAGGAAAAAAATTTTGGCAGCTATACTAACAAGATTATTAAAAATGAAGGGTTTTTTTTAGCTTCAGTGCTAAGGAATACATAAAAATCAATTATCAACAGTTCAAATAACACAACCATCGCAGGCCTGTCTAATCCATCATTTAAAAAACTTTATAAAATATCAGAACATGATCTCACTGAAAAACTTTTTTGCAAGAGCACTGTGTGAAACGCTTAGTTAAAATGTGCATAAATCATAATTATTAAAGATATTTTTTTGCTTCGGTTTCTACAGAGCTGTGAATAACAAGTGGTTTATATTCTGCTGAATACATTAGCTGGCTTAACGGTGAGTATAAAGGTGTTTAAAAAAATGAGAGCATGCGAAAATTCAATTATTTTAAACCTTGCCGTTAAAAAGATTAAAAAATTATTCAAAACGACGATGATAAAAATAATTCTCAAAGTAGTTGTTAATAAATTTTTTTGAAATAAAGCATAAAAAAGCGAGCGTGCTTTCTTTCCTTTTATTTAAGCGATATTTTTTTTCTTTATTTTGTTGGTGGAGAGTATAATTTATGCATAAAAAGTAAAGATATGAATTCTTTAGAATATATTAAAGATTTTGTATTTATTCGTAAACTTTAATTTTTGAGGGTTTTTAAAACTGTTATTAGAATTATTGTCATATGTGTACATATATATAAATATATAATAAGTAGTTTAATAAACAATAATAGCAACAACAATAACAATAATGAAGCTACTAATAAGAATAATATGAATTTTTGCTAAAACATATAAAAATGAAACAGAAGTGATTTCCGTTGACTATGATAATTTAAAATACGCAATGTGTCTTTGCTTATAACTTATTTAGTAGCTAATTCCTAAACAATAAAGTTCAGAAATACAGTTTTAAAAATGTTGAAAAATGTTTTAAATCATTATTATTACTATTATGTAAAAACCCATTTTTTATGTTATTAAATTTAATTTTCATGTAGTACCTTGTGCCTATATTTTTAAAAACATTCCCCGTACTTTAACAATTAAAACTGCACAGTTGCCAACCTCCCCCTTTTTATTGGTGAAAAAACGCAAATTCTACCAGAAAAATTGTTTAAATGTTTTTGCTTCAATGTAGCAGATATTAGAAATCAGCATGATTTCTTTTATTGAATAAAATTTCTGGTTGGGAATATGTTTTATTCAATGGCAAGTATACAGCACAAATTCTACGACCTAAACTTACAGAAAAATGAAACATTGAATTTGATTATTTTTCAGCATTTTCTGGCATTAAAAATGCTGCTTTTGTATTTAAATATATTTGGTATTCGATATTGACATGCCTATCAATTTTATATTAGATGTATGCGTTACAATTTGAATTAAATTATTAATTACAATATTTTAATCGGTTTGTTGGGTTGTTATAGATTTCTATTTTATTTTACATGATTTTAGTTTTAACTGTCTAATTAAGTTTTATTTTTTTTTTAATTAGTAAAGGTTGATTTTTATTGCAAGTAAAATCAGATATTTAGATATTTTAAATTCAAAGATAATATAACAGTCCATCAGATACTATAGAATTGGGGAAAAAAAAATATGTTATCCTATTTTAACTATTCACATAAGCAAACGGACACATTTACATTTTCCAATCATAAATTCGATCTAAATTTTTTCACATTGAAGCCAGAAACTAATAAATTAATATTTTATGCAAGCAAGACATCATTTCAATGAAATATTAGTGTAAAATTGTTTTGTAGACAGAATTATCCTTTCTATTGGCATGTTATTTTTTAATTGGTTTTATTAATTGCTATGTTTCACCATGGAATATTCATTTAAAAATGTATAGATTGGAATGTATTTTAATCAAATTAGTCGAGCCTATTAAGTCAATTTAGAAAACAAACGCGACTAACGATTGGTGGATTAATAGGCACAGATCTAAAGCAGATTATTTAAAAAAAAAAAAAAAAAAAATTCTTAATTTTTTTTTTCTTTTTTTTTAATTTGGAATTCATTGTCACTGCACATCTTTAGTTTTTTAAAAAATAAGAAATAATATTTTTATCTGAGAGTTGAGAAGGAATAAAAGAATTCTAAAAAAAATTATTAAGAATATTTTTAATAATATTTTTTAATACTGCCTCGAATCATTTTTTTAAACCGAAATCTTTTACATTTGCTTTGAGACCACATTAGAGAAAAATACACTAAGAAATATATTTTTTAAACATAGTGGTACGATTAGAATATAAAAACGTTTGCTTGTAATTTAAAACTTTGTGCTCCACGTATATATATTTAAGTTATATGTTAATATGAATGTTATCTCTTAATTCAAATTTTAATTATTTTATTAGTTTAATTTTATGTTAATATCGATTATTAATTATTTTCTCTGGTTCAATTATATTTCCATTCAGCTTTATCTTTTTTGTAAGTTATGGATAACTATTATTTTTACTTTCAACTCCTTTTTGTAAAATATCTTTGTTCCTTTGTTAATAATTTGGTTTTTGTGTGTTGGTAGCCCAAATACGTATTATTTTGCTATTTCATAGCTAATACGTGGATGAAACCGCACACTTCATTTGTAGTTCCAGAGCATTTGGGGCCTGATGATTCTGCTTTTGGAGCTACAAATTCTATTTGCATTCATTTTATTTATTTATTTATTTATTTTTTCAGATTTACTCGTTACACTATTTTTTTATTTTATTATAATTCAATTCAATTCTAATTCTTCATTTTGGTTTATTGTTTTATTGATAAAATCCATTGGTGAATCTTGTCTACTTTTAATGGTATTATATGTGTATATATATATATATGTAATTTTTTTTTTTTTTTTTTTTTTTTTTTTTTGAGAGAGAGAGATTGAGAAGAAATTGAAATACTACAATTTTTTAAATATTATTTAACCTCTAGTTCTTATTATGTCTAAAAAAAGTTAACGGAAGGAAAAAAAAAACCTTAAATAAATTTTGAGTAGAATCATTGCGACATTATTCACATACCTTTGCCACATATAATACGCATCAATTGTCTTCCATTATCTTTGCATACCCAGAAGTTAATTTAGCAGTTTTCTGGTGACAATTGCAAACCCATCGAAATTAAATCACCTGCTTCATTTTCTGTTCTGCATGAATTTTCAATTTATTGCCGTCATAACGACGCAACATTCCTTCGAAAGCCATCAGCAAATCCTCTTCTTGGATAACCAACAGCGTATTATCTCGGCAGTCTTCGCCATTACTGTCCAACGGTTAAATTCAAACTACTCTCAAATTACAGACCATTGTATTGCGAATTCTATATATCCGGTCGTCTTCTCGCACATATAATAAGTGCGCATTTGAGGCATGCAATTTATACACTTCGTGGATTATATTTGAACCTTTCTCTAATATCTCCCAACTCGTTATCAGAACAACGGTGGCTATTAGAAAATGATCATGGAATTTTATATGCCTCAGAGGCAAATAAAGTAAAGATTATGAGCATTGTTCATTTCAGGAAGTGTTTCTCTCAGCTTGAACCGAGGCATCAGGAGAGAGAAAGGTATGATCAAATATTTGCAGCAAGGAGACATTGTTACCGACCATTAAAAATTATTCATGGAATTCTGCTTTGTGTTAAAACTCTGAGGTGTTGAATGAAAAAAAAAAAAAAAAGCTCCGAATATTTTTTACTTTTCTAGAAAGTTTAGTTGGAGTGTCACTGTGGTAAATTTATTGCAGTGATAAGAAGTAATAGGTTCAGGTGTTAAATGATTATTTCAACTTAAAATACTGTTTAGAAAATAAAATTTATGTAATTAATTTTAAAGTTGCATTGTTAGTTATAAATATTAGGTTTTTTCCATAGAAATCCTTTAAATGTATCAAATAATAATAATAATAATAATAAATATCCTTAAAGTAATTTTTTCCCCATCAAACGGTCATAAAAATGCATAACGGTATATAATGATATATTTATCTATATAGTGTATTTTCGTATGTAGGTATCAATGACCTTTTTATGGGGGGGGGGATCAATTAAGAAGGAATTAAACACTACGAATCTCTAAATATCATTTAACTTCCAATTCTTCTTATTGTGTTTTAAAAAATTCACAAAAGAAAAAAAATCGTAAAATAATTTTAAATGGAGTCACTGAAAAATTATTCACAGACCTTTACCGACCATTAGAAACTAAATTGTTACCAACCATTAAAAATTATTCATGGAATTCTGCTTTGTGTTAAAACTCCGAGATGTTGAATGAAAAAAAAAGCTCCGAATATTTATTACTTTTCAAAAAAGATTATTTTGAGTGTCACAGTGGCAACTTTATTGCAGTGATAAGAGGTAATAGTTTCAGGTGTTAAAGCTTTGTTTAAAATTAATTTAACCTAAAACATTTTTTAGCAAATGAAATTTATATAATCAATCTTAAAGTTGCATTGTTACTTATAAATATTAAATATTTTCCCATAGTATAAATGATAGTGTTAATGAAAAAATAGCACTGTAATTTTAAAGTATTCTTCTAAACCAATATTTATCACACAAATACATTTGGCATCATTAGATCATATTTGGCAGTTGCAACATAACGAACAGCATGGAAAGAATTTTCCAAAGTAGAATTCCTGAAACACTTTCTCTTTTATGCGAATGATAACACTGGTCAACAGCTGTTTTGGTGCCGGGGTATTTTTAGCTGATTTTATATGAATTTGATGTCCTGAATTCAAATATTTCATTAGTTTTTCTCTATCAGCTCAGTTTTTTAAGATAAACAGCTTTTTGTGAAATATATGTTTCATTATTTTAAGGTAAATCCATGTATTAAAAAATGTATGTAAAAAAAAAAAAAAATACAGGATTTTTATTTTTTATAATACACAAATGTTAGTTTTTATTATTATGATATACACATATTGAAAAATAATTTATTAATTATATTGTACAAATATTTTTACTCACAAAAATAGAGAAAAACGTCACTGATGAAACTGATACTCATTGAATGCTTCGGAAGCTTCTTTTCTGTGACATTCTATAATATATTTTAGAACAGTGTCTTTTTTAACTCAAACTGTAATCTGAAACCTATATCTCATCTTTTTGGTAGCGGTCCTCCATAGTCTTAATATTGTGGTGAGATCTTTCGAGATGTTTATCACTTGTGCCTTCTTTATTTTCAAGAAAATGCTCTAAGTGGCAATGTAAATAGTGCACTTTAATGCTTCTATTACACCCAAGAGATTTAAAACTATTATGCTTTTCATTTACCAGTTCTACATAGATTTCTCCTTTGCATTTGCCCGGAATGTTTTTGTGAACTGCCACAAAAAAAGTCCAGGCTTTTTATTCAGCCTCATTTGTTGAATTTACGAAAGCAGGATCCTTAATCAGTTGTCTTATTTGTTGTCCGTTAAACGTTCCTGCTTTAATATCTTCATAACTCAATTCGGGTGTTTCTACCTTATATATGCAAATCATAACCCGTTCTTATGGAGAATTTACACAAACTGCTTCATAGGACAAAGCTTGATATGCAGTGCAGAAACTATGATTTTCTTTCGCCCAACTAAAGTGTTATTAATGACATTCCTTTCTCCAACATCCATGTTTTCTTTCTTAGGCCTCTCTTTTCTAATCTAGTGGTGTGTTTTATCCCTGCTATCCCAAAAATAGAAAAACAATAGCATTTTGTGTAACTTCTTTGCTGTCCAAGGACAATCATCTGGAGAATATTTAGGAAGAACCAATTTTTCTAACAGTCCTCTAAATTCATGACAAAATACAAGATTGTTTTTTCAAGAGAAGTAGGGTAGTAGACAATTTTGTCTTGTGTGATAAAATGTAAGTTTGGCTCTTTGTTCTAATAAATTTTTGTCTTTTAATCTTGAAACCAACCAGTAATTCAGAAGCTTCTTTTAAAACATTGAAATCTCTTTTGAAATCATTTAAATCAACCTGGTTGAAAAATTTAGGCATTGATGACGTCTCCTCATAATCACTGTTACCTTCACAGCTATCCAAAAGATGATCAGAAGGACAATATTCATCCTCACTAAGCTCTGGTAGCTGATGAAACGTTCGGATCGGTAGTTCGTCTGAGTGAGGAAGTGGGGGTCTTGAAGACACTAAATCAGGATAAGTTTTCTTATTACAATTGTTTTGATTAATTCAAATAGTATTCCAGTGCTAGGTAGAAATAATAGTCATAGAAATGGTTTTGGAGTTCTCTCCAAACCATTGGTAAACCGAATTTGAGACTTATTCTCTTCCGTCAGCTCACTGTCATAAATGCTCTGTACAAGTTTTACAGACCTGTTGCGGTGCGCAGATTTTATCCTGATCACCAAGTCTAACCCCAAAGTATTCAAGATAAGCTCTCATTACAAAGTCAGTAACATATTTTCTGTGTTCTTTTAACTTTTATTCTCCGCATATGTAGCAAAACTTATCTGGATGATTTATACAACTTTTTCTACTTGAGCTCATTTAAATTTCATTCTACAACGCAAACACAACAATCTACAACACTACGAGTTTTACGTTAAATTGATACGAATTCTACCTTAAACACAAATATCATGGAAGTTCAAAAACTTTAGAAAATCAAAGAAAGGCAGTTTTGTTTCCATGGAGCGAACTCTGAAACTAACCTCATCTCTTGGAGGCTTTTACATTTGGCTTTATGGATGAGCTGCGCGAAATCATAAGGATGCGCAGATCTTTAGTTTTGCTTGCACATTTCTTTTTTTCAAGATCTTGTGGTATTTCAACGTCCTTCTAATCGCCTTGAGCGTCGTTACAGGGCTATGTATCATAAGGTCAGTTTAAGTGTTCAAGGTCACTTTAGTTCTAAAAAATCTTTAGTTCGCTTTGCATATCTAAAAAAGTAGAGCTGATAGAGAAAAACTGATTGCATATTTGGAATCAGCGTCCCAAAAATATCCAAAATCAGTTGTAAAATCTCAGGCACCAAAAAAAATTTTTTTTTTTTTTGTAGGCCTGTGTAATTTATCGCAGAGGTTGTTTATTTATTACCTTTTATTACACTGAATAAAAATCAATGTTACATTTCTTGAGCAGAAAAAAATCTGAAGCCCCTCTTTCCAGATCGGAAAAGCGGATAAAATTCCCGCTTGATTTTACATTTTTTATTTCTTTTTTCTGCTAATTTCTTCCAAGTTTCTTCAAATCATATTGGAGGGCCTTCTTGGTCTTCCATTTTGAAGCATCATTTGAAAATTGCTTGCAATATAAAGAGGCCGGAAATAAGTTTTTTTTTTCTTTTTGTACGTTCTTGTATCATTTAATCTAAAAGCTTCAGAATTCTTGCTCATCAAAAATGTCAAATGAAAGTTTCAGTCTTTTAGCACATTTTTTTTTTTTTTTTTTTTTTTTTAAATATTTTTCTTCTTTCTTTTTCAAACTGTCTTCAAAATTGTTCGATACATTATTTGCAAAAATATTAAACCTGGTTTGTTAGATATTTTATTTAAAAAAATTAAATTGGACATTTTTGTTATGAATAATAGTTATTCGGCGAATGATATTTTTAAATAGAAGTATCCCATGTTTCCTTTTATTTTTAAATTGAAAACTACTGTTGTGAAATGATTTTGAAATTTGACTTTTCTTTTTGAATCAATCGAAATGTTGAAATCAGCTTTTTTTTTCTCTTGTGCTATTAAAACTGTTTTGTAACAGGGGATTTCTTTCTTTTACTGTTATAGTCAATGAATTTTTTTATTCTACATATAGCAGGAAACAATCATTAAAATATATTCAAATACTTAGTATTTTTCAATTAATCAACCTATGCCCAAAAATGCCGAATAAATAAAAGTGGACTTTCATTTTTCTTTATAATTATTTATTTTTTAAATTTTACTTTTATTTTTTAATCGAAAAAGTCAGCAATTTCGGCGATTGTAAAATCAGATGTTATTTTATGGGGAAATTATAAATGGTATTTTTAAATAATTAATCGATTTTCCAAAGCATATCTTTTACATACGATTGCAATGCATTTCGTTTTTCAATATTGATCCGTAATATTAATTTTTTACAAAAAATTTCGCTTTTATGCAAATGATAATGTATTGCAGCGGTTGTTTATTTATTATCTTTTATTACATTGAATAAAAATCAATGTTTCATTTCTTGAGCGGAGAAGTTTTTGAAATTCCTTTTTTCCAGATCGGAAAAGTGGATAAAATTCCCGCTTGCTTTTATTTTATTTTTTATTTTTTTTATTTATTTTTTATTTTTTTTTTTTTTTTGTTCTTTTTTCTGCCAATTTCTTTCAAGTTTCTTCAAATTATATTGGAGGGTCTTCTTAGTCTGCCATTTTGAAGCATTATTTAAAAATTGCCCGTAAAGAGGCCAGAAATAAGTTTTTTCCTTCTTTTTGTACTTTCTTGTTTCATTTAATCTAAAAGCTTCAGAATTCTTGCTCATCAAAAATGTCAAATGAAAGTATCAATCTTTCAGAGCGTTTTTCTTTTACTTTTTAAAATTTTTCTACTATTTTCAAAATTGTTCGATATAATTATTTGCAAAAATATTAAACCTGGTTTGTTAGATATTTTTCAAAAAAAAAAAAAAAAATTGGACATTTTAGTTTTTGTTATGAATAATAGTTATTCGGCGAATAATATTTCCAAATAGAAGTTTCTCGTGTTTTCTTTTACTTTAAATTGAAAACTGCTGTTGTGATATGATTTTGAAATTTGACTTTTCTTTTTAAATCAATCTAAATGTTGAAATCAGCGTTTTTTTTTTTTTCCTTGTTATTAAAACTGTTTTGTAACACGCGAATTCTTTCTGTAAATGTTAAAGTCTAGTCAATGGATTTTTTTTTCTTAGCAGGAAAAAATTATTAAAACTTATACAAATACATAGTATTTTTAATTAATTAATCTATGCACAAAATGACGAATAAATAAAAATGGATTTTAATTATTCTTCATAATTATTTATTTTTTAAATTTGTCTTTTATTATTTAATCGAAGAAATCAGCAGTTTCGACGATCGAAAAACCCTATGTTTATCTATAGGGAAATTTAAACCTGCGATTTTTTATTAATTAAAAAAACCTATAAACCATATCTTTCGTAGAAAGTTTACGTACGATTGCGATGTATTACATTTTAAAATATTTATCCGTAATACAGTGTGAAACCTCCGAATAAGGGAGACCCATGGGACCGGAATTTTTGTCCTTTAAATCGAGGTGTCTCTTATTTGGAGTTTTTACTTTTTTTAAATTAAGCGTTTAGAAAAGAGGTAAAAAATATCCAAACATTAAAGGTGAAGTTTAAATGTACCCAAATGCTATTAATTACGTTAATTAGACACAAAAGAAAAAGAGAATTAATTAATTTAAATTTTCAATCAATTACTACAATAAATAATTTATAGAGTTATTGATTTATATTTTATTACGTAAGTATTTGTGTAAATGTAAAAATTACAATAACATTTAAAAAAATCTTACTTGAAGTACTAATTGATCAAAAGTGATTGTTTTTCAGATTTCAATTTTTCACTCAAATCTCTCAAATTTTCATTTACCATACTTACAAATTTTAGTCTTTAATTATGAACAGTATTTACGAAAAAAGTATTCAACTGTTTTACATAACTTAAAGCATCTGTTAAATTCTTTCCCTTACAAATTTCTTTTCTTCTTTTCTTTTAGAGCCATCCTCACAATTTTCAGCAATAGGGATAAACGCACTGATATCTTATTTGAATTATGAGTGAATAAATGGTCCTCAGTTATGTTGTATGCCTCTGAATCAACATGACTGCCTGTATCAATGATAATTTCACAAAAATCTGTATTTTAATTTTCGCCATAGACTACATTATCTGAAATGCAAACACAAGCTTCTTTAATTTCATTTCCAGGTGTCCCTTGAACTAAGTATCCCTTATTCAGAGGTAAATACATGACAGGCACTATACTAAGGGACTGTGCCAGAACTTTTGTCCTTTAAACAGAGGTGTTCCTTATTTTGAGGTTTCTCTGTATTACTTTTTTACAAACAATTTCGTTTTTATGCTAATGATAATTTATCGCAGCGGTTGTTAATTTATTATATTTTAATACATTCCATAAAAATCAATGTTGCATTTCTTGCTCAGAAATTTTTTTGAAACTCCTCTTTCCAGATCGAAAAAGCAGATAAAATTCCCTCTTGCTTTTATGTTTTTTATTCTTTTTTTTTATCAATTTCTTTCGAGTTTCTTCAAATCATGTTGGAGGGTTTTCTTGGTCTGCCATTTCGAAGCATCATTTGTCCATAACATAAAAAGGCCAGAAATAATTTTTTTGTACTTTCTTGTTTCATTAAACCTAAAAGCTTCAGAATTCTTGCTCATCAAAAATGTCAAATGAAAGTTTCAATTTTACAGAGCATTTCTTTTCTTTTTTTCCATTGCAATATATTTCTTCTTCCTTTTTTTAAACTGTCTTCAAAATTGTTCGATATAATTATTTACAAAAATATTAAACCTGGTTTGTTAGATATTTAAAAAAGAAAAAAAGTTAAATTGGACATTTTAATTCTTGTCATGAATAATAGCTATTCGGCGAATAATATTTTCAAATAGAAGTTTCTCGTGTTTCCTTTTACTTTAAATTGAAAACTGCTGTTGTGAAATAATTTTGAAATTTGATTTTCTTTTTAAAACACTAATCGAAATGTTGAAATAAGCGTTATTTTTTTCTCTTGTGTTATTAAAACTGTTTCTAATACGCGATTTCTTTCTTTAAGTGTTATAGTCATTGGATACTTTTTACATATATACAGCAGGAAACAATCACTAAAATGATCCGGATTTTTCATTAACCGGATCGACCTCGATTCCAACCGATCAGGATAATCAGCGATCTACTACAATTGAAAATTTTCATGATCAAAAAATTATTACGGTTACTAATAAAATTTTCATTGTAGTTTTTAAAGTATTCCTTTAAACAGATTATTTATCTCACAAACACATTTGACAGTTACACTAAAACGAACTACATGGAAAGAATTTTCCAAAGCAGAAGAATACCTGAAGCAATTTTTCTTTTATGCGAATGATAATTTATCGCAGCGGTTGTTTATTTATTACCTTTTATTACATTCAATAAAAATCAATGTTTCATTTCTTGCACAGAAATTTTTTTGAAACTCCTCTTTCCAGATCGAAAAGTGGATAAAATTCCCTCTTGCTTTTACATTTTTTATTCTTTCTTCTCTACCAATTTGTTTCAAGTTTCTTCAAATGATATTGGAGGGAATACTTGGTCTGCCATTTTGAAGAATCTTTTGAAAATTGCCCGTAACATAAAGTGGCCGGAATAATATTTTTTTCTTTTTCTATTTTCTATTTTCTTGTTCCATTTAATCTAAAAGCTTCAGAATTTTTGCTCATCAAAAATGTCAAATGAAAGTTTCAATCTTTCAGAGCATTTCTTTTCTCTTTTCCATTCTGATATTTTTCTTCTTTCTTTTTCAAACTGTCTTCAAAATTGTTTTATATAATTATTTGCAATAATATTAAACATGGTTTTTAGATATACTTTATACATAAAAAAAAGTTAAACTGGACATTTTAGTTCTTTTTATGAATAATAATTATTCGGCGAATGATAATTTCAAAAGAAGTTTCTCGTGTTTCCTTTTACTTTAAATGAAAACTGCTGTTTTGAAATAATTTTTAAATTTGACTTTTCTCTTTTAATCAATCGAAATGTTGAAATAAGGGTTATTATTTTTTTTTCTTGTGCTATTGAAACTGTTTTGTAACACGCAATCTTTTTCTGTAAATAATACAGTCAGCTGATTATTATATATATATATATAAATAAAAGAAAACAATCATTGAACAGAGTGGCAAGTGGTTAAGTAAAAACACAGTCAGTGTAGATGATAAATACCAGTATTTTGTTAAAAATAAATTCAATTTATATAATCTCTTTTCTTTATATTATTTGAAGTATTTTCTGTAAGAAAATACTGGTAGTTTTCTCTTTTCTTGACTGTGTTTTTCCCAGTTTTCCCTGACCACTCGCCACCCTGTCCTCCCTGAAAAATCTTCCTGATTTTTCATTAACCGGATCGGCCTCAATCCCAACCGGTCAGAATAATTAGCGCTTTGCTGTAATTGAAAATTGTAATGCTCAAAAATTAATTACGATTATTGATGAAAACTTTCACTGTAGTTTTTAAAGGATTCCTTTAAACATATATTTATCTCACAAGCACATTTTGCAGTTACACTAAAATGAACAACATGAAAAGAATTTTCCAAAATAGAATTCCTGAAACTATTTCGTTGTTATGCGAATGATAATTCATCTCAGCGGTTGTTTATTTATTACCTTTTATTACATTGAATAAAAATCAATATTACATTTTTTGCACAAAAAACTTTTTGAAACTTCTCTTTCCAGATCGGAAAAGAGGATAAAATATCCCGCTTGCTTTTATATATTTTTATATTCTTTCTTCTGCCAATTTCTTTCAAGTTTCTTCAAATCATATTGGAGGGACTTCTTGGTCTGCCATTTTGAAGCATCATTTGAAAATTTCCCGTAACATAAAGAGGCCGGAAATATTTTTTCTTACTTTCTTTTTCTACTTTTTTGTTTCATTTAAAATAAAAGTTTCAGAATTCTTGCTCATCAAATATGTCAAATGGAAGTTTCAATCTTTCAGGGCATTTTTTTAAATATTTTTTTTTCTTTTCAAACTGTCTTCAAAATTGTTCGATATAATTATTTCCAAAAATATTAAACCTGTGTTGTTAGGTTTTTATTTAAAAAAATTAAATTGCACATTTTTGTTATGAATTATAGTTATTCGGCGAATGATACTTTGAAATAAAAGTTTCCCATGTTTCCTTTTATTTTAAATTGAAAACTAACTGTTGTGAGTTTGAAACTTGACTTTACTTTTTGAATCAATCGAAATGTTGAAATCAGCGTTATTTTTTTTTTTTTCTTGTGCTATTAAAAGTGTTTTGTAACAGGCTATTTCTTTCTTTAACTGTTATAGTCAATGAATTTTTTTATTCTATATGTAGCAGGAAAAAATCATTAAAATATATTCAAAAACATAGTATTTTTCAATTTATCAAGCTATGTACAAAATGCCAAATAAAAAAGTGGATTTTAACTATTCTTTATAACTATTTATTTTTAAATTTTTACTTTTATTTTTTAATAAAAAAAAAGCCAGCAATCTCGGCGATCGAAAAACCCTATGTTATTTTATGGGAAAATTAAAAATGGGATTTTTAATTAATTAATCGATTCTCAAAACCATATCTTTTGCAGAAAGTTTACATACGATTGCAATGCATTCCGTTTTTCAATTTTGATCCGTAATATTAATTTTTTACAAAACATTTCGCTTTTATGCGAATGATAATTTATCGCAGCGGTTATTTGTTGATTAACCTTTTATTACATTGAATAAAAATCTATATTACATTTCTTGTGCAATTATTTTTTTTCAAACTCGTCTTTCCAGATCGGAAAAGCGGATAAAATTCCCGCTTGCTTTTATGTTTTTTATTCTTTTTTTCTACCAATTTCTTTCAAGTTTCTTCAAATGATACTGAAGGATCTTCTTGGTCTACCATTTTGAAGAATCATTTGAAAATTGTCCGTAACATAAAGAGGCCATAAATAAGTTTTTTTTTCTTTTTCTTTTTCTATTTTCTTCTTTCATTTAATCTAAAAGCTTCAGAATTCTTGCTCATCAAAAATAATCATATGAAAGTTTCAAAATTTCAAAGCATTTCTTTTCATTTTTTTTTCATTTTAATATTTTTCTTCTTTCTTTTTCAAAATTGCCTTCAGAATTGGTCGATATAATTATTTCCAAAAAAATTAAACCTGGTTTGTTAAATAGCATATTTTTTTAAAAAGTTAAATTGGACATATTAGTTCTTGTTATCAATAATCGCTATTCGGCGAATGATATTTTCAAATAGAAGTTTCTCGTGTTTTCTTTTACTTTAAATTGAAAATTGCTGTTGTAAAATTATTTTGAAATTAGACTTTTCTTTCTTGATCAATCGAAATGTTGAAATCAGCGTTATTTTTTTTCTTGTAATACTGAAACTGTTTTGTAACACGAGAGTTCTTTCTGTAAATGTTATAGTCAATGGATTTTTTACATTATTATTATAGCAAGAAACAATCATTAAAATCATCCAGATAATTCATTAACTCAACCGGCCTGGACCTCGACCGGTCAGGATAATCGTCAGTCCACTATAATTGAAATTTTTCATACCCCATATTAATTATGCTTACTGATAAAAACTTCCACTGTAGTTTTTGAAAGTATTTCTTTAAACAAATATTTACCTCACAAATACATTTGGCAATTACTCTAAAACGAATAATATGGAAAGAATTTTTAAAATTGAATTCCTGAAACTATTTCGGTGTTATGCGAATGATAATTTATTGCAGCGGTTGTTTATTTATTACCTTTTATTATAATGAATAAAAATCAATATTACATTTCTTATGCAAAAAATTTTTTCACACTCGTCTTTTCTGATCTGAAAAACGGATAAAATTCCCGCTTGCCTTTACATTTTTTATTCCTTTTTTCTGCCAATTTCTTTCAAGTTTCTTTAAATGATATTTAGGGTCTTCTTGGTCTGCCATTTTGAAGCATCATTTGAAAATTGCCCGTAACATAATGGTGCTGGAAATAAGTTTTTTTTCTTTCTTTTTGTACTTTCTTCTTTCATTTAATCTAAAAGCTTCAGATTTCTTTCTCATCAAAAATGTCAAATGAAAATTTTAATCATTCAGGGCATTTCTTTTCTCTTTTTCCATTGCAATATTTTTCTTCTTCCTTTTTCAAACTATCTTCAAAATTCTTCGATATAATTATTTGCAAAAATATTAAACCTGCTTTGTTAGATACTTTATAAAAAAAGTTAAATTGGACATTTTAGTTCTTGTTATGAATAATAGTTATTCGGTGAATGATATTTTCAAATAGAAATTTCTGTGTTTGCTTTTACTTTAAATTGAAAACTGCTCTTGTAAAATAATTTTGAAGTTTGGCTTTTCTTTTTTAATCAATCGAAATGTTGAAATCAGCGTTTTTTCTTGCGTTATTAAAATTTTATTTTAATATGCGATTTCTCTCTGTAAACAATACAGTCAATGGAACTTTTCTTTTTTTATAACCTGAAACTACCATTTAAACTTATTCAAATGTATAGTATTTCTCAATTAATCAAACTGTGTACAAAATGCCGAATAAATGAACGTGAATTTTACTTATTCTTCATAATTATTTATTTTTAAGTTTTTACTTTTATTTTCTAATCGAAAAAATCAGCAATTTTGGTGGCTGAAAATCCCTATGTTATTCTACGAGGAAAACTAAGCCTGGGATTGTTAATTAAGGGGTCTCAGGAGTGTTGCTTTTTACTTGACGACACAATTTAACAACATATCATATTTATTTTTTTTTACAGTCCCTATAAAACATAAATGTATAAAAAATTTTAATATGGAAAACTTAATATATCTTCTTCTTAAAATAATTTTTGTAAAATCTTAGATTGAAATTTAATTGAAATTTTTTATATTTAATTTTGATTAAAAAAAAAAAAATTAAATTGCTTTTTAGCTCACAGGCTATCATAGCCTGAGAGCTTATGTGCCCGTCCGTTCTGTATGTATGTGCGTATGTGCGTAACGCGATAACTCATGATAAAAATATCGGATCCACTTGAAATTTTGTATGTAGGTATATCCTGACAAGGCGCTTCCCTGATTAGTTTTTGGAGTTCATTCGATATGTATAAGAGGGGGAACGGGGGGCTCATGCCCCCCGTTAGTTGATATAAATGGGATTTTCATGCAGAATTAAGTTTTCGTTCAAAATTTAGATTAGGATCATTCTGATGAGGCGATTCCGTGACCGTTATTAGGTGTTCATTGAATAAGTATAAATAGGGGGAACAGGGGTTCTAATGCCCCCCCCCCCGTTAGTTGATATAAATGGGATTTTCATGCAGAATTAAGTTTTCGTTCAAAATTTAGATTAGGATCATTCTGATGAGACGATTCCGTGACTGTTATTAGGTGTTCATTGAATAAGTATAAATAGGGGGAACAGGGGTTCTAATTCCCCCCCCCGTTAGTTGATATAAATGGGATTTTCATGCAGAATTAAGTTTTCGTTCAAAATTTAGATTAGGATCATTCTGATGAGACGATTCCGTGACTGTTATAAGGTGTTCATTGAATAAGTATAAATAGGGGGAACAGGGGTTCTAATCTCCCCCCCCCGTTAGTTGATATAAATGGGATTTTCATGCAGAATTAAGTTTTCGTTCAAAATTTAGATTAGGATCATTCAGATGAGGCGATTCAGTGACTGTTATTAGGTGTTCATTGTATAAGTATAAATAGGGGGAACAGGGGTTCTAATGCCCCCCCCCCCCTTAATTTATATAAATGGGTTTTTCAAGCAGAATTTTCAGATTTCGTTCAAATCTCTGAATAGTTTTGGAAGTTTAATGGTTAAGTATAAAAGAGGGGGATAACTCCTTTTAAATTATATAAATGCTAAATGGGTTTTTATTAAGAATTATCTAATTTGCTCTGAATTTTGGATATAGATTTTTTATATGATAAAGCATGTCTTTGATAGTATAGGAGGTTCAATGATTAAGTATAAAAAAAGAGGAAAGAAGAGAGCTGTTTCCCTTTCTTAATTTTTTAACGGAATTAACCCTTGAAAATATAAGGCTTTAATGTACAATTAGTATTTGTAGCCTGTGAGCTCAATGCCATCAGTTTAACTGGGCAGTATTCTTTATTTATTCGCATCTTATATGTGCTAGATATCAGCAAAACAGTTGGTTTAAGATATATATATATATATATATATATATATATATATACATTGATAAAGATGTAAAATTAATGTCTCTTTAATCTATACTTCATTTAAAAGGAATTTATGTGTTTATTAATTTGAAATTTAAACTTAAATTAGAAATTAATAAAAAATCATTTTTTGTTGAAAAATTGTCAATTTTAAATAAATAAATAAATATTCGGATTAACTGATTTGTTTGGTAGTTTTTGCGCTGTTATATGCGGATTTACAGACGTACTGAATGACGACTTCAGGTGCTACGTACTTATATAATTACGAACGCCCATAAAAACCAAAGTAGTATTTTAATTGCATGATTAAACAGCAGCAAAACATAAATTAAGCTGCTACATTTTAACCGAAGTACTTGTTGTTTGCAGATTCTTGAATGTTGATAAATATATTTTTAAAAGTTGTGGAGATAGTTTAAATTTCATAATCAGAAGACGGTGTTATGAAATATGATGTGTCAAGCAAACTTGCAAGTAGGTCATCGTTTGAAAACGGTCGTTATTGACAATGTCGAATTTTTCGAATCCGATTTTTATAAAGTTAAAAGTGTGGACTTACGAAGAAGAAATAGATTCATAAAAATATGTTCAGAAATAGAGATAGCTTTTTTTACATTTCAGGTAAAACTTGATGGGATCTTTTGTTATTAAACATCGCAAGTACAGGTATGCAAAAGTACGGAGAGACTTTACTATTTATTAATAATAATTTCACAGCGTAACACATACTCTTAAGAAAAAAAAATTAGTACTTTTAATACCGGGAAAAACAAGACATTTCTAAGATGTTTATGTTATCTGAATCAAAATTAAAAATACAAATAAAGTGAAACATAACTCTCGCAACTAGAATCAGTTTTAGCAAAGGACCAATTCTACTTCATAAAAAAATATGACGCAAAAAGTATAGAAAATTAAACATAAGTAATTGTATATAAAAAAAAAGCTCATTTTGAAACTAATAATAAAAGATATTAATTCATGAGGTAAATCATAGGAAAAGAAGTTCATTGAAATTGTTTCATGAAATAAGATAGATAGTTAAATTTTATGAGCAAGATTTTCTTAGCGAAAGTTTTATTATTAAACATGCATTAATATTTTATTTCTAAATACTAATATGAAAAAGTTTAAACATGTTTTACTTGCACACGGAAAACATATTTAGTTAATAACGCCCCAACCAATGTTTCCAATGTTTGTTTGGACTGAGCAAACGTTGATTAAACTAATTAAATAAGTTTGTTCGTTCAATAAAATTTTATTGAACTAACAAAATAATTTTTTCAGTCCAAAAAAAATATTTGGATGGGGAAAAATTCGATTGACACGAGAATTTTTCAACAAAATCGTACTTTTCGAGTGTTGTGCCAAAAATAGTTTGTATGCATGTTACAATTAAAAAAAAAAAAATCTAAATTTTTAAATAGCGAATTGTAATTCACATTATTAACAGGACGAAGAATGAACGGAGAGAAATTAAATCTGGGCGAAAGTTTGAACCTGGGTCAATGGTTCAGTGCACCAACCTTCTGGTACAGAACAACAAGGAAAGATCTTGTCTGGCACACTTCACTCTTATATGTTAGTAAGGCTCAGTTTTCTTACTGACATTTGACCAACGTTAGTAGTTAGGCATTTACAAATAAAAAACATTCGCCAAATGAAAAAAAAAATATTAGCGAAATAGATTCACCGTGTATCACAGAAAAAAAAAAAAAAAAAAAAAGAATTATTAATTTTTTAATGTACCCCCTTTTTTCAATATGTTCTAAAATAATCAAAGTTTTTATAATTGCAACAATGATTGTTATTAATCTAATTTCAACTATCCGCTACAAATATATTAAAAATAAGCATGTATGCATATGTATAAAAAACGAAAAAGAAAAGAAAGAAAAAGCAAAAATTGATCACTAACAATTTGGTGAATCTAATCGCTTGTTTACTCGCCAAATAAAGAATTTAGTTGCAATTTGGCGCAATGGCGAGCGACAGCGAAAACCCTGGTAAGGCTGCAACTACAGCACAAGATAGGAAAACTTCATGAATCACAGCCATGTGGTAAACATCAATCTAAATTAATCCAGCAACCGATAATTTAACATGTATAACAATTTCCGAACGATAAATTACGTCTGGAAAATTGTAGACCTGATTTTTCAAATCGTGAATTTGAATTCACATTGCTAATGTGGGTAACCATGTTACATGTTCTTAGAAATATTTTTAAAAAAAACTTTTCAAAACTTAATTAAAAAAGTGAAGAAATATATTATATTTAAGGACATTTGTTTCATCTGAAAAATGTCATCTTCTAGGTAAAAAATGAAATGAATGTAACTTCTGCTTAAGTAATTAGTAATAGTAATTATACAGGGGTTGAACAAAAATATGGAAACACCTTTTGAAATGCACGTTTGAAAAGAAAGATTGATTATAATGAACTATGTTGATGGCACTGGAGTTTTCGCCTACTGACGACACCTATACAACTTCGTAAAATCGCAGCACCGTTCAGTCGTTGTTGGAGCAGTGTTATGTGAGATTATAATTGCATTATGTCAGTGTTAACAGACTTCGAACGTGGACAAATTGTTGGCGCGTGTATGGTGGGTGCTTCCGTAAGCAAGGCAGCGGAGGTTTTTAGTGTTTCAAGAGGTACTGTGTCGAAGATTTATTCCGCATATTTGAAATGCGGAAAAAACATCATCCGCTAAATCACAGCGCGGACGAAAGGTGTGCTGAGTGATCGTGACAGACGATCATTAACCCGGTAGAACGCGCGCTTACCCAGGGTATGAATGGTTTTAACTTTATCCCCAGTAAAATCAAATTATAACAGTCATTTTATTTAGAAAGAGACAATTCTTACAAATTTTGCGATAAAATAAGTTGAAGATTACTTAAAAAAATTAGTGGTTACAATTGTAAAAACCGTACGCACTCCGGGTCTTTTAGGCCCTGCGCGCGTTCTCCCGGGTTAAGGAGGATTATCGCGATAAATAAACAGGCCACAGCTGCAAAAGTTACTGCTGAAAAGAATGTCGTGTCACCAAATCCTGTGAGTACCAAAACAATTAGAAGGGAGCTACATAAATAGGGAATTGCTGGCCGTGTTGCAATTGAAAAGCCATCTGTTCTGTAAACAATCAAAACTTATTTGGGTTCAAAAATCTTCTAAATATTCTTGAATTTTCCTTTTAAAAATTTTATTACATACTTAGAATTATAGAATAAAGAAATATTGAATTCAAATTGTTTACATACTATGTACAAAATGTATAATATGTACAAAATATAAATGCTTTTACCTTGATAATTTTTGATCATCATACTAAAAACTGGAAAGATGATCCTTTATGCATTTCTGCGTGCCTTTTCATAAAATTAACATAATTCTTCAATAAAACTCAAGACACGCACGACAAACAAAAAATATAAACATTCTCTCTAAAAAAATTCTTTTTCATTCCATCAAAAATTGATGCCAACTTTTTTATCTAAACTTTTAACTCATCTCGTAAGATAAAAAATATAAAAAGCAAAGCAGACGAAAAAACAGCTTCGCTTCCATAGCAACGAGTCGCGTCTTATAAATAAATTAAATATCACAATTGCAAATATGCAAACGATTTTCTGTGAATAAACTGGGATAACTTAATTTATCAATTCCTAACATACTCCCACCTTTAATTTAGGCGGAAGCCAAATTAAACTTAAGATCACTTTTGATCAAATTAAGCCCTAATTCAAAATAAAAAATATCTAAATAAATAAAGATAATAACTAAACAATAATAAAATAATAATGAAACATTTAGAGTTCTAGAAAAGTTTTTTCAGAGTTCTAGAAAAATCAGTTCAGAGTTCTAGAAAAAGTCTTTTCCCAGGTCTATTATTTACTGTTGCTTCGACATCAGATAGGACGGTCAAAAGGTTTCAAAAGTTAGAATTGAAGCACCGAGTGTTCTGATCAAGGGAATTCTTAACGCACATAAACAGACGCTCCCACCATACACCAAGCTGCTGCTGGAGGGATGAACTTCCATTTAAGATAAGACAGTTCTTTCGAAGAAACTATGGCCTTCCAATCCTGCATATAAATCTTCGAAGTGACTGAATGAATTTTCTGTTGAGAGACCGGATACAAGTTCCAAATGTATTGCCCTATATACTGCACATGTAAAAAGTACAACCCAAACTTTGGATCTTTGCTTTACGAAAAGAGGGCCAAAAAGATCAGCTCCAACAACTTCAAAAACTTTGGAATCTCTGACTCGATCTAGAGGTAGGTGGATTGGAGGTGTAGTATATGGCTTTGTAGAGTATCTTTTGCATCTGTAACACTTAGACAATTGACTTCTAATGATGCGTCTAGAAGAAATTATCCAATATTTTTCTCTCAAAATGGATCCAACTGTTTGAAGTCCAGCATGACAATTCTTTAAATGACATTCTTGAATCAGACAATTCACTACATGATGTTTCGATGGTAATAAAATTGGATATCTGAAAGAAAACTCGTCATCTCGCTCTAATATCTTTGTTTTTACTCTTAACAAACCTTCTTGATCTTTCATAACCTTTAATCCTTTTATTGCATCAGTAGTATTACCAAAACTTTCAGATTGTATTATTGACCAGAGCGACCTTTCCGCATCTTCTTTTTCTTCAATTGACAATTCTGATGGAAAACATATATTTCTGTTTCTGCACTTCATTATGAATCTCTTCACCCAACATACGACATTAATAAATCTACCAAATTTTGAAATTCTACTATATATCATAAATTCATGTGAATTAGAACATAAAAGAGTAGGTACTGAAGTTTTCTTCTTTTCTATCATTACTAATTCTTCGTTGGGGCTTGTTTCTGAATGTGGCCAATTTTCTTCTGATAACTTCAACCATTCTGGTCCCTCCCACCATCTCATCTTCAGCAGCTGTTTAGGACTACATCCGCGAGAAGGTAGATCAGCAGGGTTGAGATTCATTTTTCTCAGGTACGAAGTTCCATTGTTGAGATTCGGAAAATTTACAAATTTCTCTAACTCTATTGCCTACAAACGTTCCCCATTGATCATTTCTTCGAATCCAAGCGAGAACAGTCGAAGAGTCGGTCCAATACTTTACTGGTATGGAAATACAATTAAAGGCTTTCAAAACAAATTTAGTCAACCTTATTCCTAAAATACAAGCAAGAAGCTCTAAACGTGGTATGGTTACATTTTTCTTTGGTGCAAGACGAGACTTAGCTCCTAAAAGTTGTACAAAGACTGCGTCTTTATCTTCACAACGTAAGAAAACTGCTGTTGCATAAGCTCTGGTACTTGCATCACAAAATGTATGAATAGACCATTTTTCTTTACAACCATATCCTACACGTCTATTTATCTTCACGTCATTTAAATACTTGAGTTCGCTATACCATTTTTGAAAATTATTCCGGATTTCTTCTGGAAGTGGAGCATCCCAATCTAATTTCGTCGACCAGGCGTCTTGAATTATCAGTTTGGCTGGCAACAATGCTGGGGCTAAAAATCCTATTGGATCGAAGATCCCTTGGGTTACAGCTAATATCTTTCTTTTCGACAGATTTTTTATCTCATCACTAAATTTATAAGCGATCTTCAAACTATCTTCCATTGTGTCCCACTTCAACCCTAAAACCGGAACTATCGTTGTTACATTTTTGCTGAGCACCTTCTTTTCGTTAAGGAAACTGCTGTCTTCACTTTTAATTGGTCCGAATTCCCACATTCTTAATTCCATTTTCGCATCAGCCATGATTTCTGTAGATTTTGAAATAAAATTTTCTAGTTCAGGCACATTGTCGACTGAAGTAACGCAGTTATCTATATAGTATGATTTCATAAGCTTCTCAGCTATCTGTTTGTTTTCTTCATCAACATTACTCAAATGATATCTTATAACTGCACCTAGCAAAAATGGGCTACAAGTTGCTCCAAAAACTACTCTATTGTGTTGATAAACTTGAAATTCGTCAGGACTCTTCCACCATAAAAATCGCAAGAAATGCCGATCTGATTCTTTGACTTCAATTTGAAGAAATGCTCTTCTTATATCGGCTACTACCCCAATAGCTTTCTCACGAAATCTTATTAACACTGCAGGAATTTGTTCGATGAGGTTTGGTCCTTTAAAGAGGCAATCATTTAAAGAAGGAGACCTCCCTACCTTACACGATGCATCAAAAACTGGTCGAACACTTGTAGTAAGACTATCTGGTTTGATGACGGGATGATGAGGTAAAAAATGTCCTGGAATCTTGAGTGCTTCATCTGGTACTTTACTTATAACGCCTTCTTCTTCCCATTCATAGAAAACTTTAGCATATTCTTCAAACATTTTCATTGATTTTAATTTCTTTGTTGAATTTATCAATCTTCGTTCAGCTATGTGTCTATTTGAGGGAATCTCACGTTTGCCGTTAATCCAAGGAAGACCTACAATATAGCGACCTTCTATATTTCTATCAACTTCTTTTATAAAATTATCATGAGCGAGTTCTTCTTCTTCTGCTTTAGACAAAGTTTGACAGGGATCTGTTATACCAATTGTCTCTAACTTCCATAATTCTGGAATCTTCATATCTTTTAAAGCTAGGTTCGTGATAAACATATTTCCATAATTTAGGCAAGACTGTGATGTACTTTCTAAACGACCACAAAGTGTCCATCCAAACTTTGTCTCTATTGCTGTAAGACCGCTCTTTAACTGTTTTACTCGACCTGTAAGAAGTTGTCCGTAGTAATCGCTTCCAATCAAAATTTCAATTTTTGGACTTCCTGCTCCTAAATCTGTGATCCATAGTTTATTTTGTTTAAGCTCTTTAATTACTGATTCTTTTGGTATCCGAGGAATATAGTTACAAATTATATCTTGATCCAAAAGTTCTAAGACTTCTTTCGTTTGTTTCTGTCTATCAGAAGAACTTAACTCAACTTGGAATTTATTGTGAGATTTAGCTTCTGTTTGCGTACCACCAAACAAAGTGTGTACAATAGCTTCAGAAGAAATGGGATGTAAACCTAACTCTTCAGCTGTACCTTTTAAAATATAGCTCTTTTGCGACCCACAATCAAGTAACGCTCGTACTTTCTTTGTTATTCGACCTTTAATAACTATTTCTAAAGTCATAAGGGCTACTTCAGCAGAACACTGCTTACTTGCTATGGTGCTTTGAATTACTTCTGGGGTCTTAGCTGTATTTTCTGGTTCTTTACACATTGAAATTTCAGGGCATAATAACTCGGTATGGGGTTTAGAACAAACGTGGCAACGAATAAAAACTTTGCAAATTTTAGCGTGGTGACCAAAACGAAGACATTTTAAACAGCAATTTTTATTCTTAATTTTGGCCTTCCGTTCATTAAAGGAAAGAGATCTAGCCCTAACACAGTCCTTGCTTTCATGAGATTTACTGCAAAATAAACAAAGGCGTTCTTTTGCTCTAAATAGCCCTGCTGCAGTAGGTATTTTACTTTCTGCTTTTCTTAACTTTTCTTTAGGTTTGTCTTTAGAGCCCAGCTCTATAAAACTAGATTTGGCTAATTTGAATCTTTCCTCGTTTGCAACTTCTTGTTTCAGAAATTTCATCAAACTAACTATATTTGCTTTTGTTGACAATGCATTATTATTACTAACAACGTTTGATGTAATTGAAATATTATATCGCTGCCAAGCTTTTAATACATCTTCCGATAAGCTAGATTCTATCATGGGATAGAGCCACGCCGAATTGCTTTCTAAACTTAAACCCATTGATTCTAACGATCTTAAATATGCCTCGACTTTTGTAAATAAATCTGATAAGGGAAGTTTATCTTTGCCGTGCGCTTGTACATTAGCTACAATCAATTTTAGGAATTCTCTAACGTACACTTCTATTAGTAAATTTTTATTCCCAAAACGCTCTTGAAATGCCTCGACAGCTTTGGGGTAATTAACTGCGGTCATTGGATAGCTCTCTAACAAACGCCTGGCACTGGTTCCAGGTTCTACCGATTGGATAAGATACTGAAATTTGTCACTATTATCCAAATGTATGTCTTCATGAATTTTCTGAAACTGGGACCAAAATGAAAGATAATTTATTAACTGCGAATCGAATGGCTTAATATTCAATTTAGGTAATTTATAATGCTTTGATTTGGAATAACCGTGATCTGTGCTTTTTTCACTATCATCTTGATTACGTTTATTTGTACCCAATGCTTCGCTAACTTTACGCTTAATGGTAATAAATTGATCTGAATAATTTTCATTTTCCACTACTTCATTTTCAATAGCCTCTTCATCGCATTTATCATCATCTAACATGAGTTCAATTATAGCTTCATCAATAGCTTTAATTTCATGAATCAAATTTTCTAATTTACTAAAACCGTCTAAAATTTTGTCCTTATCTAATGACTCGCTGTTAATTTCTTCATTCAAAACATTTAAAGTTCTGGTAAATGACGAACGTAGTGGTGTACGCTTTTTCTTTAGCTTATTCATCTTAGAAAAATTAAGTAGTAATGCACAGCTTATGAAAACACTATACGCTATAAAAACAATTCAATATCTCAACAGTATTATTCAAATGTCCGTGCTCGGGGCGCCAGTTTTGTTCTGTAAACAATCAAAACTTATTTGGGTTCAAAAATCTTCTAAACATTCTTGAATTTTCCTTTTAAAAATTTTATTACATACTTAGAATTATAGAATAAAGAAATATTGAATTCAAATTGTTTACATACTATGTACAAAATGTATAATATGTACAAAATATAAATGCTTTTACCTTGATAATTTTTGATCATCATACTAAAAACTGGAAAGATGATCCTTTATGCATTTCTGCGTGCCTTTTCATAAAATTAACATAATTCTTCAATAAAACCCAAGACACGCACGACAAACAAAAAATATAAACATTCTCTCTAAAAAAATTCTTTTTCATTCCATCAAAAATTGATGCCAACTTTTTTATCTAAACTTTTAACTCATCTCGTAAGATAAAAAATATAAAAAGCAAAGCAGACGAAAAAACAGCTTCGCTTCCATAGCAACGAGTCGCGTCTTATAAATAAATTAAATATCACAATTGCAAATATGCAAACGATTTTCTGTGAATAAACTGGGATAACTTAATTTATCAATTCCTAACACCATCCATCAGTAATGCTAATGCCTGTAACAGGAAAAAATGGTGTTTAAGTCATAAAACCTGGACTATAGAGCAGTGGAAGAGCGTAATATGGTCTGATGAGTCTTCTTTCATATTGTTCCCCACTTCTGGCTGAGTTTACGTCTGGAGAAATAACTCTGTAAGGGCGTATTACTGCTCAGACTTATGTGAACATTTTGGCCGATCAAGTCCATCCAATGGTACAAGCTTTGTTCCCCAATGATGATGGTATCTTCCAAGACGACGACGTCCCCGATCACACAGCTCACATTGTCCAGGACTGGTTTTCTGAGCACGAGGATGAATTTTCGCATCTCCCCTGGTCACCAAAGTCATCAGATTTGAATATTATCGAACCTTTGTGGTCTACATTGGAGCGGAAGGTGCATTCTTGCTATCCACTGCCAACATCGTTATCTGAACTTGCCACCGTTTTGCAGGAATAATGATACAATATTCCCTTGGCAAACATACAGAAACTGTATTTATCCATTCAGAGAAGACTGCAAGCTGTTTTGAATAACAACGTGTACCGTACACAATACTAGGCAAGGAAACGTGTTTTTTTTTTAAGGTGTTTTAATATTTTTGTCCAACCCCTGTATGTGAAGAATTAAAAACTTGTGAAACTTTAAGTGAATAAAATGTGAGTATTTCTACTAAAAAATACATATATATTTGAAACTAAAACACAAGAAATATGTCAGTGGCTCAAGTCTGATGACGTTCTTGAAAATCTAAGAAAATAAAAAAAATACATAAGATTCGAAACTGAAATAATGGTGTAAACACTAGCATCATCGATTTTCGATTACAACCGAGGTAAAATCTTGTTCTTTTTTTTTTTTTTTTACTCATCCTTTTTCTTTTCTGCTGCTGAAAAGACGAGGGTCGGACCAATGTTGCTTGTGTGTTATTATTTTCCTCCTGCTTTTGTTTTTATTTATTATTTTTATTATTGTTTTTTTTTTTTTTTTTTTTTTTTTTTTTTTTTTTTTGGACATACGAAGCAGAAAGAAAAATAAATGCCAAGTTTCCCACTCCATTTGTTTTTAAGCTTTTTCTTTTTAAAATTTTTCTTCGTTGAAAATCATTTTAGATAGATGCTTCGATACGCTGTTTCAAATCACTATTTAAGAATTGGGCTGCATTGTTAAGGCGACCGTAAGATTAAAAAAGAAAAAAAAATTATTTTCCCCTTAGTTTGAAAGCTAATTTTTGGATCAATGAAAATTTCGAGTCAAAGCTTTTGTAAAAATGTTTTTATTTTTATTTTTGCTTTTAGATATTTTATCATTTTTTATTTTAGAAAAATATCGCGAAGTTATTCTATAATAGTTATTGTTACATGTGTCGAAATCAATTTCTCTGAAAGTTATTTGAACTTGTTTCAAAATTAATAATTCACTCCTTTCTTCCTCTGCCCCCCCCCCCTTCTCTTGTTGCTGAAATTGTTTCGGAGTAAAAATATTATACAAACTGAAAGAAAGCTTTTATTTTAGCTAACACGAGTATTATTTTGCTTTATTAGCTTTGTGCGAACTCTGATACTTCAGTGATATCCTTTCTCTTTTTAGCTCAAAATAGTAAGAAGAATAAAATCTATTATTAGAAATTGATATTTTAGAAATTTTTAAAAATTTATTTCCAGTTACTTTTTAGAAAATGAACGATTGTATATCTATTTTTTAATGATTTAGTATAACTGTTTGAAATAAAAAGAAACATTGATTTCTTAAAACATTTCAATGACTTTTTAAATTGAAAAACATTTAATTTAAAAATGTTTAGTGATTATCTTAGAATGTCACACTCATACTCAAATTAACTCAGAATAAGTTATGTTTGAGATAGTCAAGGTGCAAAGAAAGTATTATTATAAATATTAGAAGATCCAATTTTGGTTTCCAGGGTTTTAAAACATAGGTAAAAGCGATATCTGTACTTAAATTTTGATGAATAGGTGCGAATCGGTTAGCAGGGTTGCCAATTTGGTTTCCGAAATTTTAAATTAATATCGTAAATATTGAATGAAGAATTTCTACTTTATGTAATCACCAAATGTTTCTTATTGATTAAGAAATAAAATGCTATTCTTTATTTTTGGTATGAACTCGAAATTTCTGATTAAAAATGGAGGCCAAACTGGCAACCCTGCAGGTTAGCAGCTTTTCATGGGCTTCCTAGTTGAAGACAACTTTACGCCCTGTGTAAATGTGAGATGTCTTGCAAAATATGGAATCATTGGGAAAGAAAGGTAGAGCTGTAATAAATACTACATAAAATAAAAAATTTATAATTAATAAAGATTAATAATCTAAAAAGTAAATTAAGAAAAAAAAAGTTTATTTTAGCTTAAACTGGAAATGTAGAGAAGAATATAATTTGAAAAGAAAAATTAAACAAAATATAGAATAGAGAGAAAAAAATAAAAATAAAAGATAATTTTAACTGTAGTTCAAGAACTATTAGAAAATAGAAAATTAAAGTTCGCACAAACATAAACATATCGGGACAGGGCAGGCTGTAGTTTACACAAATGAGGAGGAAAAAGCCACACACTGTCAGAAAAATTCGTCAATATACACTAAGTTATCGTTATTTTTTCACAAATAATTTCTGTTCTCCCAGAAAACGTATTTGTTCTGTGAGTTCATTCCGAGCGTCGAAAAATGAGGAAAAGTTTCCGTTTCTATCCAGCACGCATGCGCATTGGGTCTGTTAGTAATAAGTTCGAATTTATTTTTAAAATGAAAAACAAAAATATTCTATTGATTAAAATGTCTAATTTAGTTTTAAAAGACAAAAATGTTTTCGAATTTAAAAATAAATAACAATTACTTTCTTTATTCGTTCAAAAATTCTCACAAATAGAACATCCATGTTTTTTCTCTAACATTCTACGTAATATATTTAAAATTCACATTTTTATACTATATTAATACTAAACGTAAAAAAAACCCAGCCACAGTTTCATTAAAGATGAAATCTTTCCGAGATTAACTGCATAATTAAAAGCTTTTTAACGAAATACACCAACCCACACCATATGAAATGAAGAGTTCTATTTTAACGCACAATCATCATGAGCAGCCGTAGCGCCGTGGATTAGCGTTGGTCTGGTAATCCTGGGGTCCATGGTTCGATCCCCGCCTCTTCCGCACTGATTTTTTCCAAACTTTTTTCAAGTGACGGATATTTTTCCTCTTTTGACAGAGAAAAAAATAAACAGAAAATCGTCAATATACAGACAATTTCTGGCAGCAGTGCTGCCAGTGCATTTTCTGTGAAAAGACGGAAGTTTTTTTGAGAGTGCAGGCTAACAGAAAAAAAAGGCACTTTTCAGAGCAGTTTTTTTTCCTTTAAATTTTGATGAAATGTGCAAATGAAAATTATTAAAAAATTTGCTTCTATAATATAGTGATGCGAATAGAATATAAAAATAAAATCTCATACTTCTTTTCCATATGAAGCTTGAGTGGTTGTTTGTCGATACTCGACGGCAAAGGGTTAAATCTCAAACTATGTCTAAAGATTTCAGAAAATATCCATTAGGTAACTGAGATTTCAAGGAAGTTTGATACCAAAATCTCCATTAGGCAATTGGGATTTAAGGCAAATTTGATATAATAATTATTTCTTAAATTCATTCCAAAATTCCTATCTAATAGTTGATAGTTAAATAATATTTCATTCATCATAAAAATAAGACACTTAAAACAAATTTCTCAACGTATCAGCATACATTAAATATATCTATATTTTATTCCCACCAGAAAAATTTATGCTCTATTTTAACCTCACATTTCATAAAGTACATTATTTATTATATTGCCATTTAATGACAAAAGAATGATGAGATATAAATTCTTTTCTATAATTACGTTACAGATCATATTCGGTAAAAATATCTTTTATTCGATTAACGACTTTTGTCTTTTCTATGAGAACACACTAATTAAATAGAGAATTGGGAATGCTGTCGATTGGTTTTGTTATAAGCATACGTAATTGCGGGGAAATCTTGCAAGATTTTCAGAAGAATCAATGGATTTCTTATTAAGTTCGTTAAATCATAAAAGGAATTTGATTTGTAGATTGATAATTATCTACTAATTACGTCCACTTGTTTAGAATAGTGATTTTTCAATTGTGATTTAGAAAATTACTCGCTTTTAGTTTTATTTCGCTTTGTTATATTTGCATTTGTTTGATATTTGAAATTTAAAGATAATGAGTTACACCTGATCTTATGAATCATGGATGGTTTTAATTTTCATGGAAATTCCTTTCTAAATATCTTTTGATGTTTGTTTTTTTAAAACTTGGAATGGAGATTAAGGCATTAGGTCACTTGGTTATGTTTCATCATTAGATAATTCAAAATGAATTAGTTTAAAAGGGAATGCAACGTCTACTTTTATTTCGAAAAATAGTTCTTAGGAATTTCAAAATTTTCAAAACTAATTAAAAATGAAATCTGTTGCGAAATGGACATTTTTTCTGCAAACTAAAAACTAAGAAAAAAAAAAAGACTAAATTTACAAATTAAATAAATAAAAGAATAAATAAAAATAAGATAAAATAAAACATCAATAATTAAAGGATTTGCAAAGCAGGTAGCTCTATTTTTGACGATTTTCAGGTGTACACCTTCTTGTTAAAAAAAAAAAACAGTCGACCAGATTACAGACAAAAATATATAAATAAATAAAATCGCGGGAAAAAAAAAATTAAAATGTACTGTCTGAAAAGTTCCAACCTCTCTGTTTTTTCATAAAGCTTTTGTTTTGGAAATGCCCCATTTTCAAGAGGAAAATTTTTCTCTAATCAAGATAGAAAATTTCTAAGTTTCTAAATAAATGCCAGCCCAATGCAACAATAAATAAATGAATGTATAAATAAATAAATCTGGATTATAATTGAAGATGGTGAGTTTCAAAATTCGGTTTTCCCCCAAAAAATCAAATTTCGGAAAAACATGAAAAACCTCTGACTATGTCTACTAGTTTTCATTGCAAAGCAATAGTTTAGAATAGCAGAAATACGTTATAAAACCAGTTTTTTGCAGATTTTTTTTTTTTTTTTTTTTTTTTTTTTTTGCGCATGTTTGCAAGCAAAATATAACAGAAAACTCGATTTAACGATTTAGCGAAATTTATTTTATTGCTTTCAAAATAGATTATGTGGAACTTATTACAACTGCTCCGCGTTTGACCATATATTTTTAGTCGGCTGATTGAAGCATGAAACTCTTAAGAAAGATTGGTATATCTTTAAAAAAAAAAAAAGTGAAGCTTCAACTGTAACCGCTTTCTCAGGGGTTCATTACTGCCGCGGAAAACTTCCACCAGTAAATTTATGTAGAAAATTTCTCTTTACTTAAACGCCTCATTAATGGAGAAATTTCAATCAAAAATAATGGCAAAAAATGTATTCATTTTTATTGGTTGGAGTTTATTTCGTCGGTATCAGTACCGCCACATTGTGACAACCAAGACAAATTCCTGTCAGTGTCAGTGAAACTATTATAATATCTGATCATACTGACGCCAGTAAAAAGAAATAGAAATTTTTTACCACATTTGTGAGAGAAATTTAACATTAATAAGGCGTTAAAATAGGAAGAATTTTTCTATTCAAGTTTATTGATTATAGCTGCCACCTTTTACGCATTTTTCCAACCACAAAAAATTTATAGTAAATATTATCTTATTTAATCGTGGAAATCTTAAGATTAAACTAATGGTAAATCTCTGTACAATTTTAGTGGTAGCAAAAATGCGTAAAAGTTGGCAGCCATGACTGGTGGACGTTTTCATTGGCGCTAAACAGAAACTGTTGATCCTATCAAAAGAAACAGCTGGGTAGTTCCATGCGAACTTGTTTATCTGTTACACAGTTGAAAATCGCTATGCTTGTTGATCACCGTTTTTTCTGAAAAGCTCGCTTTGCCTTATTCAATTGATGAAATTTGTTCGCTAAAATAAATCACATTTTTCTGCTCTAAAATACTGGCAGCCAAAAATTATAGTATGACAAACAGACGTAACAGACAAACAAATTCGCGTGGAATTAGCCAGCTACCATCTTGTCCCAACTTCCTCAGTCACTTCGCGCGCAACTATTTCTTCATATCTCCTTTGGTTAACTATTGGTCTTCAGCAATCTGAGCGAATTTTCTCGTATAGCCTCAACTGACTAAAGGCCCATTTACTTGAAGAGGCAATTTGATCTTTGTGAGCAGAAAAAATTCACAAAGGGACGTATTAAGCGAGTGTGATGCTTGGTCGACGGAATTCTTTGAGTTTTTGGCCAAAAACTCTTACATAAACGATAATGTACAAATCTGATGTGAAATCCTCAGGAAATTTCGGCAATTTTTAAGATTTTCGGCAGATGGAATTTCATTTAAAGCACAAAATTCCAGCAAAGTCTCTGTTCAACTAATTTTCTATTGTGAAAAATTTTAGAGCACTCAAAAGTAATAACAAAATAAATAAATAAATAAATAAACTACTAGTAATACCCTAAAACACAAATGGCGCTCAAAATCGGTTTCATTACTATATACAGATGTGACGCTTGCAGAAAAAAAATGTCATGATATCTTTTACAGGCGTGTTTTGGTACAGGGCATTTACGGGTATCTTTTTGCTATTTTTTGTACAAAATTTATATCATCCATGGCACCAATATTCCATTCATATTGCTGTTTTGGTACACTAAAGTGTCTAAAATTCCGGAATAGAGTTAAAAATGCTAATAACCGTAAAAATGTGTGCAGCATTATTTTTATTACATAAGTGTTTGTATAAAATAATAAGTTTTACTTTTGCTAAAAAAATAATTAGAATTGTTTTCCTTGAAATAGTTTTATCCATACAGCTCCAAATTAAAAAATCAGCAGAAGAATAAATGGTAAGGGATTTAATGATACCTTTCGAACCCAGTAACGTTCAACTCTCATTTATCTAGTTAATACTGTTATACAATCATGAAATGACATGTTTTAAAACATAAGACATAAGCGAAAGAATATGTACTAAATGAAAATTGTTATTTAAGGACTTAAAAATCAAAATTACGTGAGAACCGCTTATCCACAGCTAACCACCTCAAATAATTTGCAAATAAGATTTAAGTGCTGTTTATATAACAAATGTTTTTTTTTATGTTGTTAGGTAGATTTATTGTTATAATGATAAATACGTTCTTATCAAAATAAAATCGAACAAAACTATATAATTTCAGTTCAAATTAAATGCGAGTTACTTTCTAAAAGAATGAATACTTAGGAATGTGTATAATTTAAGCAACAGTTCGGCAGATGATTTTTTGAAAAGAAAAACAAAGCAGAACGCGAATGTTTATTCGGTAAGCTTTTGCGAAAAAAAACCCCTACTCAACTCCATCCACACATTTGCGAATTCGAGTAAAGAAAGAAAAGCAAAACTAAGCTCGAAAACTGAAATAACAGCATAAATAGTAAGATGATCGATTTTCAATTACAACCGAAGTTGCTATCTTTTCCATTTTTGTTTCGTTTAGTTTCTCGCTGTTATTTAGAATACAAGGGTCGAACTGATGCTTATTGTATTGCCATTTTATTTTTTTCTGCCTCGTTGAATCATAGGCTGAAAAAAAATTACTAACATAGCTTGCCACTTTTCAATTTTGGCACACTTTTCAATTTTGTTTTTGTCTTTTCTGAAAGTCTCTTTTAATCCGCAATTTTTTAATCTTAGTTTTTGTTAAAAATTGTTACAAAAGGAAAGGAAGCGAAACAAGTTTTATAATTTTTTCGTTTTATTTTTCAAAGCATTTAAGTTTTTGAAAGTAACATTCTTTGAATAAAGACATTCATTCATTCGATACATTTTTAAAGAAATTTTCTTGCGTTTTGAATGGAAATAATTCCACGATTCGCTGCTGAATAGTTAAGAAAAAAAAGGATGTAAATACAATTCAATGCAATGAGACTCTGATTAGAATAATAAAACTTCGTGAATCATGATATTTAATAGCTTTATTTAATTTTACTTGTAATTTTCAAGTAGAACTTTTAAAGAAACCCAATCAGAATTTTTCTCAAAACTTTAACTGTGCCTTTTTTAATTAAATACTTAACAATGATTCTCAATTTTATCTCGTTCAAGTTTATCAATAGTGAATTGTGTTCTAATTCTACGATTATTGAAATAAGTTTATTGATTATGTTGCTGTATTCTGGTAAACTGTTCAACAGTTTTGCTTTTAAGTACGTTTATTCTAAGCGTGGATGTGATAAATAATTACAAGGTGATATTTATAATCTTTTTTTTTATATTTTAGTCTTTTCAGTTCTGTTAAATGATGTTTTAATAGGTTCTGTTTAGCTTGTCTTGTTTTCTCATTTTTTTTAACCGTCATTAGAGTTGAAATAAGAATTTTAATAATAAATATACTTAGAAGATAAAATTAACGATATGTTAGAGGCATGCAATAACAGCCATATATTTCAGCCAAATACCATTACATAATTTAGGGTGAGTATTCAGGGTGGTTAGGGAAAAACAAAGTAAAAAAAGTAGAAATAACCAGGATTATCTTATCGAAAATACTTTCAGTAATGTAAAGGGATTAAAAGAGACGAATTTCTCTTAACCCTTTACGGCACACTGTGCCCAATCTGGGATACCTAATTTTAATTCCAAACTTGCAAATGGAACCAATGATATTTTAATAAAATTTTGCTTTTACAATAAAAGTTTAAATTAAGGAATTCTTAATTTATAAAAAAGTCGTATCTAAATTCCTATGTCAGTCGATAATTCCTCATTTTACTAGCAGAAATTGCCCGTGATGGAAAGGGTTTAAAACAAAATACTAATATTTAACATTTTTTTTTACTGTGCTTTTCACTGACCATTCGCTACCCAATATACAGACAGATGTCTTTTTATTATGCATTTACATAATGTCAGTACTTCGATTCGTAATATATTTTGTTCCAGTTAGTGCTCCCTCAAAACTAACTTTTTCTTTTAGGTGGGATGAAAACCGGTAAACAAATATTCAAAATATGTACACTAAAGATAGCGTAAAATATATTCTCATATTAGATAATTCTCATTTTATTTCATATTAAACTCATAACATCAACTTTTTATTCTCAACGACAAGTCTATATTCATCAAAAATTCTCTCAATCTTGGATAATTAATGACAAAAAAAAAAAAAAAAAAAAAAAAAAAAAAAAAAAACCTAAAAATTAAATTAAATTAAATTAGAAGAACTATAAAGAAATTTAATATATAAAGAAATAAGTTGGATTCGGTCTTTGAATTAGTATACAGTTAGCCAAAACCGAAAACAACAAAAGAACGCAATATCTATTTTAATAACCAAATTGTCCCAGAAAAATATATACTGAAACGTAAAATCAGACTCATTATCAAGTCTCAACATTTGACTCAACTTTTCGGTTTATCATTGATCAATGCAGTGTCTTATAACGGCGTGTATGAAATGTGAGGAATATCAATAAACTGCAAACATCTCCAAACTTGGCAATTTAAAAGCAGCTAAATTTTAACATTTATGTTTAATATTGATTTTAGCGGATATTAATTTTCAATCTGTTTTACATTAAAGATCTAAAACAGATTTCGGTTTAACCTCGTTTCAGACTACAGATTTAAAAGAGATCTCGTTAACATGAAAATTCTTACAAGGGAACTACTTTTGGTATTACTCGCACCTAACGCCGAGACCTGGTGCATTTTGCAACCTTATGCATAAAAGTTAGAGATCCGATAAAAATTATATGTTAAAATTACATTTTATACATTTTTTTATACTTTAAATTTTCTTTATTGCGTTTTCATTTCTTTGTTTCACACCAAAAAAGAATTAAGTCGCCAAATGTGGCGTTAAGAATTTTTCGCTTCCTTCTTTTTGGGCAATGACATTAGGCTAGGGTGGCCGGAAAACTGTACTTTTGAAAATACGGCAACTTTTTCCCCGCCAAAAATGTGAATATATTGTCGTTATTTTTCAAAACCAAATTCGTAGGTTTTTGAAAGAATTTTTAATCTTATTTCAATATTTTATCTTTATTAAAAACTATTTGATATTTTTAAATGCTTTTCTTATAATATATATATATGTGTGTGTGTGTGTTAATAGACAGATAAGAGGCTCCGAAAATAGCATTTTCAGAAAGTTATGGTGCTGCAAAATAAAAAAATATGACTTTAACAGATTTTTTTTCCGATTCTGAAACTTTCTAATATAGGGTTTTAAAATGCATCAAGCTCTCAATATGAGCAATACCGAAAGAGGTTCCCTTGTTGGTTGAAAACCCTCCCAATCAGCAACTCTCAATCTTCTATCAAAAATTAAATATATATATATATATATATATATATATATATATATATACTGGTTGCTAATTAAATTTATTGAACAAATTTGAATCATTACACAGCTTGTTAAATATGTAAAATTCATATTAAAAATTCATCCCATTGATCAGTTAAGATATTATTTGAATTCGGATAAAAATATGGAGTACCCTTAAGTTAACATAACAAAATATTTCGAACTTTAAAAGTAAAGATCGAAAATCTTTGACATTTACAATTTTGATGAATTTTAAAGGCATTCATCCGTAATGTCGGTTATAGAGGAAAGTGAATCTGTTTCGGTTGAAAGGTTTCTGAATCAGTAATTCAACTTTTCCGACCATAGGATAAATATGGAATTACCTTTGGTATTTAATTCGATTTATTGAATAAATTTGAGGGAAGTTTTCTAATGTAGTGAAAACTTATCAGTAATGAAAAAGTACAACGATGAAATTATTTCTTTACATTATATGTTTAAAGTTGGTACTAAAATGAGCATGCAAAGAACGCCAAAAACAAACTTGAGTATCATTCATATTTAAAAAAAAATCATTTTATTGATTTGATTTGTTTGTAAATTATTCGTAAAAAAAACAATAGTTGTAACTATTTTCCATGCGAGATAAAATTTTATTTTATGTTGTTTGCACTTGGGTAACTCTGACAGTGTTCGTACGCCTCCTAAATTTTCCGACCAGAAAATTATTCGGTACCAGTATCTTCTTACAGAAATTCCAGATTAAATACGGCGAATTTTCGCGCATTTAACATAGATTTATTTTTCTAAAAAAATATATTGATATTTTCCTGGAAATTCCTTCAAGCGTACTATCTCTATCTCATTATCATAGATGCTAACATATCTTAATTATTCTGGAGTTTGATCTAAAATTTGTATTGCAAAACCGTCTTCATTCTATGAGGTACTGTTTTGATTACATTTTAAAATTTTTGGTTGAATAAAATTTCCGGTTGAAAACATGTTCATCTTGGATCAGACTCCGTAATAATAAGAGATGGTGGCATGTATGCATTATTGTCGTGAAATTTCAATTTAAGGGTGTATTCGAAAAAATGGTTTTCCACCTTCAACAGCTCGAAATTTTCAGATACAATTTTGGACACATTTTTAAAAGTAGAAGCATGAAACTTGCTGAGGGGATTTTTGAAGTGACGTACAAGGTGCCGTCTGATGTAATTTTTCGCTGATTTAATTAGAATTTGATTTATAAGCAATTATTTTCTCAGCGTGACCCTTTTTTTTCGTTCGCAGACCTCCCGCTTCGGAAAATTTGGTCCAAAACGCCCTTTTTGACAGCATTTTTTGCAACATTTTCTGCATTTATCAAGGAATTGATAATCACGGCACCTTGTATAATTTCTAAATAAGAGAATTCGAAAGTTTGGTGTATTTGAGAGCAAAAATGAATCTAAAAATAAATCTGAAAAAAGGCAGTTTGGATCGGAATACACCCTTAAAGCATTTTTTATATGTAGCATTTGGTAATCCAGTTGCTGTAGTTTTCAATATTATAATAAGCGATATTGAAGGAATGCGCCGAAAGTTGTTGTTCACAGTTAATGAATTTTAATTACAATTTTGTGTACAATACATAATTTAGAATTTCCGTTCCGTTCAATGACCATTGATCAGTTAAATCATTAAAAAATTAAGATAGGATTTGAATTCAGATAAAAATATGGAGTATCAATAATTTAACATAACAAAATATTTTGAACTTTGAAAGGCGAGATCTAAAAACTTTGACATTTACAATTTTGATGAATTTTAAAGGCATTCATCCGTAATGTTGGTTAGAGAGGAAAGTGAATCTGTTTCGGTCGAAAGGTTTCTGAATCAGTAATTCAACTTTTCCGACCAAAGGATAAATCTGGAATTCCCTTTGGTATTTAATTCGATTTGTTGAATAAATTTGAGAAGTTTCCTAATGAAAGAAGTACTAAAAGTAATGAATAAGTACAATGATGAAATTATTTCTTTACACCACATGTTTAAAGTTGATGCCAAAATAAATATGTAAAGAACGCCGCAAAACAAACTTGAGCAGCGTTAATATTACTAAAAAAACTTCATCCCATTGATCAATTAAGATATTTGAATTCAGATAAAAATATGGAGTATCAGTAACTTAACCAAACAAAATATTTTGAGCTTTGAAAGGAAAGATCGAAAATCTTTGACATTTACAATTTTGATGAATTTTAAAGGCATTCATCCGTAATATTGGTTAGAGAGGAAAGTGAATCTAATTCGGTTGAAGGGTTTCAGAATCAGAAATTCAACTTTTCCCACCAAGTGATAAATATGGAATTACCTTTGGTATATAATTCGATTTATTGAATACATTTGCGACGTTTTGTAATGAAAGAAGTACTAACAGTAACGAAAAAATACAATGATGAAATTATTTCATTACATCATATGTTTAAAATTGATGCTAAAATAAACATGTAAAGAACGCCAAAAACAAACTTGAGTATCGTTACACAAATTATAATAATTATCATTAAATTAAAAAAAATGCCAAACGCAAACGCAAAAATATTATGTATACTTAAAACTACATCATGGACGTATAATGCTGTTTTGTGATTTTCAGTTTGTCGTTCTTTTAAAACAAGTGGTTTTACTAAAATTGTTCAACAAGAGTTATTGAAAAACATATTAATTTGTGATGTACGTGGATATAAAATTTTAAACGTAATAATTTTAAAATATTACTCTCTGTTCCGTTTATTTTGAATTAAAAAATAATAATAATCGTTCATCTTTTTCATAAAACAGAAAAAAGAGAAATATTTTGAAGAAATTACTGTAAAAACATTTCATTCTCTGATGATTTCATAAAAATAATCGATAATCGATTTTTTTAAAAGTTATAAAACTAATTAAATCAGAAATCTTAAACCAGAAAAGGGTAACTTTGGAAAATCAAGTTATTAAAAACAATAGGAAGAAGAAGATCCCATTTCTGATGTAAAGGCTTTGCATGTACAAGAAAAATTTTGAGTAAAAAGTAAGTTGAGGTGAAAAAAAATATTTATTTCTGCTTGATTTTCGGTACATGTATTCCATGTTCAAAAAGATAATAAATTATTTAAGATAAAATCCCTATAAAAGTTATTGTATTAAGTGATTTTAGTTTAAATAACAAAAAGTTTGGAAAACGAAAAAAAAAAAACTGTAGTTAATGAAAAGTTACACTATTAAAAAAAAAAAAGATCAAATAATGAATACATTCTAGATATAATGACATTAAACGAAAGTAATGCTACACAAATAAACAAACTATTTTCATTTTTAATGTTTTTTTTTTCAAAATTATGATAATTATTAAATTAAAAAAATACAAAACGCAAGCGTAATATTTTCACGTATACTTAAAATTACATTATGGGCGTATAATGCTTTTTTCCTTTATGGTTTTTTAATTCCTGTCCTACTTTTAAAAAACATTTTCAACGTGACTTATTGAAAAACACATTAATTTTTAATCTACGTGCAAGAGAAAATTTTAAATTTATTAATTTTAAAGTATTACTGTTTGTACTCATTAATTTGAATTTTTTTTAAATTTGAAAGTTCATTTTTTTCATGAAACAGAAAAAAAAACTCCAACACTTCAAAGAAATTATAGTAAAAAAGTTTCTTACTCTGATGATTTCATAGAAATGATCGATAATCGATTTTTTTAACAGTTATAAAACTATTTGAATGAGTAATTTTAAACCAGAAAAGAGTAACTTTGGAAAATCAGATTATTCAAAACAATAGGAAGAAGAAAATCCCATTTCTGATGTAAAGGTTTTGCATGTAACAAAAAATCTCTGAGTAAAAAGTAAAAAGAGAATACATTATTTAAAATAAATTCCCAATAAAAGTTATTTTGTTAACTGTTTTTTATTTTAAATAACATTAAGTCTGAAAGAAGATTGAAAAAGAACTGCAGCTAATGAAAAGTTACACTTAAAAAAAAAAAAAAAAAAAAAAAAATAGATCAAATAATGAATACATTCTAGATGTAATGACATCAAACGTAGGGAATGCTATACAAATTAAAAATATACATATTAAGCCATTTAGTTATATTAATAGAGGAAAAAAGTGATAATAAAAATAAAAGGAATGATTTGTTATCGTTAGAATTTTATTACATGTACAGGGCTCCCAAATGGTCCGCGAACTGAACATCAGTATTTTTTAACAGAAAATTTAATAATACGTTTGAGCTAGAATCAACTTCCAAAGGCGGTTTATGGACAATTCGCAAGAAAAATCTAAAAAGAAAATTTCTCTAAAAAAATTCTGATGTTCAGTTCGCGGACTATTTGGGAGCCCTGCATGTAGTGCATGCTTGAATATAGTGCACATTATTTAAATTTTAATTTGTAATAAAAGCAATAGTGTTAATTTTTTAGAGTTTAAATAACATTAGAAGGTCTGAGGGGTTTAAATTTTGAGAGTTGGTTCAAGTACGACAGGGAAATTTAAATCTGGGACTATTAAAAAAAGAAAAGAAACACTGTAAATAAAAACGTTCCATATATAATCGTATTAAATAGAGAAAAAAAGCTTATAATAAAAAAAGCAATTTCATATTAAACCATTTAGCTCATTTATTTTAGATCATTTATTTTTTGTTACCTTTTTTTCTCCAAGTTTTTGACGGCATGTATTTCATTTTTGAAAATTGTATATTTTATCTTAAGTATATAATTAATGCTATAATTTGAGTTTCTATATGAAACGTAACATGATTAAATGAATAAAAAGAAATATGTATTACAGAAAAACTGTAAATTTTGAAAGTCAGATTTTTTTTAAATGGAAAAAATATTAAAGCTAATTAAAAAAAAAAAAATATGTAGGAGTAAAAATTAGTTAGGCATTTTACAAGATTTTTTTTTGTACACATAAAGCTTACTTCGAATCGTACTTATAAGAATTAAAATGATATTAACATTTATTACATTAAGAAATAAAAGTAATACAGACAAAAAAAAAAAAAAAAAAAAAAAAAAAAAACATATTGGATATAAGTACATTAAAGAACATTAAAGAAAGAAAAAAAAATACAATGAAATAAAGAATTTTATATTAAATCATTCATCTACATTATAGGGGATAAATTACTTTTTGTTACCATATTTTTTTTTTAAGTCTTTTATCGTAAGGGAAAAAAGTATTAGATTCGTGAAAATTTTCGAAATCTGTTTTCCGACGGATACGTTTTAGTGGTTAGATATCCGAAAAAATATGTTTTTACGAAATTCTGTCTGGGAATCTGTCTGTTTGTATGTGACAAAAATGTTGTGGGTGTTCTATCTCATCAACTAATACACCGAATTCCACAAAACTTTAGATTATGTTAGACCTTCATTTAAACTAGATCTGATTAGTTTTTGGGTTATGTCGCTCACCAGATAGCGTTGCTATGGGCATTTTTCACAATTTCCACAATAGCCATATCTCAAGACTTTCTGCATGGATTTTCATAAAACTTTAGATTTAGTATGTATTGATATAACATGGTGCTCATTAAGTTTTGGTGCAAATAGCTCAACAAATGCCACTACCATGGTGCATTATTCGTGATTATCGCAATAGCTCTATCTCAAGGACAAATGTACGAAATTTTCTAAAATTTCATGTTCAGTTAGTTCCTGATATAGATTAGAGTTGTTTAGTTTTGGTGTAAGATTGGTTGTTTGGTTAGGTGTAATAGATTTGTTGTAACAGATTGGTTATTTGGTCAGGTGTAATAGATTTGGTGTAACAGATTTTGGTTCTACAAATAGCGCTGTTATGCTGCATTTTTCACGATTTTGCAATATATGTATCTCAAAAATTAATGTTTGGATTTTCATCAAACTTGAGATTTAGTTAGTACCTGATAAAAAAATTGATCTTGTTTAGTTTTCGGTGTACGTCACACAACATGTGGCGCTGTTAAGTAGATTTTTTCTTATAATTTCGCAATAGCTCTATCTCAAAAAATAATGCACGGATTTTTCATTCTTTAGATTCAGTTATAAGTTGACATAAATTGTTGCTGACTAGATTTTGGCTTAAATCACCTATCCAGTGGCGCTCCTATGCAGCATTTTTCTAAAAGTATTAACATGCATAAAATAGAAAGTTTTGGGATTGCTACATCTAAATAGTTCTTTTTTTTTTCTTAACTGCATCTACTGCATTTTTGAAAAGTATATTTTATTTTTAGTTATAATTTAAGTGATAATTAAAGCTATTGTGTTAAATTTAACATTTTGAAGTGTAATAAAAAGAAAAAATATATTTCTTATTAAAACAGCAACATTTGAAACTGAGAGTTAAAAAAAATGCTGTATAAAATTAAATGATTTTTTTTTTTTTTTTAGGAAGGAAAATTAAATGTTGTACAAGACTTTAATTTTTATGAATGCACATGTAGCTTACTTAAAATTACATTTTTTCAGAATTAACTGATCATAACACTAAAGAAGCAAGAACGTTTCAAATACATTTTTGTATATAAAAAAATAATAATAAATAAATAAAATAAATAAATAAATAAAAAATTCTTCTATTTAAGAATAATATTACATGGATAAATCCAATATTTATAATAAATTTGCCGCAAAAAAAATTGTTTCTTTTTTTTTTTAATATATTTTGCGTGAACAACGTTTTTTTCAACAAGGTTCATTATTAATTATGATAACTATCCCCCACAAAAATTCAAAAAAGTAAACGAAAATAGGAAAAAAATCCAGCTATTTAAAATTATGTCATGGACTAATGATATTTTTTTACTTTCGATTTCCAATTACAGTCGGTATTTTAAAAGCATGTTTTACTTAAAACAATCAAGATAAGATACTGAACGATGGGAGGAAACACTAATTTGCATGAAAAAAAAAAAAAAAAAAGCTATGTTTTTTTTCTGCTTTGGTTATTTAAATAATTTTATATGGGTAACATTTTTAGCAAACAGAAAAAAGTCATAGGAAAAAAAAATAAGAAGGCTTTAAATTAAAAAAATTCTAAGTAAAAAAAAAAAAATGTATACAGATGAGTTCTCAGAAATAATCATTAATCAATATTTCTTTAACAGTTCTTCGGACCCCACACTAGGCACAGAAAAAGACCCGGATGATAATGTAAAGTCTATGGGGGCATTCTTTCCAAATATCTCGCTCAAATTTTAATATATATATATATATATAAGGTACCCTGGGGTAATAACGCCACGTTAAGGTTCTACCAATTTTCACGGCTTAGTTTTAGATTGTATTTTTCAAACAAATATAGGATCTGATACAGCAACTCATTGACTATCTATATAAAATAAAATAATTTAACAGATATGTATTCATAAAATGTAATGGCGTTTTTTCTTGACCAATGCTATTTGGCGTTATTACCCACCTATATGGGTAATAACGCCATGCAAACAAAACTATGAAATAAGATGGAATAATTGCATGTAGATAGCCCAATTCTAAAAATACAAACTCTACAAACTTAGAAATTGACAAATTGCATTCTAAGCTATTGAAAATGTTCAATTTTTTGTGAAAGTGTGAGAAAAATAAAGGTGTGGTGTGGGAGGAGGGGATGAGGCAAAAGAATAGCAGATCGTGAGCTTCTTTTAGCTTAAAAAGGACCGCTTAAATAGAAATATGAGAAACATTGGACAGTTTTAACTGTGTTTATTTGAATCAGTATTTAGGATGTAGTTCGGCCACTGTAGGGAACCAACCGGGGTACTAAAGTCAAGGATTGGCGTTATTACCCCGGTATAGTTATTGCGCAGTACATTTTAAATTACAAATTATCTCGAGAAGATATCCAAAATCTTCAACAATATTTTAAAAGTACATGAAATGCACTACAAATTTATGTAATTAACAAAGTATTTCCGGATAAAAAGATAGTCTTCACATCACAAAACGTATCTCGCAAATTTTAGATCAAGCATTAATTTTAGTTGTTTGTAAAAACAATAAGACCTAAATATGAAACAAACTAACTTGAAGCTGTTTTTTTTGCGATTTATATGACTCAAAACCCTTCTGCGCAGAGCACATGGGTGTCATTTACCTGATTATTTCATAATTGTGCAAAATATAAGCACTTGGCGTTATTACCCCGCCTGGCGTTATTACCCCTTGGTACCTTATATATATATATATATATATATTTTTTTTTTTTTTTTTTTTTTTTTTTTTTGCATAGGATAGCTGAGGACGATCCATAACCGGCTTAGTTTTTACTTTTTCAATTTTAGGTTCAGATTTAAAAAAAAAAAAAACTTTAATTTTCAAAACCGGTTTAAACCTGTTCTGAAATTGAAACTATCATAATATAAAAAATATATGCCCAAAATCGAAAAAGTAAAAACTAGGCCGGTTGTAGAACGTCCTCAGCTATTCTATGCAAAAAATAAATAAATAAATAAATAAATTATGTAAAAATATTAAAATTTGAGCGAGATATTTGAAAAGAACGTCCCCGTAGACTTTACATTACCATCCGGGTCTTTTTCTGTGCCTAGTGTTGCGCCTTAAGGTAATTGAATCAAACATTTTAAAATGCGGAAAGTGTAATTTTAGAAAATAAGGTGGTTATTGAAAAACGACTGGCAAAAAGGGGGAAAAACATCATTAAGCTAAAAGAAAAAAAAATCCGAAAAAAGGAAAAGCCTGTTTCCTTATATTTCTTATTACATATATTTAAATAACATACATTATTCAAGTTTAAAGTGATAATAAAAGTTAATATGCTGTTTAAATATTTGATTTTGAGAAAAAATATTACATGATAAAACTGCAGCTCTCGAAAACTGAATTAACAGCAGTTAAATGCAAAAAAATAAAATAAAATAAAATAAAATTAGTTGTGAGGCTATTAAATAATAAATAAGTCTGGCATAGGGGGAAAGTTACATTCAGTTATTTAGACATGTGTTTTATTTTTTAAATATGCATGCATAATTAACTTTTTTGTGTTCAAATTTGCATGTAAAAATATAATATTCATTTGTAAAAAAGATTTACAGAGAAAAAATTAATTGGATGTAAAAAAAGTGATAGAAAAAAAAAGTTTAAGAAAAAATAGGTTATTATATATATATATATATATATAAAAAAAAAAAAAAAAAAAAAAAAAAAAAAAAAAAAAAAAAACATTATTGACCGGGAGGTGGCAGCACAGACAATCATCTCATCGAGTTCACGGATGAAAATTTCGGATTAGTTAAACATGGATTCGAATGTCAAAATGCAACCCGATTTCAGTGGTTGACTGGTAGGTTTACCATTATGTTTTCTTCCTTCCAATTCTCCATGTTTTCATACTTTCGGGTGCAAGAAAACATAAAGATAAACCTATCAGTCAACCTCTAAAATCAGGTTTTTAGATAATTTCCACCAAGATAGGATTTGGCAGACCGAACGCGTTTTAATATGCCAATTGAAATTTAAGTAATCCTGGATTTTCATCTGTGAACTCGATGAGGTGACTGTCTGTGCTGCCACCTCCCGGTCTATTATGTATCGAAATATATACAGTCGACTCTCGTTAATTCGAAATCGGATAATTCGAATCTTCGCTTAATTCGAACTAAACATGAAGTCCCGAAATTTTCAATGGCAGAATAATGTTAACTTTTTTCATTAATTCGAACTCTTTTTTTTCTTAACTTCGTTTAATTCGAACTTTCGAGAATTTTGATTTTCCATTTTTCTTTTATTTCTCACGGATTTCAGATAATTTGAATAACTTTCTTTGATTTTTGTGAAAATTGTTATGAACATATAATCCAATGCATTTGATATCCACTTTCTTAGTGCCCCGTTTGTCCATCAGTCACGCTTTAAATTTTTCTTCCATTGTGCTTGCTTCTAATTTTTAAATTAATTTATGTATTTATACATTCTAATTTAATATTAAGTCATATTTTAATGATAACAGGCTAAATAAATTTAAAAAACACCATAACACTAATTCCTTTGTAATAATATCATATTAAGCATGGTTTCATTTCATATTTTCCATAATTCGAACTTCGGATAATTCGAACATTTCTTGTGGTACCGACGAGTTCGAATTAACGAGAGCCGACTACATGACAAACAATCTCAAAGGAAAAAATACATTTAGCATATTAAAAATATAATTAATATTTCGGCATGCGCTTGCTAGAAGTAAGCATTATCATAATAAAGAATATAAATGTTATCATGTAAAGAATTGTGTAAGTTTGAAATATGTTTAAATTTTGTGCAAAAGAATATTACTTGTATCTTGGAATAATAATAACATGCGGAAGAATTTGGTGTTTATAATCGAGATGACATTTAAGAAATATTTTTATTTAAATATTTTTTACATGTTATTTTACTTTACTTTTTAAAGTAATATTATTTATTAGTTCCGATAATTACCCCACAAAAAATGCAAAAAAGTAAACGCGAAAAAAAATCGGGCATTTAAAATTATGTCATGGGCAAATGGCGTTTTTTATTTTCGATCTCCAATTACTGTCGGGATTTAAAAAGTCATGGTTTTACAACATCCAAGATAAAGATGTGGAAAACTGTAAAAAAAAATGTGATATGGATTCGATTTCTTTTTTTACTTGGTTTTCTTTGAAAAAAGGTGAATTAAACGCACATTTTCCATTTTTAGTATTTTCAGCAAGCAGAAAAAAAACTTTGGTATTAAAAATAATAAGTTGGGAAAAAATATCTCCTGTGTGATGATTTCACGTGAAATGTCCATAATCTATATCTATTGAACGGTAATGTTCATGAAATTAATTGGATTTTCAATTAACAAATCTAAAATATAGAATAGTATAACTGTGGAAGGTCATGTTACTATCAACAAGACCTGAAAATTATGCATCAGACCCATATTGTGAAATATTTTCTAGAATGTTTTAAATAAATTTCATTTTCTTACATAACTCTGCATCATACACATCATACATATAAAATATAAAATATGTATAATAAAATATAATATATATTAAATATAAAATATATGTATACATTAAAGAAGGCGAAAAATTAACATTCTAAAGCTAAAATTATTAGTTGTAAAATATTAATCTTTCAAAAAAAAAAAAAAAAAAAAAAAAAAAAAAAAAAAAAAAGAATTGCGATTTAGTTACACTAAAAAAAAAAAAAAAAAAAAAAAAATTAATAATTTATTTCGTTTAATTTCTCGTATATGTGTTGGTAACATGTTTATAAATGTAATATTTTACGTTAATTAAAATTATGATAAAAACCGCTACGTTAAATGTTGTAAATTTAAATTTATTAATTCTGAAAGAAGAAAAAAATGTTAAAAGAGAAAGTTGTTACTTTTGAAAAATCAAGACCATTAAAAAGTAAAATAAATTTGAATCCATTTTGCATCCAAGAACATTAACCCTTTCAGACCTGGTGTCCATTACAATGGACATACATTTTAAAACCTTATCTCTTTTAATCCTCTAGCTGAAGAGAGTTAAAACTTGCTCCATGAATAGATGAATAACTAATCTTTTTGACATCTTTGCGGTTTTTGGTTTGGCAACAGTCAACAGATCTTTACAGCTTGCTTTTTTTGAAAATGGCATTCGACTTTGGTATGCAAAAACGTGAGTATTCTTTTTGTTTTGATTTTTATGAATTATTCCTTCTAATGTGTCAGTGATTTTTTTATATGATGTTTGTAAGTTCATCTTAGGATTGGAAATAGTTTTATTTTATTACCGGTTATAGTTTAGCCAAAATGAGAGCAAAATGACATGTCCATTACAATGGACATACGGAACAGGTGGTTGCGATTCTTTAGATAGATGAATTATAATGTTTTTGTAATTTAATTTATTTTAGGCATTTGAATTATTTTTAAAACAACAACAAATTATTAGGAGGATTAAATATTCTTTTTTCATTTTAGAAAAATATAATTTGAAAAATTCTAAAGATTTGAAAGAAGTTTTGGAGTACATCACTAGTGCAGAAATATCAGATATTGAAGAATTGGATTCTGATGATGATTGCTTTATTGATAGTGATAATAAATCTGTTTCTGAAGGTAAATTATGTTAAAATTTTTGGAAATATTTTCCAATAATTAATTTAAGCTTTATATTATACAAAATTATTATTATTGAATACTGACTTTTACATATGTAGGTGCCCATGGTTCATCTGAAAGTTCCGATGATGAAGTTTTAGAGGTTGATTCAGATTCATCATTTCTTCTTACAACAAAAAAAGATATCAGTTGGAGACGAAAATCATTCAAAACTAAAGATTTGCAGTTTACAAATGAAACAACAGCTGAAAATTTGGAACAACATTGTCCGTTATATTATTTTCAAAAATACTTGCCTGAAAGTGAAATCCAAAATATGGTTGAGAAAACAAATATGTATGATATCCAAAATGGAAATAATTTTAAACCTGTATGTGAAAGAGAAATGCGCATTTTTATAGGCTTGCATATAGCAATGGGCTGTCTCAAATTTCCCAGAATTAGAATGTATTGGGAAAAGGAATTGGGTTTAAAAATGTTTTATGAAAATATGTCTAGAGACAGATTTATAAGTATAAGATCTAACTTTCATGTTGTCAATAATTTAGAAATTAAAAGTGATAATAAAGACAAATTGATCAAAGTTAGACCTCTATACAATGCAGTTAAAAAAAAGATGCAATCAATTGAAGGTTGAAAAAAATGTTTGTATTGACGAGCAGATTGTACCTTTCAAAGGACAATTGGGTATCAAACAATATGTCAAGGGTAAACCTTCTCCTTGGGGAATCAAAATATTTCTATTGTGTGGTGAAAGTGGCATGTTTTATGATTTCCTTATATATCAGGGTTCTTCTACCGAAATACAAAAGGATCTGTTGGATAAATTTGGATAAGGAGCATCAGTTGTCTTGCATCTTCTAAACGGATACATGATGGATGTTTCTTATACTTTGATAATTATTTTTCTTCCTACAACTTGTTTGAAGCCTTAATGGATAGAGATATATATGCAGCTGGAACCATTAGAATAAATAGATTTAATAATCCTCCATTTGTAAGTGACAAAGAAATGGTAAAAAAAAGGGAGGGGGCATTGCGATGAGCTAGTAAGTGGTGACGGAAAAATTGTTATAGTCAAATGGTATGATAATAAACCTGTTGTTTTATCATCTAACTTTATTGGTGTAGGAAATAAAGATTTAGTTGAAAGGTGGGACAAAAAAGAAAAGAAGCATATACAAATCGAAAGACCGGAAATAGTTAAGTTGTACAACAAGTCTATGGGTGGGGTAGATAAATTAGATCAACTGATAAGCTGCTATAGAATTCACATAAAATCAAAAAAATGGACTCTCCGTATGCTATTTCATGCTATTGATTTAATAACAGTTAATAGCTGGCTAGAATATCAAAAACACTGCCTCACTTTAGGAATTTCAAAAAAGAACATACTAGATTTGTTACATTTCAAAATGAGATTAGCTTCAGATCTATGTACGGTTGGTTTGGCAAAAAATAAACAAAGGGGGAGACCATCATTATCGCCCATTGTTCAAAATAAAAGGCAATGTCAAAGAGAGGTTGAAGTTCGGCCTCATCCTGAGATTGTGAATGACTGTAAAGATCATTTGCCAAAATTTGATGATAAGCGCGAAGCAACCCGGTGTAAAAATTATGGTTGCAGTGGTAAAACCCATATCTACTGCAATGAATGTACAGTGCATTTATGCTTCACCAGGGGCAGAAATTGTTTTTTTTAATTTCCATGTGAAATAATGTAAAACTCATTTCCTTTGTATACAAAATTAGGTATATGTGAAAATGCTTTGCTAAACTGTGTATTATTACTGTATACCTCCAAATATGCAATAAAATTACTATAGTATAAACTTTTTGAAACTTTTTTAGTGTTATAGCTTCTTTATTTAGCATTGTTAAGTAAATAAATTGATATTTAGAACAAAAATCATAAGAGGAGTTCAAGAGCTGAATATTTGACTTATGCAACCTCATTGACCGGTTGTCCATTCCAGTGGACATTTTCCTATTTTTTTAAATAATTACTTTTTTCTTAATTTTTTCCTTAAATATGTTTATTAGGATCCTATTATGATATTTTAACGTGGTATATATTTTTTTAATTCACAGCATTAAAGTCGGGTCTGAAAGGGTTAAAAGCAAGAAGATATTAAGCAAGAATAAAAAATTCTTTCAGCTGTACTTAAAAAGATCATTTCTTTTTTTTCTTTTCTTTCTTTCTTTCTTTTTTTTCTATACTCTTTTAGTATGCTGGACTATATATATATGTTAATTTGATAAATTCGGTAATTATTAATAATAACTGGTTATTATTAATATTAACCACGTCTTTTCGTAAATTTGATAAATATTGTATGTTAATCAAATTTACCGGTTATTATTTAATTAAGCTTAGTAACGAATACATACTTTACAAAAACATGTACTATCATAACTGTTTCAATGAAATAACAAAAATAACTGTTAAAATACAATAATACTCAATCAAAAGAAGTGTTCTATTAAATAGAAGCAAAGTACTAAGTAGTTTAAAATAATTATTTTTATTATTACTATTATTATTATTATTATTATTATTATTTATTAGATAAAAATTTTAAACACTGAAATATTCAAAGAATAAATTAAACAACTTTGAAATGCATACTTTTAGCAGTGAATATTTAGAAAAAACGCATACGAAATAAAAATCTCAACCAAGATGAGGTGAAATTTATTATATTTACCAACCTTGGTTGGTAATTATTAATAATAACCTGTTAAATAAATTTTCATAAATTTATCATATTAACCGGTTTATTAGGATATCATATGGTTATTGTTAATAATAATCGATTACTACTAATAATAATAACTTATTAATCAAATTGTGCCTAATATATAAATTAGCCACTTTGCGACGGTAACCTTTTACGAAATTTTTAATGCTTTTCACCAGTTTTTAAAACAAGAAATTTCTGCCTTATTAAAACGAGAAAATGCTCCAATGAAATAAGGCAAATTTTATCGTAAAATTTTACTGGTGGGGATAAACAAGGATCCTTAAGCTTTTTTTGTGGCACGTATACGTAACGTATTGCTCGTCTCCGAGGGATTAAAAATGTAGTTATTTTTTATGATGAAATTAAACGCACTTCAGTTGCATTACGTATTTTCAATATTATCATTTAGAAATAATTTATAAATAACGAATAATTTGTAACAATAAATATAAATAATATTTTATTAGATAAATATGAATAATACTATTGCTTCGTTTTATAAAACAAACTTCTAACAGTTAATCTCCATTTATTAAATATTACTGCTACACAAATTTTCAAATAAAAATTTCTTTGAGCTGTACCTAAAAACATAATTTCTTTTTATTTTCTTAAATATTCTTTTAGCATGTTAGATATATTATGTATGTAGTAAAAGTTTGAATTGCTCTGAAGTGGTGTCTAGGGTAAAAAGATGGCCCAGGCGTTTTTTTGGTGAAAAACTTAGTTTAATGTTCTGGGTTATGTAAGTACACATATATAGACTGGAACACAATTATGTACATTTTTATGGATTTGCAAAAATAAGAAAACGAACTGGAACAGGCCGTCTGCCTATCCAAGCTTGCCGTTATTCCATTTCCCACAGACCCATCTGACCTGGGTTTCGCTCCAAAATATGCGGACAGCTACAGAACCGTCTGTTCTCCGCTGAATTCCGCGAGCATCTGTCCTCTTCTAAAAAAAAACTACTTACACCATCACAATTTACCGTTAGTCGCGATGATAGGGTTCTCATCATGAGCCTCTAGATGCTTACTCAGCAATAGAAAGTTCATTGCCGCAGCTGTTACTAAGGGCCTTGTGGATGGATCCCACAACTCGGCCTACCTGACCGTGCTGGGTCCTCCCAGTCATCATCTGCTCTTAAAACAGACTGGTACCGGATGACTTTTTACAGGCGTCTAATATTCACAACAAACTAAATAAAATAAAATAAATAAAACGCACAAGATAATATTAAAGTCAAATTTTTTTTTCTTGATTGTCTCTTGGACACAGTTCTGTCCTTGATTTACTTATATTAGTCCAAAACAAATTTCGTCTATCGTTCATCACAACATATAATAACAATAACAAAAATTAATACTAAATGCTAATAAAAACAATAATAATAATCACACACATTTTATGTCAAAGCACAGTTGCTTTGCTTTAGTTAGTAGTAGTCCACGGTTTCATATGATCTGCAGCACTAGAGGTCATCTGTGGACCTTCATGGTCTCCAATTTTTCTCACATTGTAACGATCGTTTCTTTTTACTGTGGTGATCTCATAAGGGCCAAGAAACTTAGGCTTTAGTTTGGTGCCTGTCCCAAACTGCGTTTTTTGAATGGCCACCAAATCACCGAGCTTATATGTGTTGGCCTTTTTTCGCTTTCTGTTGTACGTTTTCACATTTTCCTGCTGTATTTTTAATATGTTTTGCTTCGCTATTTCTCTATTAGAATTCCTTTCCGATACGAATGAATTTAATTCCTCATCATCTAACAACTCTTTAATTCGCATGTCGGTTTTTTGCCGCATTTTTACTCCTGTCAATAGTTCGAAAGGTGGGAATTTGGTACTTCTCGATACGGTGCTATTTATGATGCGTTGTACGGGCGCGACAAATTTGTACCATTTGGTGGGATCTTCTATGCTAAGTTTTGCTAAAATTGGTATAAGAATTCTGTGCATGCGCTCTATTTGTCCATTCCCTCTCGGAATCCCTGTTGTTATTGGAATATGTTCTATATTCTCTTCCTTGCAGTATTCTTCAAAATCGGCAGAAGTGAAAGCCGGACCTTTGTCGGTGACTATCCGCGACGGATTTCCGAAAATATCATGTTGTCGGGTTAACCTATCAATGACTTCTTTAGCGGCTGTCGTTTTAACCGGGTACAGCCAAACAAATTTAGTGAATGCATCCACAACGGTAAAAATATGATTATAATTTTTATTTGTAGATGGCATGGGACCAATGTGATCTATGTGATAAGTCTCGAGGGGTATATTTTGTTTGGGAATCGGGTTTAGTAGGCCTTCTCCTTTTCCCTGCTTTTTATTGCAAAGTATACACTCTACGCAGTTGGCTATGACGCTCTCAATTTGTTTTCTTAATTGGGGTATATAATAATTTTCTTTCAGAAGCGTTTCGGTTTTAACTACGGCATAATGACCTCTGCTATGAATATTGCGTATTATTTCCTTTTGCATGTCGGTAGGGATCATTAGAAGTTCTCGGTCATTTTCATATTTGTATACGATATCGTTTCTTATAACATATTCTGAACTTTCATTTTTTTCGATCAATTTTTTTATTGCTTGTATGTGTTCGTCTTCTTGTTGAGCATTCTTTATTTTTAATGTTAATTCATCATGCGATCGGGTGACTATTAGCACTGTATTTCTACTTAATGCGTCTACATGTTTCATTTGGGATCCTGATCGGTGAACAATTTCATAATCAAACTCTTGTAAAAACAGAGCCCATCTGGCTATTTTTGGCGTAATGTCTTTTTTGTCCATGGTTTTTTGGAATGCGGAACAATCTGTCACAATTTTAAATTTAGTGCCTAATAAGTAGTTTCGGAATTTCTTAACTGATTCTATTACCGCGAGAGTCTCTAATTCGTAACTTGAATATTTCGCTTGAGTAGGGGTAGTTTTACGGCTCATGTAATAAATAGGATGTAAACTTTTGTTCTCTTCTTCTTGTAGCAGGACACTGCCAAAACCTATGGCGCTAGCATCGGTATGCAATTCTAGCCTAGCACCTCGTCGGAATGTATGCAATACTGGGGGGTTCACTAGTTTTTCTTTAAGCGTCTCAAAAGCTTGTTTTTCAATAATTCCAAATTTAAATGTATTTCCTGCCCTTAATAAATCACTTAAAGGTCTCGCTATAGTTGCATAATGGGGGATGTATTTTCTGAAATAAGAAGTTAGACCTAGAAAACTGTGTAATTGTTTAAGGGTGCGGGGTTCAGGGAATTTCTTTACTGCCAAAGTTTTGGCTTCCGAAGGTCTAGTAGTTCCGTTCTCGACAATATAACCTAAAAACTCAATTTTCCGTTTAAGGAATTGACATTTTGCAAAATTAAATTCTAATCCGTAATCCGATGCAACTTCTAATACACGTTTCAGTTTCAATAGAGCCTCTTCCTCAGTCTCCGCGAGTACTATGACATCGTCTAGGTAAACTAACATTATTTTTTCTTTAATTAATTGTTTAAAAACAGCTTCTATGTATCTTTGAAACTGTTGAGGGCCAAGTGAAAGTCCGAACGGGAGTTTTAGGTACTCGTACTGAGAGTTATGTGTGACAAATGCTGTGTATTTTCTGCTGTCTTCCGCTACGTCTATGTGGAAAAAACCATTTTTTAAATCCAAAGTAGTAAAAACCTTCGCGCTCTCAATGCTATCTAACACGTCCTCAATCCTCGGTAAGGGAAAATTATCTTTAATTATTTTTTTATTTAAGAGTCTATAATCAACGCAAAGTCTCCAAGAATCGTCTTTCTTTCGCGCTAATACGATAGGAGATGCATAATTGGAGTTACTTTCCTTTATGATTCCCATTTCCAGCCATTCGTTTATCTGTTTGTCGACAAATTCCTGTTCTGGAAATGCTAACCTACGCGGTCGTTGTGCTATCGGAATATCATCTGTTAATATTATGTTTACTTTCAACTCCGTATCCTTAATTTTATTTGGTTTATAATTAGAGATCAATTCTGTTAGCTCTTTTTTGATGGTTTTGTTTGAAATGTGATTTACTTCAATTTCCTGAAAATTAATCGAATCGGCTGTTTCAGCTAAATAAATTTCTGTATTTTTTGTTAAGTCTAAACACGGTTCAATTTCCAATAATTTATTTTCATGAATGCTTGTTTGCATGTTTACGCTTTCACTGCAGTCTAAAGCTGTCTCATTCTGTTTAATTTGTTCTTTTCCCACACATTCAGCTGTCGAAGCAATCTTTTCTACCATGGGACTGTTTTGCTTTTCTGACCGCAACATCGTAAGAAATCTGGGTGTAATATAGCTGACGCGCTTGATTTTTGTCACGACTTGTTCTCGTGGAAACGCAGTGACGTAATTTACTCTCACTTCCCTTAATTTCCGTTTCCCCGTAATTTGCAATCCCTTTTCTGTAATATTGAAAGTTAACTGTTTTAGAAAATTATTCCCCAAAATTATGGAGTGATTCAAATTTTTTACGATGTATAAATCTGCATTTACTGAATAGCCATCTATTTCAATATTTACTGTTATGAATCCTAGGGGAGTAATTTGATTACCTCCAATTCCTGATAACACTAAATCGTTGTCGTGTAATTTAGGGCATCCCAAAGTTTTATAAATTTCGTTACTACACATGTTCACATCGGAGCCTGTGTCAACAAGACTTTCTATATTTTTATCTAGAATTCTCACATTTTTCATTATTTTATCTAACGAATTCGAGGTATTGCTTACGGCTGCATTCGCATTTTTTGCGGAATTATATGTACATTGGTCAGATCTGTGACCAGGTGTTTTGCACCTCCAGCAAATCGGGCCTTCTTTTTTTCGGGGGCAGTGTTTCGATATATGGGACAATTCATTACAATTGAAACAGCGAATTTTTTCATTTGAATTTTTCTGCGCACCCGTGAAATTTTTTTCATATGATACACGACTCGTATCATTTCGGTGAAACACTCTATTATTTTCAATACCCTGATTTAGGCGTTTCTTAAATTCCATCTTTGGATGTTTGGTTTCATCTTTCCGCAAATTAATTCGGGCAGTTTCAAAATCATCCAACTTACCTGTCAATTCCTCTAAATTTGTAATTTTGGGTAATTCATCACAAAAATGTTGTTTCATTTCAAATGACAACTTTCTCCTAATTTGTTCAATAATTAGAATATTTTTTAATTCCTCAAACGTTGATATTTGTAATCCCTCTAACCATTCATTCAAAAAATTTGAAAGTTCAAACGAGAAATCTTTCCACGATGCTAAATTTTCCTTCTTATGTAAGAAAAATTTTTGTCGAAACTGTTCGGGCGTAAGTTTAAAACGTCTTAATAGTATTTTCTTTACGTGATCATATTCGTTCGATTTTTCCTCACTTTCACGATTTATTAAACTCACTATGTCGAGCGGTAGTAATGCCAGAATATATGTTACCCATTCTTCCTTAGGAATTTCTAACCGTTTTGCCTGCCGTTCGAATAAGGTTAAATAAACACTAATTTCCTCCTCATTATCGTATCTTTTTAACAGTTTTAAAACATCGGGACCTTTCCCTATTGCCGCTGAATTTATTACTTGAGCTTTATTATTCTCTAATTCTAATATCTTTAATTGATATTCGCGATCTTCCGTTTCTTTAGCTTTTAAATTCTTCTCCTCCTCCTCGCGTTCGCTAACTATCCCACTAAGCAAATTTTTAACAAAGTCTTCATCATACCCATCTGATTTAACCACCATATCAGCCAATACACTTTTAGTTGCATTCTCGGGCGGGTTCAGGCCCAATTCGATCACCAAAGTAATCAGATCTATTTTTTTCGATCGAATTAAGTGATTCATAACTATTTTTTAAACACATAAAAACAAATAATATCAATGCACATATAATAAAAAATATATCTATATCTCAATATATTTTATACCCTTTTATATATATATTTCAATAATTGTTTACACACACACATATATATATCTATAAACATAGCACTTACTTCACATAGCACTTACTTTACCAGAGAATATTTTTTTTTTCGTTTTAATCTAAAAAAAATTTATGCAAGTACGACGGCTGGCATGTTTTTTAAAAAAATAAATAAATAAATAGCCTGCAAAAAAAAAAAAAAAACACACAGCAGGCTTTTTCACTACGTACGATTTCGTAATGGTCAACTTCACTTTGAAAAAGAGAAAAAAAAATAACACAGCAGACTATTAAAAATTTTTTCATAGATATCAACAGTCTGCGAAAAAAAAGCACAGCAGACTTTAAAAAAAAAAAAAAATTGCCACTAGATGAAAAAACAAAACAAAACAGCGGCTTCTTGATTCTTTTTTTTTTCAGTACGAGAAAACTGTTTTGTAGTTGCAGGGGGAAAACACAGGTTTTTCTTTTTTTTCTCTCTCTTTCCGAAGATTCATAAGGCGCTCCTTGCTGAAAGATTCTGAAGATTGACCCAACATCTGCGCTGACTGTCTACAGAAGGGAGGGGGCCACAAGTTTCCGCAAGTTTCACTCCGTTGAAGCTGGTTGACGACGATGACCGTCTTACGAGAGGGGGGGGGGGGATTCTCTCATCTAATCCTTCCCTCAAATTTCTCTTTCCAGAAACTGATCCAGGGCGAGCACCCACGTTGTAGTAAAAGTTTGAATTGCTCTGAAGTGGTGTCTAGGGTAAAAAGATGGCCCAGGCGTTTTCTTGGTGAAAAACTTAGTTTAATGTTCTGGGTTATGTAAGTACACATATATAGACTGGAACACAATTATGTACATTTTTATGGATTTGCAAAAATAAGAAAACGAACTGGAACAGGCCGTCTGCCTATCCAAGCTTGCCGTTATTCCATTTCCCACAGGCCCATCTGACCTGGGTTTCGCTCCAAAATATGCGGACAGCTACAGAACCGTCTGTTCTCCGCTGAATTCCGCGAGCATCTGTCCTCTTCTAAAAAAAAACTACTTACACCATCACAATTTACCGTTAGTCGCGATGATAGGGTTCTCATCACGAGCCTCTAGATGCTTACTCAGCAATAGAAAGTTCATTGCCGCAGCTGTTACTAAGGGCCTTGTGGATGGATCCCACATGTATATAATAATAAATGTAGTTTTTCTATCATGAAATTACACGCATTTCAATTGCACTATGTATTTTCAGTATTTACATTTATAAATAACAAATAATTTTTAACGATAAATATAAATAATATTGTATTCGATAAATATAAGAAATAATAATTTTTCTTTATAAAACAAACTTCTAACAGTTATTCTCCGTTTGGTAAACATTACTGCTACACAAATTTTCAAATATAAATCTCCTAAATTCACAATATCTATGCTTGCAACCATCTTTTTTTTTTTTTTTTCCCTGTAAGGAATCCTGAACTGTTCAGCATCTGCTTCAAAGTACATTTTCCCTAAAGCAATATCGAGAATTAGACCATAACCGTTTGTAATCAGAAATAGTTTATGTAACATATCTGTGGAGTTGCAGGTACAAATGGGGTTATTTCATGGAAATAAGTATTTTTTCTTCTCAAATAATTTTGTTTTGTTATCTTGTCTTATTTCCTAATACGGTATCTTATATACATTTGAGACTTATAAATGTGATTCTTATTACATTAATTTTTAGAAATCAAAATAATTTTTAACTCTTTGTAGTAGTGTAAAATTTTGACACGTTTTAGACATATTTTTCTATATAACTTTTTTTTAGTTTTCGAATTCGGACCTAAAAATAATACAGTCGTATCGACCTAATGTTTCACTTCAACGTCAAGGTGGATTGAAATGTATTGTTGCGTATATAGGGTTCTTTTGACCTTATGGTTAGACAACTTCAAACTCTTGTCTCTTAGAAAAGTAGAAAATAATTTATTTACAGATCTTCAGAACAACAGAGTCTTCGAAACTCACAAATATTACTAGATATTCAAATAATAACTGTTCAAATCAATCGTACAAGTACAGATATAGGTCCCAGAGACTCTTTATACGACGTCTCAACACTAAAATCACATTCAAAATAACGTAGATAAAACTCAAGCAAACTTGCTTAAACAATCGCCTAGAAGTTCACTCAATGACTGACTGATAAATAAAAACCACAACAGCTCGTATCAGCTCTCCTATATATAGTCTCGCCGCATGCGCTGGAAATTTCTACAACCTTCTCGAAAAATCCACGGAACAACATTCAATGTATCAGTATATCTATATGGGGTTACCATAGAGAGGGAAGGGCTACCATCGCCAACAATCGCCAAGTTTGTCGCCAACTTGGCTATATATCGCCAAATTTGGCGACTAAAATAGTCGTTAAAAGTGACGCCAACTTGGCGATATCTTTAATATTTCGCCAATCTGCCGTAGACATACACTGAAAAATATTAGACAAGTTTGCTTTATAAACGAGACAATGTAACAAAAATTAATATTAGTAAAGGAATGGAGCTTAATAAGATTATTTACATTATTTTACAGTACAAACACTAACTATTAACAAAATCCGTAACAGTATACCAGTAATAGTGTCAGAAAAAAAATAAAGAAAAGGGTGACAAAGTTACCGCGGGTTTGGAACTACTTTCTCACCTAACTACAAATATGCTATAAATGATCATAATAGACGATTTGTGACAAAGTTAACTTAGATATCGATGTTAAATAAAAAGGACATCCCTTAGATAACATAGGGGTATTTGAATGATTAAATTTTATGATTCAATGCAAAAAATAAGACTTTCCAATGTGCAAATTTTCTGGATTGAAACATTGATCATATCATCATCTGGAATGTTATTAGTCAATATTGGTATATTAGCACTCTTCCATTTAAGATATTTTTTAATTACCATCTTAACATCGTGCTTGGATAGAGGCCATCCATAAATGATGTTATACTTCATTTCAATATTCTTACCCCTCCCCTCCCCTTGTCACATGCCACGCCATATTACATATACAATACTTGCAGTTCAGAAACAGAGCACTATGTTATAGATCATATTACAAATTTTATTTTTTAATTTTAACTGTGTGTTTTAATGACTTTTGTGAGAATTACAATAAAAATAATGTCTGTGCTTATTTTGTATGAAATAAGATTAAGGTTTACAGCAAAATTTATAATTATTACACAGTAGTAATACAATACTAATATAAAAAAAGCAATTAAAAATAGTAGTATTTTGGAATTTGAAATTGAATTTAACAGTATATTTGGCTTTAAATTTTATCTTTGCTTTATAAACACAAAATAATGTAATTTCAAAATAACTTTAAAATATAATCTACTGATTCTTAATGTTTTTATGTCAACCAAAATGCGTGATGTCACATTTCTTTTTGCCCCCTTGTCACAAACTGTCACAATTTCATGGACCCCTCCCCCCTTAAGCGTGACATAATTTATGGATGACCCCTTAAGGGAAAATCCCAGTCAGCCATGACTCTCAAGGTTTTGAAAATCAACTGTTCTTCTTCATGAGTAAGGGCTGTTGGATGACCCTCAGAACTTGGTGTGTTTTTCAAGTCACTCGTTGACAAGAGTATTACATGGTATATAGACTCTTGTAGCAGCTGGTATTGTTACTAATGCCATTATTGATAGCTGCCATTGCGTTTTCCACATTCTCTTTAGTACACTGTTAACCCCTTCGCGACGAAAGACTTCTACAAAATTTTTAATGTTTTGTCACCGGTTTAAAAAAACAGAAATTTGTGCCGTATTAAATCGAAAAAATGCTCCGATTAAGGAAGGCAAATTCTACAGTAAAATTTTACCGTTGGGATTAAACAAGGATGTTTAAGCCTTTTTGTGCACGTATACGTGACGCTCGTCCCCAAGGGGTTGAAAATCTCGTCCTAGTTTGAACCAAATTTTGGTGCTCAATAGCTGCGACTGTAAGATGGTGAAATCGTGAACTGATATTTGGAGCTTTTCTTGAAGCATAGTTCCAATAGTTGAAGCGAGGTTGAAATAGGAAGCTCTAAATGTTGGTATGCGATTTCTACATTTTATAGTGTCAGCTACTGCGCACCAAAATTTGGTCATACTTCAGCAAAATTTTTAACAGTGTGTAAATGAAATAATTCTGTCCCCTGCTGTTTTTTCATAGGTCCTCATTTTTCACTTATTGCCTAAGACCTAGAAAAGTGAAACTTAATCACATGCATAAAACGCACCAATAAATAAATATAAAAAACAATAATAAAGCCGTCCGCCTGCAACTTCAAAAAGATACCCCTGGGCATCAAAGTAACTCCGATTTACGGTACTTGTGTTAAATATTTATCATAGTAATTTTTCTTTCATATTTTAATATGTTTAAAACAGTGCTAGAAATTTCTATGAAAAAGGCTTAAGATTATAATTTTCTTTCTCGCATCACATAACATATGAAGGATATGAGTTTAAAAACTGGCTCAATCCAAAATTTCAAAAACAGCGTTTTTTTTTTATCAAACTATTCTATTGGTAACCTGCACCGAAAAAAACAAACATCTGCAAAAAAACTGGATTTATCCTTATTTCTGTCATTCGAAAATCTTGATTTACAATGAAAATCAAAGAACAGGGTTGGAAGTTTTTCGCAGTTTCCCCAAATTTGATTTTCTGGATAAAGCGAATTTTGATACTCACTTCCTGAAACATAAACAAACACTTCAAAAATATGCATTAAAATATTTAATTGCTATAAAGGACGTTAAATACTAATAAAAACATTAAAAGATCTTAATAATTTTTACATGTTTCGATTGAATTTACTCAATCATCATCAGAAAAAGAAAATACAAATAAACACAAAGATAGAAAATTTGGATTGAATTCAATCCAAATTTTCCATCTTTGTGTTTATTTGTATTTTCTTTTTCTGATGATGATTGAGTAAATTCAATCGAAACATGTAAAAATTATTAAGATCTTTTAACTAAAAATTTTCTAGTAGAATTGTATTCCAAGAACTTTTTATGTAACGGCAACAACAAAAAATTATGTAACTGATACAGATTTTCACTGCGAATAATGATTTTTAAAAAAATTAAATTTTACTAAGAGATTCATTTATTTATTTATTTATTGGTAAATCGGATTCCCAGAACTTTTTATGTAACAGTAACTAGGTTTACAGATAAACTTTTAGTTAAATTACCAAAATTTTAGTAGATTCTTTTATAAAGTTACATATTTCACTTGATTTGTTTACAAGTTTTGTAGACTAACACTTTTTTTTTTTTTTTTTTTTTTTTTTTGTACAGTGTACAGGTAAAATTTTAGTAAACATAACAGAATAGTTCACAAAAACGTTATGAAAAATATACTATAATGACTTTTTTTTTTTTTTTTTTTTAGAATTAGGATACTAGTTTAATATAATTTTATAAGGTATATTATAATGTAATCTTAATTATAAACAATATCTGAAATTTGGTATGTAGCCAAAATATTTAAATTATGAAGTGAATTTTGAAAAAATAGAGCATTAAAAAATATATGCATTTATTTATTAATTATTTTAACAAAAAGCATTTCATTTCTTAGATTTCATTTGAATCTCTTAACAAATATTATATAAAGATTCATGTAAAAATAATTTATTTTACTTTTATTTCATTTGTACTTATTATGAGTGTTCTGGGCGCTTTATTCTATTTGATTTTCATGCAAATTGAATTACGAAAAGACTTTTCTGAAATAACTAAAGATATCTTTTTTTTTAAACTCATAAGTCATTTTAAGAGAAAAAAAATTAAATATCGCAAAAAGCAAATTATCAGGTAAGCTGTCTTCAGAGAGTGAGAATATTTTAAATTAATGACGTTTGCAAAGAAATTTTAACTTCGAGATTTCTGTCTCTGTCTCTCGCTTTTTTTTCTTTTTTCGATTTTTTCTTATAGATTTAGGATTATTATTGAAGACGGAAAAAATGGATATTTTTCTAATGTATTATTTTATTTATTTATTTATTTATTTTTACATAAAGAACGAATTAATTGTTTAACGAGTTTTGCTGTTGTAATCGGTAAGGAACCTTGTCGGAACTAAAAAAATAGTAAAAGCATAAATAAAAAATGTTTTATAGATTGCTGCAGGTATTGATTCTTTTTATAAAGTGGCTCCTTTGGATTTGAAGCTAGTTAATTGCAATGTGAAACAGAAAAGCAGAACAGCATAATAGTCTGATTTCCTTCATATGTCTAAGTAACCAATATTTTTAAAGACCTTTTAATTTTACAATTTAAAATATTATTTCTCGTTCTCCTAGTGCATAAATGAGAAATCAGATTTAATCATGTACGCTAATGGCACCTGGTGCGTGTAAAATCCGTCGTGGGTGCAAAGTCCTCCAAGTTATCTGTGAATTGTACCTCTGGATTTATCTAGTCAGGTGAAGGTCTTGTCACGTGATCAAGGTTCCAAATTACGAGACAAACTTTCATATATATGCATGCAGCTGGAATTTAAATAAGCAAAACCCCTTTAAGTAACCGATAAACATATAACCGTCACAAGGTTAAACAGTGCTGCTATTAAGATGCCATAAGTGCATCTCAATCAGACCTCCGCTAAGCGTCGATCAAGCGATTTCGCGCTGTTTCCAGGCTCTCAAACCAGTAAAACTGCGTTATTGACCTATAGGTAGGGACCTGGATAGCGGTTAGAAAGAAAGAAAGAGATGAAATTTGAAATGTTTATATAAATAATCCTAATTTAAAAGAGCCAAAAGTAGATTGCGAGAAAAGTACGTAAGACTGAGGCTATATTTTGGATAAATACTGATTGGGCAATTCTCGGGTAAAAAAAATAAAGGCGTGCAGCTTGTTAATAATTTCAGCATCAGTTACTTGAAACAAATATCATTCTAGATGTTTCAGAATTTTAATAATTAGTGACTGCAAAAATGCGTTTTTTTTTTCATTTCTGGTGCATGTAAATTTAAGTTATTTTGGCATAAGAAACAAAATGGTGGCAAATAAGATGCTTTGCATTCATTAAGTAATTTTATTGAGGCTAATGTGATGCATCCATGCGGTAGAAAGTGGTGGAAAACGAAAAATTAAAAACGACTTCAGACGCTGATGAGCATTGTGTTTTTTCTTCTGTTTTTAACCTGCTCTTTTTTTAATTTCATTGAAACATTATCGTTCTTATTTAACCTGGAGCGAATTTAATTTTTCTTATCCCCATAATGTAATTGTCATTTATTAGTAAAAGTGAATGGAGAACGCGACTTTAGGGTATGGATATCAGCTTTAAAAGGTTATAATTTAAAAAGCTAAAAATTTCATTTAGGTAAATTTTATGCAGCGACTTCTTCATCTTGTGCATTTACCTTTTTTTTTATCGTCATGTAAGTTGATTACACTAAATTTTTCTTTTCTGAAAAAAAAAATTACAAAGTAACATTATAAAATTTTGTATTGATTAATTTTGAACTTTTTATTTCTAATGTTTTGTTTATGCTTTACAATGTATATTTTTCCTTTAGATTAAAACAAACTCTTTGAAAATAATACTTTCTATTTGATTAACATTTTGTTAGTTTAATTTGATTGTTTAAGAACACTAACAAAAGGAAAAATTATTAAATTGAAAAAGCAAAGTATTTAAATGAAATTTATTTTTTTAAAACATGCATATTAAAGTTTCTTTTTAAGATGGAATAAATTGATATCTGTATGCATGAATTTATGAAATATGTTTTACAAATTATTATGTTTTAGTTACAACTGCAATAGTTTTAATCAATATTAAGTGGATTTGCTACTTTTTGAACCTAAAATTTATGTGATAATTACTATTTGTTCTCGGTTATATCAAATACGGGTTAGGTTCCCTTAGAAAGACCCCCACGAAGGGCATTCCCCCCTGGTCCTATATCCCTAGCGCAGATAATCGGACGTCAAAAATCAATCAATCAATGTTCTCGGTTATAAAGAAAATATCTGATTTTTTGCATTATATCCTATGAAATTTTAGTTATATATTTAATTTAAGAAATATTATGTCTCGTGTGACTTCAGATACATGCAATACGCAGTAAAAAGAAAAAAAAAGTAATTTTACAGATGTAAAATTACAGAAATCTGTATGGCTACTAAAATTTATCAATACACTGTACAAAAAAGATGTAAATTTGCAAAATTAATTTTGTAAAGCTACAGAAGTCTGTAGCTTTAAAAAGAATCTACAAAAATGACAGCAATCTTATTAAAATTTATCTGTAACTCGGGTTACAGTTACATAAAAAGCACTAGCCATCCAAGCATTATATTTTGCTCATTGAATTTAAGGCCGCTCATTAAACATAAGGGTATTCTAAAATTTTAAACGTGTTGTTTTCAAAACTGAGTTTTATAAAAGGGGCAAAACTTTTTCTCAAGAATTATTGGAATGAATTCCTTTATTCTTTATAAAAAAGAAAATCACACTGCAAATTTTTATAAATCTTTCAGAACTCTTATTTCATTACCTTTTTTTAGATCACTTTGAAGCGCAGCTTTTAGAATATTTTTAAACACTCTTTTTTTCAGCACATTTTCCAGAGCACTTTTTGAACACCTTTGGAAATGCATGATTTAACAAGTCTGCCCAAATATATTCTCACTCTGTTCTCAAATGTTTTTCCAAGTTTATATTAACAAATATCCTGATCAGAACACTTTCAGTACATTTTAGAATCGAATCACTTTTTTAATAGTTCAGCATATTCGGAACACATTTCAGTATACATTAAAATAACTAAAACACTTATTTGTATGAATTACAAATAGTTTCCAAAAACATTCTTTTTGATTTACAGTGTAACCGTGTATCTGTTGCATGAATTTTTGTTGTTGCTGCAACATAAAAGGTCTATGAGTCGGAATTTTCTAGAAATATTTTAGTAACTTTACAGACATTTTTTTTTTTTTACAGTGCATGATTTGTATTGGGCAACCGTTTTTTAACAGTCACAAGTATGTCAAACAGATTTGGTCTCCATATTATAAAAGAACATTAAATTTTCTATAGCTTATACCAACATTTCGTTTCAAAAGTTGATTTTTCAAAAAACGGTGGTTATTCGAGCAAAAATCTCAATTTTTGGTCTTTTTTTCAATCTTTTGCGAGTTTTAGAAAAATTTAATTTATGGAAATTATATTTTTCTGTGGAATAAGATTCAGCAAAAACGATTACACTGCAAATTTCCAACATACATTTATAATCTAACTATATGTAATTCATACAAATAAGTGTTTAGTTATTTTAATGTGTACTGAAATGTGTTCCGAATATGCTGAACTATTAAAAAAGTGATTCTAAAATGTACTGAAAGTGTTCTGATCACGATATTTGTTAATATAAACTTAGAAAAACATTTGAGAATAGATTGAGAATATACTTGGGCAGACTTGTTAAATCATGCATTTCCAAAGGTGTTCAAAAAGTGCTCTGGAAAATGTGCTGAAAAAAAAAGAGTGTTTAAAAATATTCTAAAAGCTGCGCTTCAAAGTGGTCTAAAAAAAGGTAATAAAATAAGTGTTCTGAAAGATGTATAAAAATTTGCTGTGTGATTTTCGTTTTATAAAGAATAAAGGATTTTAATCCAATAATTCTTGAGAAAAAATTTTGCCCCGTTTATAAAACTCAGTTTTGAAAACAACACGTTTAAAATTTTAGAATACCCTTATGTTTAATGAGCGGCCTTAAATTCAATGAGCAAAATATAATGCAAGGAATTGAAATATCACAAAACCATTTTGGATGATAAATTTACATATTTGAGGTATGCAAAAGATGAAAAACGAATCACATATTTTGACCCAAAGAAGTGCAATTTTCCTTTCAGCAAACGTAGATTTTGCGAAAAACATAAATTTACAGCGTGTTTTATAAAGCTCACTATGTTACTGAATTCCATTTATATCACTAGTGATTGAAATTTGGGCAAGAACAGGCAGTTTTGCGTGCAAAGTGCGATACATAATTACTCTTAATTTACCATTATTCCATAATTCATATATATATATATATATATATTTATATATAAACACTTTTAAACTGCCATCTACAAATGGCAAAGGTTGCAATATTTATGCGCCATTAACTACTGAATTATGCTAAAATGAGAGATACTAGGATGAGATCTGTACTACGGGTCTGTTGTAACTCAATTTATTTAAATAAAATGATGAAAAAATGTAAAATAAGGTAATTTTGCGTTTGAAACGCGGCCTGTTTTTTTTCTAATCATATCATAATTGCATTGCTAATTCGTAGCATTTTAAAAAACTTTGAACTTGCCATGTTTTAAACATGTTTCTCCAAAATTGATGCGAATTTCAAACCATTAAGTACATTTAAACACTTTCCTGATACCTGACACAGATACCTGATCATAAGTAGAAAATTTTGTTTAAAGACATCCCGACGAAAAATAATTATTAGCCTGAAACTTAACCCAAAAATGAAGTGGTTAAAAATTGATCTGCATTTTAATTCTATTATGGCAATTACTCTACAAGTATCTATCTAATATCATTTTTAACACTTTGCAACAAAGTTGAAAAGTGCTTATGCATTCGGTCTGTCTCTCTGTCTGTCCACGCTCAAACTCCCGCAAATATACTCGGATTTTCACGGTATTGATAAAGCCTAATTAGGCTCACCAAAGCATGTTTGGTATTGCATATGAAGTATATACGCTTAATGGTTCATTTACAGTACCTATCTAATATCATTTTTAGCATTTTCCAACAAAGTTGAAAAATACTTATGTAGTATTCGGTTTGCTTGTCCGTATGAATCTAAATTCGTTCGAATCGCTTAAATGTACTCGGATTTTCAGGCAATTGATAAAACTTATTTAGGGTATTTTTTTTTTCAATTGGCTGAGCACGAATTAGACTCGAAATAGTCAAAATCCAACGCGAAATATTTAAATTCTGTGCAACCCGAAATGGACGGCAAGGAAAAACTATACGCCTAATTCAACCAAACCAAACCCCCAACCGAGAAATTAAGCATGTTATTAATATTATTTCTCATTTAACTCCACAAAATTACAATCATTTCCAAAAACTGCAGAATTAGTGCTTATAAATGATATAAAATTTGTATCAATCATGTTTTTATCATGTCATCATCGCGTAGTTAATGCTCTGTGTTTTGTCACAATTTTAAACTTTACATTTCCAAGGCATATTTTTGCAAGATTGTCACATATTTTAAAGAATTTATACACCATTAAGCATAATGCGAGTAGAAGTCGCCAAGGAAACCACTGCGTTAAATGTCCAACTAATACATAATTAAAACATTGTAATTTGAGAGAATTGTAAATCTTTCAACTATGCAATCTAATTTTGCAAAGTTTATGCAAATCTTGCAGTATTCAAGCATCATTAAGCGTTCCTTGTGTTTAAGTAAAATGAACACGAACAATTTGAGCACAGTAAAAATTATTATGGCGGCTAACCAAGAAAGAATAAATGAACGAGAGCTAAAGCACACAATAACAATTTTGTTAAACACAAGATTATTATACCTGGTTTATTCTAATATTCTAATTACCTTTATTCTACAGAAACATTTTTAAAATTTCCATTAATTAGAACTAATGATTATGGCTATTGTTTTCCTTAGAAATCCTATGTAGTCTTAAATACAGTTTAAATTTAATAAACAGAATGCGACAGACAACGATAATTTAAATAAAATTTGTAGAAATTCGTATTTGTAATTCCCCAGACATGAAATATTAGAATAATAAATAAGGTTTAAAATGTAAACAATGAGGTATATAAGGTTTCGAATGAAGTTTTTTAATAAATTAATTGATTTTTAAAGAAATGAATTGTTTGTAATCATGCGGTTATGTCTTAACCTCTTGGGGACATTTTGCTAAATTTTTATTATAGAAATTGTCTTATTTAATCCGAGCATATCGCGATTCAGTTAAGAAAAAGTTTCTGCTTAAAAAAACCGGTGATGAAAGATTAAAAATTTTGTAAGAGACTCTCGTCCCGAAGGGATTTCTCCAATATTTCACTTTGTACTCTACTTTTGCCAGAAAAAGTTATTTTGTTTAAATATACATTATTTTATAAAAGATGAGTATTTTTCTATGAATTAGGTAATTTCATGAAACCTTAAAAATATTTTTTCTGACGAATTAAAAAACAAAAAACAATTCCGCTAATTTGATAAAAACTACGTTAAGACTGAGACATTTTTAAAATAAAATTTAGATTATTACAAAAGTAGAAAGATTATGAAAAAAGGGTCATTTTAAACTCTGTAACCATAAACTTTATCAGTATTTTAACCCTTCGGACTCCCGCGCCTTTTGCACAAACTTTATTCAATTAACACCAATTTCTTTAAAAAAAACTTTCCTTGAGGTAGAGAATAATAATAAAAAAAAATCTGATTAAATAAGGACAAGTTTATTTTCCTTTATTACTGGTGCCAAAAGCAAATTTTGGAAGGATGTCTCCGCAACGGAGACAACTGAGTGGCAAAAGAGTTAAATTGATTTCTTAATATTTTTTGAACTAAATGCTTGTATATTTGATAAATACCGTTCCAAATATATTAAAAATTCAATTTTAAGACAATAATTACATTATCGTTTAAAAAAAGGATACGATAAAAAATCATTTAAACGCCACATCTCGAACTTGCTATGCTAAAATAAAATCCTATTTTTTTTTAACCACAATGCTTGATAAACACTATGTCAAATCTATAAAAAAAACATTTTTTTTTATCAAATAGATACATGTGAGACTTATCATTCATGGTGATACATGATGATCATTTGTAGAGATTCAACACGCACTTTTTTATTCTCGTCGTTTAACATCTATGATCGGTGTTAGGACAAATAGATATCTGTTCTTGCAAGGTTTCTATTTCAGACCAGTGATAAAAAATGAAACAAAGAAACATTTTTCACGTCATATTAAGTCTTTATCTTTATTTTTATATCTGTTGAACAACGGAATGTAAAATATAAATGAATAAAAACATATTTTTGTCAAAATTTAAAAACAGCACTTTTATGAGATTTTGCACTTGGTTAACCTTTATATAGACCTTTATATGGTATACCTTAAATTTCAATAGACTGTCTTATGCATAACTTTAAATAAAATAATTTACAAATCTAATTCTTATTAGATCTGTAATATTAATTAACTGTAATATTAGTTAACCCTATCAGGTCCGATTTTTTTTTTCAATTTCTAAAAAAATTACTTTTACATTAATAACATTAACACAAGCTATCCAAATAGATTAATTAGAGTTTAACGTTTATTTCATTGTCTGAAACATAATGAATGTTGTTGTTTCGAGTACTATTTAACCCATTAATGCCTAGCGTCCCATTTTTGGGACAGTTTTAAAATATTCAAGTAAGCGCTTTTCACACCAGTAAAAAGGAGGATAAATAAATACTTTCTTTCTCGAGACAAATTCCACGACAAATTAAGATAAAAAATATTCTTGTTTTAAAAGTGGTGGGAAAATGCAAAATTTGAATTTTAACGAAGAAAATAATTCAGGCATTAATGGGTTAATTTATGTTCATGTGACCATAAGCTAAGGAAGAGCTTTTTGGAGATATTTAGAAAATACTACATCACAACAAGATTTAACTGATATTACAACTTTCTAATACTTTTTGCGCTTTATTAAACATAACTCTTCCAGGAAAGTAGCTTTTATTTTAATTTTAAAGAGTGAAATATAAGTTTAAAATAAAAGAATCGCAAACGGTGCAAAGATAATTTACCAAATATCTATTATTATTACTTAATGCCTAAACATTAATGAAGTCATACAGTAAATTCACAGGCACATAGTAACATTAGTTGCATGTTAATAATAACAAAATTACTTATTAAAAAAAATTAACACTGAATTAAAACACATGTACTATTAATAGTACATCAGACCCGAAATAATTATTAAAAATAAAAAATAAAAAATCATTTAGATCAAATCAGATTTTTTTCTTTTCTTTTCTTTTTTTTTTTTTTTTTTTTTTTTTTTTTAAATTTAACACCTGATTTTTTTGTAGTCTTTATTTGATCCTTTTCAACTTTCTAATAGCGTCAATTGGTGATTGTCACTGAACACTCCCTTTTCGATCCAAGGTGTGAAATTTATGATTTCCAAGGGCGCGGCTTCATAGAAACCGAAAAATCATGGGCGTCTTGAAAGAGTAAAGGCAAAAATAGAATATAAAGAACGGGCGTCCGAAGAAAAAAAAAAAAAAAAAAAAAATAGAGGTTCATTTACCCTGAAGCCTACAGACAGAAGATGCCGATGTGTTCAAAGTCATTTATTCTTGTTTTATTTATTTATTTATTTATTTATTTATTGTACATCTCGAAACAATAACGACGACGAAATTTTGTATTTTGTATTTTGTAATAGAAATATTTTATATATTGTCCCTGTAAGTAATAGATAAATTAAATAGTATATAAAATATTTTTTAATTATTCTGTTACATATAATGTAACGACACTACTAAAATGATTTCAGATAATTAAAATATAGTTTAAAAATAAAACATTGTATAAAATAAAAAGTTGAAAAGTATGTAATTTAAAAAAAAGCATTTTCTTAGAGTTTCTTAATTGATTATTCAACTTACAGTTATAATTTAATTAATATGAAACCATTAATTGATTATGGCTATTAAAAAAAAGTTCTAAATTCTTTATTTTCTATTTATATTTTCTACCTTTGAGATTTAAAATATTTCTTTGTTGCAGCCTCAGAGCCAGATAGTCCTGCATTTTTGGCGAGAATGATTTGGCACATAATTAAATTGATAGCTGTAATTCGCATATAATTGTTACCATTGTAATAACTTTGCCTCTTATAGATTAAAGCTAAGAGGTTGGTAGCGTAAGTGCCGCTCGGCAAATAATCCAGGCAATTTAATGGAGAATCAATTATTTATTCGTAACAATAAAAAAGGTTCTCTGTATTAAATTTTATATACAGCATAAATCATTTTAGAACTCGTAGGATCTTAATCCACCAGCTCCAAGTCCAAAGTTCTATTTCAGTCCACAGAATGTTCAGTTTATAAATCACGTAAAGTTTCTACAAATCAGCAACACGGCGTTCTCTAAACACCGAAGATGAGACTTGTCACCGGCACTCTTCTAGCGAGAGTTCTCTTCCTCCGTCTCACTTGGGTGACGTCACCCTCTACAGCTCCCGATCCGAGCTGATCCACTTTTCTCAGAGAACAAATCCGAGCTCCGAGCTCTGTTCTCTCTCTTCTCACTCCGAGATCAAAATCCTCCTTGCAAAACCTTGGCTTCCTCTTTTTCTTCTCAGCCAAGACCTCCCCTAAAGGTCACGAACCAATCATCAACCTTAATGATCTTTTCTCATTAAGAGATTCGTAACATCGTCTTATCATTCGTACCTGAAAATACACGCCTATGGCGACAATATGTCTGGACTCTTTTGCTTTCATTTCTGCGTCGGCGTGCTATCAAAGGTGCGACTCGTGTGGTCCCCTATTCACGTTAGTGTCGTCCGCCTGTCTTTTCAGCTGATCGATGATGATTTAGCGATCCTTTTAAATCGCCGATCTTTTCATCTTGAGAATGAAAGCCATTTTGTGTTTTCAGTTCCATAGTGAAATCTCTTTTCAGAAAAAATGTCTTTAAAAGCCTGTGATAAATCTAAATTATCACAACTACCCCCGCCTCTAAAGATGATTTAACGTCTGAAAGGCGTGAAATCTAAAAAGCAGAACATGGTTAGCTCATTCATTTTGGGTGGCTCTTTGCACTCAAAATAAAATTTTAACAATTCTAAAAATACACTTTAAAAAACATTTTTAAACTCTTTTAACGACTTTGCTTTGTTTGGAGAACTCTAATAATTTAAAGGTGGTGAAACCAGTATAAATACATTAAGAAAACCTTATATATACAATAAAAGAAAACTATTTACAAATGTGAGAGAGAAAAAAAAAATTGAGCTTTTTTTTTTTTTCATTTTATTGCCCTGCTCAGACAATCAACGTGCGGTATATCCTTGCCCGCTCTGTGTTTTATGACATACAGGAACGGTTGCAGTGATAAGGACCATCTTAACAACCTGGAATTGTTACCTGCATTGTTTTTCAGGAACACTAAAGGATTGTGATCGGTTTCGATATTGAACTCTTGTCCATCAATGTAGTGACGTAATTTTTTTATGGCAAAAATTATAGCTGCACATTCTTTCTCTGTGGCGCTATAACTTTTCTCTTGTTCCGAAAATTTTCTGCTCAAATATATAATGGGATGCTCTTCTGAGCCCTGTCTTTGTGCTAAAACTACCCCTATCCCTTTATCTGACGCGTCCGTCTGAACCACAAATTCTAGATTATAATTTGGCGCATATAGGATGGGTTTTTGGGTGAGTTTAGATTTTAAGGTTTCGAAAGCCTCTTTCATTTCATCGGTCCATATAATTTTTTCTTTTTTGTTTTTTCCTTTTAATGCTCGTGTGAGCGGTTCTACGATGGTCGCATAATTTTCTATATAACGGGAGTAATACCCTGCCATGCCGAGGCATCTTCTAATTTCCGTTTTATTTTTAGGGTCTGGGAGTTCCGTTATGGCGCGGATTTTCGCTTCTGCAGGCTTCCTTTTTCCTTCCCCTACTATGTGTCCCAGATATTTAACCGTTTTTTGCGCGAATCTGCATTTCGAAATTTTAACGGTAAGTTTCGCCTCTTTAATTCGACTTAGTACCGTGTTTAGATGCTGAATATGGTCTTCCCAGCTATCTGAAAAAATGGCCATGTCATCTAAATATGGAAGACAAAATTCTTCCAACCCATTTAGTAATTTAGACATAAATTTGGAAAACCTATAGCTAGCGTTGGACAATCCGAAAGGCATTGCCATTGGTAAGAAGCTACCAAAGCTTGTGACAAAAGCAGCTAATTTTTGTGCTTTTGGTGTCATGGGTATCTGCCAGTATCCTTTGGTCAGGTCTAATACAGAAATATATTTTGCCGCCGCCACCTTTTCGACCCTTTGTTCAATATTCGGAAGCGGAAAAAATTCGGTTTTTGTTATCGCATTCAAACGGCGATAATCAATGCATGGCCGAGGTTCCCTCCCCGGAGTTTCGACTAAAATCATGGGAGAATTATAATCAGACTCCCCTTCCTTAATTATATTTAATTCAAGCATGCGCTTTATCTCTTTTTTCAGTATTTCATTCTGTCTAGGAGATACCCTATACGGTCTACTTCTCACCGGTTTTTCCTCAGTTAGCTCAATATCATGAATAGTCAGGTGCGTTAAGCCTGGGTCATTCGAAAAAACTTCCCTGTATTCGTCTAATACCTGTTTTAACATTTGAATTTCACCTGCTGTGCACCGCTCGTTTAATGCACTTTGTTTGATAACTTCGTCAAAGTTATAACTATTTGAATCTGCTAACGGGAAAGCTATCTCCAAATCCTGAGATTCATCTGTCTCATTAAATTCTTTTGTCAAAATATTTATTTTACCTACTCTTGTGATATAGGGTTTTAATAGATTTACATGATAGATTTGCGATTTCTCTCTTCTCCCTGGTATACTCACAATATAATTCGTCTCAGAAATTTTAGACTCTACCGGGGCCTATCCAACCTACAGACATTTTGTTTTTCTTGTTAGTTGCTAAAACTAACACTTCGTCTCCTGGTTGAAATTTTCGTTCTTTAGCATTTCTATCATACCACATTTTCCGTTTATCTCTAGTAATTGTCATGTTTTCGACCGCTAGCTCCTGACAGCGTTTCAGTCGGTTGATAAGTTTGAAGACGTACTCAGTAACTAATTCATGCTCCTCATTTTCTCCCGTCCATTGTTCGAAAAGTAGGGTTTCCGGGGTACGGAGATTTCTCCCATGAACTAGCTCTGCTGGGCTAAAACCTGTAGAATCATGCGTTACCGTCCTAAGAGTTAAAAGCGCATGGGGCAGATTAGCTTCCCAGTCACTACCGTTTTCCACGCATAGCACTTTTAAAAGCCTTTTTACTGACCTGTGCCATCTCTCGATAACGTTTGAGGAGGGGTGACATACACTTGAATGGTTTAGTTTTACCCCAAACCTTTTTAGGAAGGCTGTCGTTAAATTCGAAGTGAAACTCCTCCCAAGGTCCGTTTGTATGCTAGACGGGTAACCAAGTCTACTAAAAATCATGATCACCGCTTCAATGATCGTTTCCGAGAGCATATCTGGTATCGGTATTGCTTCTGGATAACGTGAATAAACACATATTGCTGTGAGTAAATATTTATTCCCTTTTTTTGACGTCGGTAAGGGACCTACTAGATCGCACGATAACTTTGAAAATACTTCTGAAATTATGGGAACTAATTTTAATGGGGCTTTCTTAGTTTCCCCCGCTTTTCCCACTACCTGGCAAGCATGGCATGACTTGACAAAATCCTCGATTTCCCTAATAATATTAGGCCAGAAAAAATATCTCAATATTTTATCTTTTGTTTTTGATTGGCCCATGTGAGCCGCTATACCTTTGTGACAAGCACTAAGTATCGCTTCCCTGTACTTAGTTGGGACAACTAACTGTTTTCTTTCGAATCCGTGATGATCCGTTACTTTCCTCATTACTAAATTCTCTTTAATTTCGAAATTTGATTTCTTTTGTTTTGCTTTTTCGCGAATGTCTCGCAGCGAGGAATCCGTCTCTTGTTCGGTTATGAATTCTGCCCTTTTAATTCTCGACAAGCCGGTCCCTGAGTCTTCCCCTGCTATCGGTAAAAACTCGTTATCTGGCCTTTCCGGATCTGCCTGTTCCGTGAAATCGTTTCCCCCTGCCCCTAAGTTAGTTTCGGTTTCTTGTTCGCCTCCGTCACTCCCGGAGCTAGTTTCGCTTTTTTTCGCCGGCGCGCGCGTCATTACTGCGTTCAATGTTTTGATTTCGCGTTTTTTTCTCTCGTCGATGAGCTTCTGCGTGTCATTCCCTAGTATATAATAGGACATATCTACGTCTCTATCAGTTACTATAGCCTTCGTCGAGATACTTCCTATTTCGTCAATTTCAAGCGTTATATTAGCGGTGGGCAAACAGCGAACATCATTTAAGAGTGGTTGTTTTATCCACATAAATTCCCCATCTAATTGACTGTGGTTTATAAATTTACTGGAAATAACATCGACACACGTACCAGAATCTCGTAATACCGTAATTTCCTCCCCGTTAATACGAGCCTTACTTAAATATGGCGAAAAACCTTTTTCAAATTCTTGATTTTTATTTAAATGCCCTACAGACGTGGCGTTATTTTCCCTCTTGTGTTTTTCCGGGCGCTGGGCACGATAGTGCGAAAAACTTCCGCAAATAAAACATTTGTTTGCTCTCTTTTGCTCAAAAACACGGTTTCTTTCTTTATCGGGATCCTTGTCTCTCCAATTCGTTTTAGTTTCGGCCGATTTCTCAACACGCGGTTTATCTTCGAGTCTCGGTTTTTCTGATTTTATGGGAAAATTTCTCGGGTTCCAGATTTTTTTCGAGGGCCCTTTGACTGCCTCAAACTCGTCTAAACACTTAACTAGAACTAACGGGTCTTTGAAATTTGCCCAAGAGTCAATAAAATGCTCTTTATATTCTATCGGCGTACGACGCTTAATTTGGTCTGTTACCAATAATTTCTTTAAGTCTTTGAAATTTGAAATTTCTAGTCCAGTTAACCATCCTTCTAGATAACTATTTAACTCGAAAATAATATCCTTCCAAGGGGTGCCTGGTATCCGAGAATGCCTTGTAAATTTTTGGCGATACGCTTCAGGACTTAGCCGAAAGCGTGCTAACAAAATTGATTTCACGTGCGCGAAATCGTCGATTTTTTCTGTGGGCTCGCGCAAAATTAATTCTGCAATATCTGCCGGGAGCAGTGATAAAAGATGAGTCACAAGCTCTTCTGTTTCTATGCCTGCTCGAGAGGATTGCCGCTCAAAGAGGTTTAAAAACAGAGTAATATCTGATCGTTCTGGATCGAATTTATGCATTAACGCTTTTAAAGGGGGTTTCTGACTCCTCTCAGATCCGCTACTTGACGTAGATTCACGTCTATTCGCATTTTGAGTTAATCTCAATTGCTCTAATTGAAATTCCCTTTCTTTCTGTTTTTCTTCGCTGTCCCGCGCCGCCCTTTCTCTTTCTGCCTCTAATTTTTCCTGTTCCTTTTGTGCGGCTGTGTTAGCCTCCCTATCTTGTACAATATAATTAGCCTGCGATAAAGTAAGCTCTTTATCATAATCTGCAGCTGATTCAATTTTCTGTATGATTACAGCTATTTTATCACTCTTATCAATATCAATTCCCAACTCGTCTGCTAACATTTGCAAATCGATTTTTCTACACTGCTTTAAATCAGTAATGACTGTCATTTTTAGACTGAGCTGCTCTAACCGAAATTTCTATTTATTTCCTGACAACCTATAAAATTACCCTAGCGTATAAGCAATGTTAATTTTATACATACGCTTTACTACACAATTTAAACACAGTAAATGAGAATGAAATGAAAAATATATACATAAAAAGTACACAATTTACCGATTCAACACTTTTTTTTTTTTCAACCGACCACAATACAAGTACCTGTACTTATTTCTAATTCTAGAAAAACATTGCCAGTTTTAGCATTCAGATTTTTCGAAAACTACACTTTAAAAATGTAAACATAAATAATTTTAGATCAACAGGTAACAATATCCCTTTCTGTTTAGAAGCCTTTAAAGAAAATTTAAATTTATGACTAACCTCATAACATTTATGCTGCTGAAAAAAAAAGTTTTACAATTTTACAAGAGTTGTACACTCTTTTTTTTTTTTTCAAAACTTTCTAATTTGTTCCGTTTTGTCCGGAAAGAAATGCATTTAACATTTAATGTTTTTATCATTAAAAAAGAGAAGGAATTTTTTTTTTTTTTCAATACTCTTTACTAATTTCTTAATTTTAGATTAAAATAATAAAAGTATAGAAACATAGTACATAAATTTCCTTACTGAATTTAATTTTGTGCAATAATTATGAAACAGAGCCACTCAAAATTTAGAATGAATGAGCTTACCTATTTCCGTCGTCTGCATCTCTCTTGGGGCATCTTTCCGTCGGAGGGTGTTGGGTGCTACGGGCAGGTTGCGGCTGGGTGGCCTTTCGTCGGTTAGGCGTTGTATCTCCGGTTATGGCTGGGTGCCTTCGTCAGCTAGGCGCTGGGTTTCTCTTAGCGGCTGGGTGCCTTCGTCAGCTAGGCGCTGGGTTTCTCTTAACGGCTGGGTGCCTTCGTCAGCTAGGCGCTGGATTCTATCGATGATTAACTCTGGAACTGCACGGCGAACTATAGTCCTGGGCAAGTGGCTCCCGCTGCCACCAGCTGTAATAACTTTGCCTCTTATAGATTAAAGCTAAGAGGTTGGTAGCGTAAGTGCCGCTCGGCAAATAATCCAGGCAATTTAATGGAGAATCAATTATTTATTCGTAACAATAAAAAAGGTTCTCTGTATTAAATTTTATATACAGCATAAATCATTTTAGAACTCGTAGGATCTTAATCCACCAGCTCCAAGTCCAAAGTTCTATTTCAGTCCACAGAATGTTCAGTTTATAAATCACGTAAAGTTTCTACAAATCAGCAACACGGCGTTCTCTAAACACCGAAGATGAGACTTGTCACCGGCACTCTTCTAGCGAGAGTTCTCTTCCTCCGTCTCACTTGGGTGACGTCACCCTCTACAGCTCCCGATCCGAGCTGATCCACTTTTCTCAGAGAACAAATTCGAGCTCCGAGCTCTGTTCTCTCTCTTCTCACTCCGAGATCAAAATCCTCCTTGCAAAACCTTGGCTTCCTCTTTTTCTTCTCAGCCAAGACCTCCCCTAAAGGTCACGAACCAATCATCAACCTTAATGATCTTTTCTCATTAAGAGATTCGTAACATCGTCTTATCATTCGTACCTGAAAATACACGCCTATGGCGACAATATGTCTGGACTCTTTTGCTTTCATTTCTGCGTCGGCGTGCTATCAAAGGTGCGACTCGTGTGGTCCCCCATTCACGTTAGTGTCGTCCGCCTGTCTTTTCAGCTGATCGATGATGATTTAGCGATCCTTTTAAATCGCCGATCTTTTCATCTTGAGAATGAAAGCCATTTTGTGTTTTCAGTTCCATAGTGAAATCTCTTTTCAGAAAAAATGTCTTTAAAAGCCTGTGATAAATCTAAATTATCACACCATAAACGATAGTTGGCAATTTATCGCCTTTGGTGGATTAATGGTGAAAGGTCTTAAAATTAGGTTTTTAATTTATACTTAAGATTTCAAAGTATTACTTTTTAACCAGGTTATTTATATTATAAAATAAGTCATTATTTTGAAAAAAAGCAGTTCATGTATTGTTAAACAAAAATAAGTTATTGATTAACTTCTCTTCATAAGCTGCTGCTTTTCCTCCTTAAAAACTTTTTTTCCGATGACTTGATCACATGGATTTGAAAAAAGTAAACACTTAAGCATGCCATCCTGTTAAACTAATGTACACCAATTACAATATTTTATTATGCATTTTTTTTTTTTAGTTTAAAATTGTAAAATGATAAGATTATTCTTTTCTTATTATGGTAGCATATGAGTAGATTTTTTAAAAATGAATTATATCTCCCGAATTAGGTTTTCTTTAAAGCCACCGTTTAATGAAAACATTTAAGTTTCTCATTAATTTATAATTCAGAACAAGCGTGAATAGTTCTCTAATGAAACATGTTCTGAAAGATTTTCAAGATTTTAATTGTCTAACTATTAAGATATATTTTAGCAAAACTCTATTTATAATAGTTAGTACAGACTATTAGATAGTGTTATTTTAATCTTCAGGATGTGTTTTGAATAAATTATTATAGTTTAACGCATTTAATTACTCACACTATTTACATGTGCTTCCTTTATTACATTGTTTTTTAATTCAGTAATTAATTTGTTTAACAATAATTATATTAAGCAATGTGAAATCGTTGTATACATATGTATACATTTAAATACATACGTTGTTTATGTGTATATACACGTGCGTGTTTGGTTAAAATTCAACACAATTAAATATTCTCGAGCCCGAATCAATTGCTTTTCTGATTAAAATCTATAATAGTATGCAACAAAGTATATACATTACTATAATGATGTAAAAAATTAAATTAAATTTAGAATAATAGCATAAAAATATGTAACATAAAATCACATATTTTGAATTTTTATTGCGTCGCCAGCCGCAGATAAAATACCAAAAAAGTATTTCCTACTCCTTTTTGTAGACGATACATAGGTATTACGCAGTATTTATTTATTTATTTTTTTTTTTTCGCACTTTCAACTAGAAAATTTTATAAGCTAAATGTTTCTCCCTTCTATGGAGTAGTTATTTGAAATATGCATGATTTCATTTGGTGAATAAAATTTCTGGTTGACTGTACGTTTTGCTGAATTAAACAAATGGGGAGGTTGGCAAGTATGTATTAATATAATGGCTAAGTTACTGTAATAATTATAGCTACATTTTGTAAACTTTTGCTGCTAACTTAGGAACACTAAATTAATCCTATAAAATAGATTATTAAATTAATCTTTAAAAGGCTCATAACAGCTTGTCAATAATGCTGATGTGGTAAAATACGGAAAACTTGTGATTTTAGGCGAATTACAACAATGCAATTACTTATTCATCAAAAGGACCCGCTAAAGTATGACATTTTGACTGTGAACCTGCTTATGAAAGTTTTTAGTAATTGCTTCGACAGAGATAAATATTTACATACACAAATATCCATGTGCAAATGCTCGCTTGCATATGTCAAATTTTGCGCAAAAGTAAGCTTTAAAGAAGAGGGCGTATTTTCTCTACTAGCTAACTGGCCAGTTTGTCATCATAATTCTAACTGTAAAATATCTTTAATAGTGGCACTATATTAGTAATAATTGCATGGTTAAACATTTAAGTTTGGCTAGTGCACCTTCCGGTTTTATTAATAAGAGTTTTACTTCTTTCCTTGCGCTTTATAGTATGTAATCTTAGTCGATTCGAGAATTCTGTCAAAAGAAGCAGAAGCAATTTGCATGTTCTGAAATTCTATAACAGAAATCTGTTTTCTGAAAGAATCTTCATAAAATGTTTTATTTTATTTTGTGTTGCTTATCTTTTCTATTTAATCAGATTCTGCGAAAAAGAATTTTATAATTTTTTATAGTCACGCTCTCTCATTTTGAAATAATAATAATCAAATGTTAGCTATTTGCCAAAATAGAGCGTATTTTATTCTATAACTTTAAAATTTACTCATTTTGCGAAAACAATCAATCATAGACAGTCGCCAAGGCAGAGTATATTATATTCTATAATAATAAATTTCACCCATTTTGCAAAAACATTCAAGCATAAATACTCGCAAAGATAGACATACTATATTCTGTAACTTTAACATTCACTCACTTTGAAAAGCAATCAACTATAGATATTCGGCAAGACAGAGTATATTTTGTTCTATAATTTTAACATTAACTTCTTTTGTAATCTTTATATATGATTTTTAACGTTTTGCAAAGAAACAAAATCAAGAATTGATATTCGCAAAATAGAGATTATTTCATTATTTATGCAATAATTCTAACAATTTTCATAAAAAAAGGGCGGAAAAAATAATAAGAAATATTATACACTAGATACCATGCATTAAAATGAAGACGTTACAGATTTTACTGAGGCGTTCAGAATAAAGTTGTTGCGTTTTGAGATTCTGGGAGAATTTCGCATGGTCAGTAACACCTGGTTCATTAAGGAAAATTCTGCACGAGTCTTCGTGCCCTCATTAAATATATAAAAGATACTGAAATATGAATACCAATTAATTGAATCGCATAAGCTAAATTATTATATAATCATACATTAGACCATACATAATATTTTTGAGGCAAGTTTTAATGCAGATTTAAGTAATATTTTCATTTTTTCCATTTAAGAAAATAGTTTTATTTAGGAAAGATTATTTATACCTTAAATAAAGACGTTAAAAGGCAATGTATTTTGTGTTTCTTATGATCTGTATTAAGAAGCAAAAACATACCTAAGAAAAATGCTGATGTCATATCTACGATGGCAATGATCCAGTGTAGTCAATTTTTATTTTATAGCAAACCTAACAACTAATGACATTGTAAAAATTCATTTTTTCACCGTCGAATAGAAAGAAAGTTTTTGAATGGATTTGTTCTATAACTGACGATGAATAACAACTGAAACGTGTAAGCTAAATTATTACATAATAATATATTAGAATATAGCTAATATTTTTTGAGGCAAGTTTTAATGCAGATTGAGATAATGATTTCTTTTTTTTTTTTTTTCAATTTAAAAAAAATCTTATTTAGGAAAAGGTTATCTCTTAAATTAAAAAGTTAAAATATTATGCATTTTGTATTTTTTATAATTTGTATTACAAAGCAAGAACAAACCCAAGAAAAACGCTGATGTCATATCTACAATGGCAACGATCAGAGTAGTCAATTTTTAGCAAGTTATAGCAAGTTATAGCAAACCTATTAACTGTTGTACATTGTAAAAATTCAATTTTTGCACCATCGAATAGAAAGAAAAAATGTTTTCGAATGGATTTCTTCTATATCTGACTTATTAATATTTTATTTTTTTTAATAATTTTCAAGCATAATTTAAAAAAAAAGTCTCCGGCCAACAATTGCATTAAATAAGCATATAAAAGATTAGCTCTTTCATATTTAAAACAATGTAAATAAATCAGCAGTTGTTTCTTTTCATATAATATTTTTAATGTCTATTTCATAACCATTGTCAAATGAAATTAAAACTTGATTAAAAAAAATAAATAAAACATGAAATAAAGAACATAAATACTGAAATAACTAGAATAATAAATGCTTCGATATATAGTTAAATATTTAGTGTTTACGTTTAGTGAAATGCGGGTTATATGAAATCATAAAAATAATTTTTGTCACCGTTGATGAATAGTCTAAAATAATCCAACAATATAAAGCTAATGTAGGTGATCTTCCCTTAAGTTTGTTTTATAGTTATTATTGTAGGTTCAGTGAGGGATATATAATCCCCACCCCCCTCTTAAGACCGCTATTTTTTCTCTTTCTCTTTCTCTCACTCTCTCTCTCTCTCTGTCTCTCTCTCTCTCTCTCTCTCTCTCTCTCTATTATTTTTGAGAAATGATTTTTGCATCATATACATTATTTAGTCCTGTAATCAAAAAAGCCGAATTCAAGATAAATTCAGCATTTAAAGCCTTATATAAATCTAATATTTTTTCTAATCTACAAGTTTTTAATTTAAAATTTCATTTTATTATTTAATTGCATTCTTGTCCATATTAATACTACTATACAAAATTCTCTATAATTTTTCTCTGAGAAAATTTTACTTTTTTTGTATATCTTTTTATTTTTCAATAATATTACGCATGTGTAAAAAAGCGCTTTATGAATATAAAATCACTTTTTATTAAAGTAATTTTTTCTTTGATAATCATAAAAATTTATCTGGCAGTAAGATACCTATTAAAGAAAAGAGAATGTATTTTGAAAATTTTCTTTATCACTAGTTTAAATAAAAAATAAACAGATAATAAAAAAATCTCAAACAATTTTACGTTTTTTTTTTCTTTTTTATGTTACTAAGCAATAAAAAACTATTTGCTTTTATCAAATTCATACGTTTATTTATGATTACAATTCAGTGTTTCATTTCAGCGAATAAAATATTGAGTTCTTAAAGTTAATGAATTTAAATATCTCATATGTAAAATCATTAAACTTTGTAATTAAATATTCTTAAAATGGTTATTAGGTAAATGTTAACTGATTAAGATTCTGTACTTAGCACTCTTAAAAAAAAAAAAACTTGAATTCTTCAATGCTGGATTTCTTTTAATTATTCTTCGTCATTTGCAATTCCTTTTATTATTTACGTTACAAACTGAACATAATAAGAACTTAATTAAAGAGTTTATGACAATACAAAGATCTTTTTATTTAAGAGATTGGAAATAATAAAATGGATTATGTAGTTTGAAATGTGTGCAAATAAAGGCATGAGTTTGTTAAATTAAACAAACTTTTTTCAAAAACAATATATTTTATTTCAGAGCTTCTTTAAAAATAAACACGAATGTCAACAAATTTACTTTAAATAAAATGGGAATTAATTTCTTAGCAATACTAGAATGCTCTTTATATATACATAAAAGTTGTGAAAATATAATTTCTTTTAATTTTCTTAATACAAAAGTAAATCACAGAAAATGTAAACATTTATTTAGCGATTGTTATATAAAGCTGATATATTTAATTCCTAAAATAACTAAATTGATCGAGGGTGGTATAATAATAGACGTAAATTTAGATTTAATGTCACTAAAATTTCGTGTGATAGCATTGTAACCTCTACAAAATTGATAAAAAATATTTAATTAATTTTTCAGCATTTAATCATCAATTAACAACGAATAATTGTATGAAAAGCTTTTATGAGAAGAGAGGCCTGGGACCCCACGATCACTCCCGTTAATTTTACTCTGACATTTTATACTCTTTTACTATATGGAACTAAATTTTATAGGTGCAGTCGTGGATAAAAATTTAAACAATCCATACTAACTCCTCAACAAATTATCGTAGAATAAAGTTATTGACCAAACAATTAGAAATAATCTATTTTTAAATGATGTAATAAACTCAATTTATTACAGATTTTTGTTGCTGTAATAGATTTTGACAAAATAATCATAAATAGCTTATATTTTTTACGGTGTCTTGCACTGTAAAAAAAACAAAAAATTCAAGAGGTTACTAAAAAGTTTTTAGTAAATTTGTATTCCACAGAATGTTTTAGTAAGCATTACAAACTTCTTTTTTGCAAGTGAAACAAACATTTCTTTTGTAAACTGAACAAAAGAATTTTTTGTATAACTAACTTAAAACTTTTTAGTATGAGCCAGCAAAAAAATTTTAGTAATAGCTCCAAAATTATTTTTAGTAACCATTACGTGTGCCCGAAAGGTAGGAGCTTCCTTCGAGCAGCCTCCACTGGGTAAGAAGACAGACTTTTGAAGCGGAAGATTTTCGGCAAAGCTGCAATAGATGGCAGAACCAAACATTGTTACCTGCTCCGACAGGATTTTCATAATCCCTTTGGTGGTGTCCAGCATCGAACCCGGGACTTTTCAGCCTGGAGTTCGTAGCTATGACCACTAGGCTATCACGGCCACACCAAGTGCGTTTTAGTAATAGCTATTAAAAATATAAAACTATTAACTCTATTCGTTGCTAGCTTTTCTCTAGTAATTCTTACAGGCTTTTTTGTAACCGAGTACGATTACAAAAAAATTTTTTAGAAATTGCGCGGATCACTAAATTTGTTTTAGCAGATCGACCCCCTTTTTTTACATTGTGTAGTGGAAAGATGTAATGGAAAAAATTGTATTTTAAAGAATAGACCAGAATGCTAAAACAACAGAATATAACAAGATAACTGAAACAAAATACTTTCTGCTAAATAACAGAAGGTTTATAATAAACCTTCAGTTTTTAAAAAAGATTTTGCTATAAAATAAATAACTTAGATATTTTATCAGTGCGATAGACTACCATTTACTACCTATCCCATATCGCGATCTTTTTATCTCTATGTTATACTGCAGTCTATCTTAAATCTAGTAACCGATCATGTCTTTACAGACAAGATTTTCTTTAAAATAAAAACATTTTTGCTCTACAGTGTATTAATTATTTTATTTTTATAACATCAGCGTTAAAATTTTTAAGATCTAAAAATTCAATGTAATTATCTCTGATATAAACTGTAACATAATTTTAAATTTGCTATACGCTATACGACGAAATTTTAATAAAACTACTGTATTTATACCCCAAAAAAATGCCGATTGAAAAACAAATATTTACATCATGACCACCTACAATTCACGTCATCCTTCTAACTGCCACGAGGTCAGAGGTTCATACTTTATATCTTTGAACGCAAAATGGAATTGGCAGCGTTTTACCGCATTTGTCATTCATTCAGAAGTTCAAATAGATCTCCTACTGTGCCTAGAAAACGAAATTCATCCACCCGTGGAAGACCACAGACGCGGTCAAGCCCTGTTTTCCATTTTGTTTCAAGCTAACGGCTTTCTCACAATCATTAATAAGAGAATAAAACGGGGCAGTTCATCTCTAAGATATATTATACGGCTGATCCGCAGCTAAGTTAAGAAATGATTCGGATGGTGAATATAATTTGACTAATGCTGAGATCCGGTGGAATTCTTACAATTGAACTCATAAGCAATTGTGAATTATTAGAATGTTTAAATGAATAGCTGTAATGTTACTGAAGTTTCTAGTGGCTGTTATCGGGGCCAAAAATGTTAAGGATTTATAAAATGTTTTTGTCAAAATTTTTGCGAGGAAAATTAAAAGAAAAACAATAATTAGCTAACTTGCCATGGTGAATATAATTTGACTAAAAACTTAATATGCATGCCATGGTGAATATAATTTGACAGTAAAACAGCCGGATATCCGGCAAAATTCTATCATAAGTAATTGTGAATTACCAGATTCTTGGAGATTTAAATAAATAGCTGTAATGTTACTGAAGTTTTTATAGATGTTATTATTCGAGGCCAAAAATGTAAAGGATTTATGTATAGTTTATTGCATATAGTTTATATATAATTTATATATATTGTTTAAAAGGTTTTTGCGAATATTTTGTGGGAGGAAAATTTAAAGTAAAATAGTACATAATTATTTAACTTGCCATGGTGAATGTAATTTCACTAATCCGGTAAAACGCTTTCATTAGTAATTCTGACTTTACCAAATTATAAGGGATTTAAATAAAAATCTGTAAAGTTACTGAAGTTTCTATAGTTGTAAGTATCCAAAGCCAAAAATGTAAAGTATTTATATAGTTTTAAAAATGTTTCTCGAATATTTTGTGCGAGAAAAATTAAAAGTAAAAGAATAGTTAGCTAACTTGCCATGTTGAATATAATTTCACTATAGATGAGATCCATTGGAATTCTTTCATAGGTAATCGTGACTTTACCAAATTCTAAGAGATTTAAATAAATAGCTGCAATGTTACTGTAGTTTCTAATTGTTATTATCCGAGGCCAAAAATGTGAAGAATTTGTATAGTCTAAAATGATTCGAGAATATTTTGTGTGAGAAAAACTTAAAATAAAACAGTAACCAGCTAACTAGCAACAAAGTTGTCTACGCTTATGTTATCGCTATTTTATTTTGGCACTTTATTGCACGCTGACAATTTTGTGGTGTGCTTCCATTAACAACTTGATTTCATGTTATGGATACATAATCGTTTAATGTAAAAAGTTTTGCCAACGTTTCATACATTTGTGTAAGAAATGGCTGGCTAAATTATAACAAACCTCATTCGCGATTCTTTTTTGCCTTTATGTTACACTGCAGTCTATTTTAAATGTAGCCAACGAACGTGATGAAATATGACGTTAGCTGAAATGCAGCACGATATGATATGTTGGGGAAAGGTATTGCAATACTGAACACAAAAAAACTTCTTGAAACACCATAAAATAAATAAAATAACGCAAGGCCTTTCGATAGAACTTAGTCTATCTTCATCAGGCGCAAAAAAACGTGCGTCTACAATGAATCTAGCGGCACGACTGACGTGAAAAGGGAGCAAGCTGAAGGAGCAGTCAATGGGAAAGTAGAAGGCAACAGCCAGTCACGGAAAAGCATAAAAGAACAAAGGATACAATGAAGGAAGGGAGGGAAAAAAGGAAAATGGTTACAAAGGGAAAAAGTTAAAAGTAAGTAAAATGTAGTAAGTAAAAAGGCAGGTTATATTAAAAGTAAATACACACACACATTAAATAATAATAAAGTAATAATTAGTATTAAAAATGTTTATAGTAATAAGAAAACATATATATATCTAAAAAATATATACATAATTAATACGAAAAAAAAATATAGTTATAAAGATACATATGTATAAATCTAAAAAATTATATATATGATTAAAAAAAAAAAGTCATGACCACTGGTATGAAGTTGATTAGTTCCAAATCCTAAATTATTCCAACCTCTTTCTTAGTGAAAAATAATTTCGCTTCCTGATCAGATATTTATTTTAGCTTCTATCCGGAATTAAATTTATTCTTTCTTTCTTTGTCGTCGCAACAATTTGATCGCTGTACATCAAATGTCAAATAAATCAGAAACGATTTTCTTCATACATGACCCAATTGCATTGCGATTTCTGGGTGCGAAAGGTTGTTCCATTAAGGAAATATATGCAAAAGGTTAGAACCTTTGTTCTTAATCCTTTACACACGATTTGTAAAATGGTAAGATATTGTACAGTGGCCGACTGAAATATTGTAAAATGCGATACTTTGGTATAAAAGAAGAAAAATATATTACTCGATTTTATTGTTTAAATCACTTATTTATTAGCTCAAATACTGTAGGATTTTCATCTAACACTATACAAAACACAAACAATGCTGCCAAATTTGGCGATTTTTTTTAATTCATAAATTTCTAATTTAGATTAGAATGAATGATTTTACTATTAAAATGAATTATTCGGGCATGCAGAAAAACATAGTTTCCAACCTTTTTATATATTTTTAATTAATTTTCAACAGAAATATTTATTAACAGAAAAGAAGCAAAAATATTGTTGTCTGCCTACGTAAATTTTTTAAATAATTTATTGCCGTAATTTCCAAAGTATAATCCGCGGATCAAATAATTCTTTTTCGACCCAGAAATTTTATTTAGTAATTGAAGACAAATATTTACTGCGATCTTAATAGTTGCATTTTATTTTTAAAAATTCGTTGGTCGAAAAATCATTGTTTGATACGCGGATTATACGCAAAAAATTACGGTACATGTTAATTATTTCCCAATGATCGTCTGTATAGCAAGACATTTCTTGTTCACACTGGGTGTGAAGTTGCTTGCAAATAGGAAGCTCATAAGAAAAAAAATACTTGTTCAGTCCATAACTCCATAAAACGTCTTGTATCACGCGCTTGTTGAAGACCTGGATGGTGGATAACGTCCGTATTTTATTCTGAAATTCTTTTTAAATTGCATATCTGACTTCATTTTGATAAACCAGATCATTCTCTGGATTTTTTCTTGTGGTGTATTCATTCTTAGTTATGGATCCTACTGGGTCGTGCTTGAAAACAAAAACATTCTTTTTAATAGAAATAAAACTTTATGAGTCGCTGTTATGCGCATACAAAACCAAACTTCGCTATCTTATTTCGTTTAGGTTTTATGGGGATCAAAGTTATAAAGATAAATTTAAACAACATTGTATATATATACATACCGGGTGTCCCAAAAATGACTGATGGATTTTAAAAGTCAATAACTTGCAAACGGTGACAGCTATTTAAAAAATTTTTGCAGGAGGGTTATGTATAATGTCAGGAGTTTTTTTACCGTAATTTTTTATTTTAGTTCGCATATAAAACAATAGGTGGCGCTGACGGCGATTGAAGGCCAGGTCGACGCTTCACTCAGCACTGATCACCTAGCTTTCAATCGCCGTCAGCGCCACCTATTGTTTGATATGCGAACTAAAATAAAAAATTACAGTAAAAAACTCCTGACATTATACATAAGCATCCTGCAAAAATTTTTTAAATAGCTGTCACCGTTTGCAAGTTATTGAATTTTAAAATCCATCAGTCATTTTTGGGACACCTGGTATTTATTTAACTACCCATCACCATAGCATCGTTAATTTTTAATAACATTTTAAAGAATTTTAAGCTGTACTGGTCAGAAAATTCTGTTAAATGTTTTCGCATTGCTTTAAAATATAATGTAATTTAGAAGAAAGGCGGAACATGGCAGTTAAATTACGAAATCTAATATTTACTAGATATCCATGTTTCTATTTACCTGCATTCCATGTTTCGTTTAGAATGCCGTTATTCAAATGAAAATGAATGGAATGTTGCTAAAACGCATCAGTAATTTCATCATGAGATGTTTTGCATAAAACGATTACATCCCGCTGTAAATGAATAGAAGAAATCCAAGTCGGCGAAACTCTAATTTGGCTGTTTTAAAAAGTATTAAAGTATTTGTGACTTTACCCTTAGAGTACCTTTGAAAAACCTTTGTGACTCAACAATGCCGGTTTGAAAAACATATATTCAGATGTCAGTAGACCTTTTTTTTTAAAACACGAAAAAATAATTTAAAAAATAGTGCATTGTACGTTTGAATTTGTATGTGAAACGGGGCAAATTTAGTGCATTCGTACTGTAACTAATTTTATGTTACATAGTTTAGTCACATTAATATGACCACTTGTGAAAAGTTAAAATAAGCATGTTTCGCAGTGCGGACCAATGCGAGACGTGCAGGAAGAGAGTCAATAAGATTCTTGAATGTGTTCACTGCGTTATTGAGTCATGTCAACTCCAGTGCCTATAGGCTTAACATTACGGAAGGGAATTCGGAAAGTGAGTGACAGTAGCCTTATGTTTAATAGCATAAAAAAAATCAAATGATACCAAAAACTTCGCAACTTTTTCAGAACAGATTTTTCTTATTGTTATATAGTGCCTTAAAACACCATCTAAAGGCTCATCTTAACCAACATTAGTACTTGTAATTTACTATTAACTCCGCATCTCCTATAACCTTATAGAGATCAATTTAGCCAAATTAACTTCAAATTCTTTCAGAACAGATTTTTCACATTGTTATATACTGCAGTAATACCTATATTCTAATGGATCTTCTTAACCAACATTAGTACTCGTAATTTACTATTAACTCTGCATCTCCTAAAACTTCATACCGATCACTTTAGCCAAAATAAATTCATAAATAATCGATTCCCATCCTCGTATTCCGAATGAGATACCGTAACTAGCTTACAAGATATCAAATCTTACTTCATTAGCCTAAGCCGCGATGAAATCTGATATAAAATGTCTGCATGGAACGGAACCAAGCTTTCGTAAGGAAGGTGACGTGGATTCGAGTAATCTCCGGCGGATGTATCTCGATTTATTTGGGATGCGGAGATAGTGTAACATTTCTGGTAGATTTCGTCAAGAGATATTAGCTGGTGGATCTCAGGATTCGTCGGGTGTCTTCAGAGATAAGGCAATAATCCGGGATGATGAAGTGGATCGATAACGAAAGTTCTGTATTTATTAATCGCGTTACATGTCGATCTCGTATTTTAATTCTGAATTTTATTTTATTTTTATTTTGGTGGTAACAATTGTATTTTGCTATGCATTAGTTATTTGTAATTTCTTTGTAAATATATCAACTACAATTCCAAACTTAATTTTGTATTTTAGTTATTATTTTTTTCCTTAGTTTTCAAAACATTTCTAAAATCTATGCTTAAATTTACTTGAAGTGTTAAAATTTTACTTGCAGTTCGTCAGTTTTTCGCACATAAAATATTAAATTAAGCATAGTTTTTAGAAATATTTTAAAACTAAAAAAAAAAGTGACGTCCTTTAACCACTTGGGGACGAGTGACACTTATACGTGCGGCAAAAAAGCTTAAGAATCCTTGTTTATCCCCACCGGTAAAATTATACTATAAAATTTATGTTATTTAATTGGAGCATTTTCTCGATTTAATAAATTACAAATTTCTGTTTTTAAAAACCGGTGCCAAAACATTAAAAATTTCATAAAAGGCTCCCGTCGCGAAGGGGTTAGGAAGAGAACACATAAAGAAGATAAAAATATCACTTTCTTGAAAAGATATTTTAAATATAAGAATGCATCAAACACCCGTAGACTTAACACTACGGAGAAGAATTCGGAAAGTGAGTGACCAGCAGCCTTAAATTTAATAGCATAAAAAAACCCCAAAAACTTCAAAACTTTTTGAGAACAGATTTTTCTTATTAATATATACTGTCCTCATACACAATCTAATGGGTCATCTTAACCAACATTAGTACTTGTAATTTACTATTAACTCTGCATCTCCTATAACTTCATACCGATCACTTTAGCCAAAATAAATTCATAAATAATCGATTCCCAACCTCGTATTCCGAATGAGATACCGTAACTAGCTTACAAGATATCAAATCTTACTTCATTAACCTAAGCCGCGACGAAATCTGATATAAAATGTCTGCATAGAACGGAACCAAGCTTTCGTAAGGATGGTGACGTGGATTCGAGTAATCTCCGGCGGATGCATTTCGATTTATTTGGGATGCGGAGATAGTGTAACATTTCTGGGAGATTTCGTCAAGAGATATTAGCCGGTGGATCTCAGGATTCGTCGGGCGTCTTCAAAGATAAGGCAATATTCCGGGATGATGAAGTGGATCTATAACGAAAGTTCTGTATTTATTAATTTCGCTACATGTCGGTCTCGTATTTTAAGTCTGAATTTTATTTTATTTTTATTTTGGTGGTATGAATTGTATTTTGCTATATATTAGTTATTTGTAATTTCTTTGTAAATATATCAACTACAATTCCAAACTTAATTTTGTATTTTAGTTATTATTTTTTTTTTCCTTAGTCTTCAAAATATTTCTAAAATCTATGCTAAAATTTTACTTGCAGTTCGTCTGTTTTTAACACATAAAATATTAAATTAAGCATAGTTTTTAGAAATATTTTAAAACTAAGAAAAAAAAGTGACGTCCTTTAACCACTTGGGGACGAGTGACACGTATACGTGCGACAAAAAGGCTTAAGATTTCTTGTTTATCCCCACCGGTAAAATTATACTATAAAATTTATGTTATTTAATTGGAGCATTTTCTCGATTTAATAAATTACAAATTTCTGTTTTTCAAGTTATTATTCATTTTTTCAATAGTTTTCAAAATATTTCTAAAACCTATGCTTAATTTTATATGAAGTGTCAAATTTTCACTTCCATTTCGTCAGTTTTTAACACTTAAAATATTAATTTAAGCATAGATTTTAGAGCTATTTCAAAAACTAGGAAAAAAGTCACATTGTTTAAGAAGAGAGCAGTTAGAAGAAGTTAAAAATATTAATTTCTTGAAGAGATATTTTAAATATAAGAATGCATCAAATGCCCGTAGACTTCACATTACCGAGGGGAATTCGGAGAGTGACAGTAGCCTTAAGTTTAATAGTATGAAAAAATTATGTAAAATCAAATTATACCAAAAACTTCACAACTTTTTCAGAACAGATATTTCTTATTGTTATATACTGCCTTAATACAACATCTAAAGGGTCATCTTAACCAAAATTAGTTACTTGTAATCTACTGCATTTCCTATAACCTCATGACGATCATCTTAGCCAAAATAAATTCATAAATAATCGATTCCCATCCTCGTATTCCCGATGAGATACCGTAACTAGCTTACAAGATATCAAATCTTATTTCATTAACCTAAGCCGCGACGAAATCTGATATAAAAAGTCCGCATGGAACCCAAACAAGCTTTCGTAAAGATGGTGGCGTGGATTCGAGTAATCTCCGGTGGATGCATTTCTATTTATTTGGGATGCGGAGATAGTGGAACATTTCAGGGAGATTTCGTCAAGAGATATTAGCCGGTGGATCTCAGGATTTGTCGGTTGTCTTCAGAGATAAGGCAATATTCCCGGATGATGAAGTGGATCGATAGCGAAAGTTCTGTATTTATCAGTTTTGTTACGTGTTGATCTCTTATTTTAATTCTGAAATATATTTTATTTTTATCTTAGTGTTATGAATTGTATTTTGCTATGTACTAGTTATTTGTAATTTCTTTGTAAATAAATTAACTGAAATTTCAAATTTAATTTTATATTGTAGTTATTATTCTTTTTTTTCCCTTAGTTTTCGAAATCTTTCTAAAATTTATGATTAATTTTTTATGAAGTGTCAAAGTTTTACTTCCAGATTGTAAGTTTTTAATGCGTAAAATATTAAATTAAGCATAGATTTTAGAGCTATTTTTAAAGCTAGGGAAAAAAGTGGCAAACACCGAAAGAAGAAATTAAAAATATTAATTCTTAAAGAGATAGTTTAAATATAAGAATGCATCAAATGCCTATAGGCTTAACATTACGGAGGGAAATTCGGAAAGAGTATGACAGCAGCCTTAATTTTAATAGTATAAAAAATTATATAAAGTCAAATGATACCAAAAACTTCACAACTTTTTCAGAACAGATTTTTCTTATTGTTATACAGGGTGATTCAGCTCGTCGGTGACAAACTTTAAGGATCGATAGAGCACACCTAGACGAACATATTTGAACAGGGAATGTAGGGTCCCTGACGCGATGGTAAGGCGCTAGGCGCTTTCGAAAATTTGGGTGCCGAAATTCGAAACGTCATAAAAACTAGGGAAATGGTTAGATTTTCTTGCTTGTTGCGTCGAAATGATTCTGTTTGTTTAGACTTTCTTCAGTACCAATTTGATAAGCGTATCTCTTAAAACATGGATAGGGGGCGCTGCAGACTTTGGAGAGCTAGACAACAACTTTAAGCCCGTTATTTTGATAATTTAACACATGCTCGCCAAAGTTTATACTCTAACTTAAAGTTTGAACCCAAAAGTAGAGCCCCGCAAAAAGCGTAAGAGCCGGAATAAAATGTCAAAGTACAGGGTGGTCGAAACTCGAAGGCTCCTAAGAGATAAACAAACAGATTTCTTGACTTATGGCATGCATTTTCATGATTCTGTTTGCTGGGGCTCTCTGATACTCAGTTGAACGGTACAAAAAGAAACATCGATAGGGGGCGCTTTGGGCAAAAAACATAATTCGTTGACATTTCGGACGCTAACTGGAAACGGGGCGCTACGATCAGTTAGTAATAATGAAAACACATTTTCTACCTCTGCTCAACACTTCTGAATAAATTTAGACCAAAAACATCAATGATACTGGAAATTTATTTACAAAAAATAACACTACAGAAGATGCTCGAAATTTCGACCTTGGGCCATGATGCAGGCTTCGCACCTCCGTCGCATTGAGGAGTGTGTGTTTCCAACAATGCCAGGAGTATCTCTGATCTGCCCTGCATCTGCCACAATGCGCGCCACAAGTTCTTCAGCACTGCTGACAGGTGTATGGTATACCTCGGCCTTCAGGTAACCCCAAAGGAAGAAATCCAAGCAGGTGAGGTCTGGTGATCGGGCAGGCCAGTGAACTGGACCCCCACGCCCGATCCACCGCTGGCCATACCTTGCGTTTAGATGGAGACGCACGTCGTTCGTATAATGGGCCGGAGCTCCATCGTGCTGGAACCACATCTGGCGACGCGAACCTTCGGGTACGTGCGCCTCCTCCAGAAGCTGCGGCAGCACTTGATCCAGGAAAATCAGGTAATTTCCACCTGTCAGCCGTTCAGGTAACAAATAAGGGCCAATGAGTCAATTCCCCAGAATGCCGGCCCACACATTTACTGAGAAACGCTCCTGGGCTGCTCGGCTTCTGGTTTCATGTGGATTTTCATCACACCACACATGACTGTTGTGGGCGTTCCACATTCCCTCCCGGCTGAAGGTGGACTCGTCCGTAAACAAAATGCTGTTTACAAAACGGGGATCCCTGGATCTCATCGCCAAGTACCATCTTGAGAATTCCACTCGAGGGCCAAAATCCTGCTCTCTGAGCAACTGCACCCGCTGGATGTGGTAGGGGTGCAGATTCCGGGAACGTAAGATGCGCCACGCAGTTGCTTGCGAAATGCCAACATGTCTGGCGATATCTCTCGTGCTAAGACCTGGGTTGTCCTCAACCAGGTTAAGCACAGCCTCTTCGTTGTCGGGGGTGCTCACTGATCGCTCCCGTTCAGGCCTGCCTCCGTCGAAAGATCCCGCTGTGGACAACCTCTGGTGTACTCGAGCGAAGAAAGCATGGCAGGGGATTTGCCTGTTGGGGTAACGCTCGGCGTACAACCGCTGAGCGGCTCGTCCATTACAACCAGCAGCGCCATACGCCAAATGCATGTCAGCCAATTCAGAGTTTGTGTACCGTTCCATCCTACTACCGATCTGCAGACAAGTAACCCGAAGCTTAAGTAGGTACCGCACGTTCAAAAGACGTGTCTGCGCATACAACTACGTCATCTCGCGTTGTCGTCTACGCATTACGTATCTTTTGCATATCGATATGGTACGATATCTTTTGCATAAATCAGCAAAAAGCACCTTATGTAAATTTTATTGCGCGCATTGTGCATGATTGAAACCAGCTATGTTTGTTAAAAAAAAAAAACAAACTGCAGTTTTAATAGCTTCTTATGATAAGTAAATTACTCTCTTGTTTTGTTTCTAACTGATCGTAGCGCCCCGTTTCCAGTTAGCGTCCGAAATGTCAACGAATTATGTTTTTTGCCCAAAGCGCCCCCTATCGATGTTTCTTTTTGTACCGTTCAACTGAGTTTCAGAGAGCCCCAGCAAACAGAATCATGAAAATGCATGCCATAAGTCAAGAAATCTGTTTGTTTATCTCTTAGGAGCCTTCGAGTTTCGACCACCCTGTACTTTGACATTTTATTCCGGCTCTTACGCTTTTTGCAGGGTTCTACTTTTGGGTTCAAACTTTAAGTTAGAGTATAAACTTTGGCGAGCATGTGTTAAATTATCAAAATAACGGGCTTAAAGTTGTTGTCTAGCTCTCCAAAGTCTACAGCGCCCCCTATCCATGTTTTAAGAGATACGCTTATCAAATTGGTACTGAAGAAAGTCTAAACAAACAGAATCATTTCGACGCAACAAGCAAGAAAATCTAACCATTTCCCTAGTTTTTATGACGTTTCGAATTTCGGCACCCAAATTTTCGAAAGCGCCTAGCGCCTTACCATCGCGTCAGGGACCCTACATTCCCTATTCAAAAATGTTCGTCTAGGTGTGCTCTATCGATCCTTAAAGTTTGTCACCGACGAGCTGAATCACCCTGTATACTACAGTAACACAGCGTCTAATGGGTTATCTTAAGCAACATTACTCAATGATGCACATTCCTTACATTTTTTAAGGACTCTGGCACCACTATTAATGATAAGAAAAATTATGTTTAATTTTTAAGAAACAGATTTTACAAACATGACCTTTATTCTTAAGTTTTGCAATATTTTTCCGCGGTGAAATAGTTTGAAAATACTGTTAAAACGTTGTGGTAAAATTGTGCGAACCTTGTTAGAACTTGTAATTTATTATCAACTCTGCATCTCTTATAACCTCATAGATCATCTTAGCCAAAATAAATTCATAAATAAATAAATTCAAACTTTTTCAGAACAGATTTTTTTCTTATTGTTTTATATTGCCCTAATACACAATTTAATGGGTCATCTTAACCAACATTAGTACTTGTAATTTACTATTAACTCTACATCTAGCATAACCTCATACCGATCATCTTAGATAAAATAAATTCATAAATAATCGATTCCAATCCTCGTATTCCGAATGAGATACCGTAACTAGCTTACAAGATATCAAATCTTATTTCATTAACTTAAGCCGCGACGAAATCTGATATAAAATGTCTGCGTGGAACCCAACCAAGCTTTCGTAAGGATGGTGACGTGGATTCGAGTGATCTCCGGCGGATTCATTTCTATTTATTTGGGATGCGGAGATAGTGTAACATTTCCAGGAGATTTCGTCAAGAGATATTAGCCGATGTATCTCAGGATTCGTCGGGTATCTTCAGAGATAAGACAATTTTCCAGGATGATGAAAGGGATCGATAGCGAAAGCTCTGTATTTATTAATTTCGTTACATGTCGATTTTTTTTATTTTAATTTTGAATTTCTTTTTTTTTTATTTAGTGGTATGAATTGCATTTTTCGATGTGTTAGTAAATATTCTTTTTAAATATCCTCAAGAAATATAAATAAAAGTAGATAAGCATAGCTGCCAACTTTTACGCATTTTTTCTATCACAAAAATTTTATAGTAAATATTGTCTTATTTAATCGTCGAAAACTTATGATTAAACAAATGGAAAATCTCTGTACAATTTTAGTGGTAGCAAAAATGCGTAAAAGTTGGCAGCTAGGAGATAAGTCATTTTATATCTTTTAAATATAGTAAAACCCATTTAAGAAATTCCTGCTTAAGTTTCCCCGTTCATATTTTCAATTCCCATTTTCCTTCAATTGTTATAACGTTAAAACGAGCTCGTTTAAGAAGTTTAGTTCGGATTTCTTTCCCGCTTAAAAAGTTTTATTTTTCCGTCCATTTTCTCTTCCGAATCACGCTTATTTATTAATGTATTTATTTTTACTATTCTGTATGGTAGTGTAACATTTCAGAGAGATATTGTCAGATATATTAGCCGGTGGATCTCAGGATTCGTAAGTGTCTTGAGAGATAAGGCAATATTCAGGATAATGAAGTGGATCGATAGCGAAAGTCCTGCATTTATTAATTTCATTACTTCTCGATCTCTTATTTTAATTTTGAATTTCATTTAATTTTTTTTGTGGTATGAATTGTATTTTGCGATGTATTATTTGTAATTTCTTTGTAAATAAATGCACTAAAATTTGAAACTTAATTTCATATTTTAGTTATTATTCTTTTTAAATATCCTTGAGAAATATAAATAACATTAGATAAGAGATTTTATATATGTTTTAAATATATTATATACTGAATCGTTTCGTTAGAGCGCGTTCTTTTTCAAAATTACATAGCTTTTTAAATAATTTAAATTATGGTGTTTCGTAGAACATTATAAATTCTAACAAATCTTTTTAATGGAAGAAAAAATGCTATTTGGGGGTAAATTGGGTAAAGATGCCGTAGTTTTTGATTTACTTGTTTTAAAAATCACCCGTTCATTTTACTCGTTATTCATTGATTTCTTGTTAAAGTTTGCATCCTTATGTATGATTTAAAAACATATTTCATTTTATAGATATTATAAAAAATATCGAAAAAATTGTTTTAGTAAGGCATTGCATTTCGGCATTTTACCACAAGGAGTGGTAAGACTGGCCGATGGAAAAACTGCCTCTCACGTGAAGAAGTTGAATGCTTCTCAGAAAGGGTAGTTACAAGTCTCTAAAAACATAAGAATTTTTTATGGTATTTAAACTAAGAGTTATATAGGCAAATAGAGAAGTCAAGTAAAAGATTTTGCGCTTTTACCGCACGTGTTAAAATAAAAAAGAAAAGAAAAACACAACTGAAAAAAAAAATTAAACTCAGACAGAAATTAAAGTATCAATAGGGAACCCTCTTGCTGACAACTAAGCGGCAAGGCATTTCCTAAGGAGTCTGCGCGTATAAAAACTATATGATACGTTATCTTGCACAACAAAGTAACTCACCTCAAATTACCCTACATAAAATTATACAGATAATGCGGTATTTCTAGTTTCTAATAACTTAACCTCTTCAGGAACGATTTTTTTATGCTGAGAAAAAAAATGACTTTCTTTTACGATTAATTCTTTTTAGGCTAATACCAATAAAAAATAAAATAAAAAGAATATTGCCCAGTTAAACTGATGGCATTGAGCTCACAGGCTACGCATACTAATTGTACATTACAGCCTTGTATTTTCGTTAATTCCGTTCGAAAAAAAAATAAGAAAGGGAAACAGCTCTCCCCTTTCTCCTTTTTTATACTTAATCATTGAACCTCCTAAACTATCAAGGACATGCTTTATCATATAAAAAATCTATATCCAAAATTCAGAGCAAATCGGATAATTCTTAATAAAAACCCATTTAGCATTTATATAATTTAAGAGGAGTTATTCCCCTCTTTTATACTGAATCATTAAACTTCCAAAACTATTCAGAGATTTGAACGAAATCTGACAATTCTGCTTGAAAAATTCATTTATGCAAGTTAAGGGGAAAGGCATTAGAACCCCCGTTCCCCCTGTTTATACTTATTCAAATGAACACCTAATAACAGCCACGGACTCGCCTCATCAGAATGATCCTAAAGTTCAATTTTGAACGAACACTGTTAATTCTGCATGAAAATCCCGTTTATATCAATTAAGGGGAGGGGCATGAGCCCCCCGTTCCCCCTGTTTATACGTATTCAATGAAAACCTAATAACAGCCACGGTATCGCCTCATCAGAATGATCCTATATCTAAATTTTGAACGAAAACTGTTAATTCTGCATGAAAATCCCGTTTATATCAATTAAGGGGAGGGGCATTAGAACCCCCGTTTCCCCTGACCTAATAACAGCCACGGAATCGCCTCATCAGAATGATCCTATATCTAAATTTTGAACGAAAACTGTTATTCTGTATGAAAATCCCTTTTATATCCATTAAGGGGAGGGGCATGAGCCCCCCGTTCGCCCTCTTATACATATCGAATGAACTCCAAAAACTAATCAGGGAAGCGCCTTATCAGGATATACCTATATACAAAATTTCAAGTGGATCCGATATTTTTATCATGAGTTATCGCGTTACGCACGAACGTACGAACGTACGAACGTACATACAGAACGGACGGGCACATAAGCTCTCAGGCTATGATAGCCTGTGAGCTAAAAACTATAAGAATTTTATGATTTATTCATTTTAGAGTAATAAGAATTTAAAAAAGGGGAAAACACAATAATAGTTTACAATAATAATAATAATAATAATAATAATAATAATTACGTCCTTATTTGTGGCCACTGAGCATTAATGGTAATTTAAAAAATGATTTCTTTCAAAATTAAAAAATAAAAGTTAATTTCTTTCTTACATTCTACAAATTTTTAATACTTATTATATATAACTAGTAGTATTTTTCTCAAATCTTAACGATTCGTTCAAATAATCCAACAAACTGACCGAAAAATTACTTCATGCTTTTTTAATATCTCTAACTGTACATTGGAATTAAAATTATCAGTGCAATAGAACCATAAAATATTTAGTTCTCTTGTTGAAAAATTCTGTAGTGAATAAGTTATTATCAGTGTTTTGTTCCTTTTATTATTGTCAGTAAATATAATTATAAAAAACTAAACGCCCACATATGAGGCCAAGAATGTGAAGATGTTAATATTATGAATTAATTTTCATTTTATGAAAAATGTGCTTGAGAAAGACAAATAAAAATAGATAACACATTTTACTTTTTTTAAATATACAATATACTGAATTGTTCTGCTAAAGCGCATTGGTTTTAAAAATTAGATGTCTTTTTATATTATTTAAATTAAAGTACTTTGTAGAAAGCTATAAATCCTATCAAATCTATTTAACGGAAGGAGAAAGTAAATGTTACTTACATTAACTTACCCAGATAGTGTAATATTTCCAGAACATTGTATCAGCGATATTATACGGTGGATGTCTTTGATAATTCAATAGATAGACCATCGTTCGGACTTCCTAACTGATACCAAATTTAAGTTCTGCATAGAAGTAGTTGTAATTTCTATAATCTTAGGAAACCATAAGAGAAAAGTATTTATTTGTTTGTTGTCTAAACTACATAAGAATGGGTAGAGGTCTTAACGAGTCAACATTTCCAGGTCCGGACCTGGCGCGTCCCATCGAAAAAAATTTGTCCCAGCCATGTGTAAAAATTAAAAGTTTGGACTGATTCGTACAAAATAAAAAATAAATAAATTGACCCTGCTCGGTATAAAAGTTAAAATGCCGACACGGTCCGTAAGAATTTCTACAAAACATCGATTTTAAGTCGATTTGGTCAAAAATTTGTCTCGTATAAGGCGTTCTGAGTAAAAATATTTATCTTAGTCTTTTTTAATGATAGCGTAGCATTTATAGTGTAACATTTTTACTATTTTTTTTTCAGGCGATTAATCGAAACATCTTATGATTCTGCTTATTTCTAAAGAGATAAGACAATATTCATAGATGATGATGAGAATCCATAACGAAAGTTATTTGTTTCTTAATTTTTATGCTCATTTCATTATGATGATTTCCAGATATGGATGTAATTTTTTTGTTTAGGTATAAATCGTATTTGTTTTACGTAATACAAATACAATTTATCCGTGCTCAGCGGTTAGTTTGTTTCGTTATTGCGCAAAAAATCAGCTGTTATCCGAAAGTATACTGATTGACTTAATATCATGGATTTGTTATTATCTTGGAGGATCTATAGCGAAAGTTCTCTAATTTTGCTGCCTTTTACGTAAGACGACATCATAAATATGTAATCATTGCAAAGTGAATTACATTTTTCATAGAATACTTTGTTTCGTTTTTGCGTAAATAAATTGACTGTAATTTACACATTAAATTAATAATTTATGCATGGTATTATGGTGATTAGAACTATCCTAAATTTTTCTTTTATACGATGCAGTGTGAAATAATTTTCTTATTTATTAATTTTTCTCTGCGTTTTATTTCACAAATTTTTGGATTGGAATGAAATTTTTCCAGTACGTACTAATTTTATTTATTTATTTATTTACTTATTTTTTATAAGTTAGTTTGTTACTTCATAAATAAATTAATTGTTACTCCGATAGTATTCCCTGGACCCAGAATTGGTATGCAGCATGCCTAGTAAACAGAGTTGAGCTCTGTAGGCCTTGATCCTTCAGGAATCATAAAGCTGCAAATTTAGTTTTTCTTGTTCTTCTTTTTATAGAATTCAGGTGAAGCTTAATGTCGTGATACATTTTTTTTATTCACTTGAAGAATTTTTTATCTTCTCTTTGTGCTTAGATATATTGTCTTTTTTATTTTTTTATTCTCTTCAACATATAAAGTTTCTTACTTATTAACTTTACTGTTCATGTCATTACAGATTTATCGTCATTGAATTCGGAATGTTTAAATTTCAACCATGTATTAAATCTCGATTTTGATTACTAATTTGTTTTCGTTGCTCCCTAAATAAGTAAATTGCACTTTCGAGAGTATACGAATCAAATTTAATATCATGAATTATTTATTCTTTGGATTCAACAGTCAGAGGTGACGAAGAAGATCAATAAATGCAAGTTCGGCATTTATTGATTTCGCCGTTCATTTCATTATGGAGTATTATTATTTTTTTAAAATATATGTTAATTTTTGAAATGCGTGTAAATGTCCTTTTTTTTAACTACTTGGGAAAATAATTGTTGTTCTCTGTAGAAAATTGGGAAATTTGAACTATATCTGGATCTCTTTATTGGTTGAATTCCGCAACTTATTTTATTTTATTCGTTTTCTGATTTGTCCATGCTTAATGTCTCAAAATGAAATATTTCTGTTTTTTTTTTTTTTTATTCGTTTTCTGATTCGTCCAAATAATGTCAGGGATACATCTGTTGCCACGATGACAAAAAAAATATTAAAAACTACAAAAAAAAGTAATTTAAAAACAAATTTAGATACATGTTTCAAACAAGTTTCATTGAAAAGTATTTTTTTTTTTATACGATGGGATAAAAATTGAAAATGTGCGATATTTAGAAATTTAAAAATGTACAGTACCAAAAAGTACATTTGTTTATGATTGGTCCAAGAAAATTAACGTGTCTCTAAAAGTCCAGGCATATTAATATGACTCTGTTATTACGTAAGCTACGTTTGATCATCATAAAAATGGTGTTATGATTATTTTTTTAAATATAGAAATCATTCATAAGTCAAAAATTGTAGTCCTCGAAAACATTATTTTCCAAATAGTCGTTGTAATTTGTTAAATTAAAATTTTTTAGTTTTTTTTTTTTTTTTTTTTTTTTTTTTTTTTTCAATAAATAGATTTTGTAATTGTTCAATTAGTGATTATATCTGTTTTATTAAAACGAACCATATTTAGTACTTTCCAATAAAGTTTAAAAGTGCTAATGTATTCGGTTTGTCGGTCCGCCTGTCTTTCGTAATGGATTTGTGGAAATATGAAACAATAAAAATATGTGATATAATCAAACTGTAATTTATATATATATATTAACTCGAACTAATCAAGAATTTTTCTTCAAAAAACAGGCAAAATTTTCGACTAACATAAATATTCTAACCATAAAATATTATGTAAAAGACAAAAGGCTTTCTGAGAAAACTATATTTCTTTAAATAGAGTATCTTCATTTTGTGCTTCATATAATCTTAATAAAATGAACAAACCATTTTTTTTTTCATTGGTTGAATGTATAAATTTTTACTTAACGAAGTCATATGTTGTTTCTTGAAAAAAATTAATGGCTTTGCAAAGAAAAAGTATGTGATAGATATTGTAGTTGGGTATGAAAATTCCTCACCTAATACTTAAAATATATTAACCCATAAAGTTAGATAAAAAAGACATTAATTATGGATATTTTTACTGTCTTATTGCATAATAAATTAATTTCCTTATGTAGCATATTGATAAAGAAGAATAAATAAAATTTCTGAATAAAATAGAATTTTTCTTTTATTTCAAAAGGGAAAAAAGTAGAAAAAAAAACACTATTTTTATTTAAAATATACCGACATAATTAAAGACTAATCACAAAAAAATATTTCAGAAACTAAAGTATTACAATTGCCGTACAAAGTTATTATTTGGTATTAACCCCTTGGAGATGGGCACGTATACGTGCCGCTAAAAGACTTAAGAATCCTTGTTTCTTTTCACCAGTAAAATTATACTGAAAATTTTGCCTTATTTAATCGGAGCATTTTCCCGATTTATAAAAGAATACAAATTTCTGTTTTTTAAAACCGGTGACAAAACATTAATAAAAATTTCGTAAAAGTCTACCGTCGCGAAGGGGTTAAGTATTTTATTATGGTGAAATTTGGTTTTATTTATTTATTTTGAAATCGAGTTCTTTTTTATGGATAAATGCAGATTAAGGAAAGTCATTACTAAATCAGAGCTTTCCAAATTAAAAGTTAAATAAAATTAACTATTTTTACCGTTACTTTTTGCATCTAATTAAATTTTTTAGAAGTTTACACATAAACTTAAATTTTGAGCTCAAAATCTGCGGTTAAGTAGCGCAAACTGAACTATGTTCAATGTGAGTGGGTAGGTTCAAATTTCAAATGATTTTAAAAAACAGAATAATTGGTCAATTGATTTGCGGTTTTCACTAAAATTATTCTTTAAGTCAATATTGTCTTGAAATTAAATTATAAACATAAATTTTAAAAAATGTCGATAGAGGGCGCTTTAGAGTTTGGAGTACCGTACAACTATTTTTACCATTATTTTTTGCATCTCGTTAAATTTTTTTGAAGCTTAGACGTAAACTTAAATTTTGTGCTGAAAATCTGAATCGTTGAGAGTGGTTAAGTAGCGCTAACTGAACTGTGTTCAATGGGAGTGGGGCGGTTCAAATTTCAAGTTATGATAAAAAACGGAAAAAATGGTTGATTCGTTTACGGTTTTCATTAAAACTATTCTTTATGTCAGTATTTCCTTAAAAATAAATTTTAAAGATAAATTAAAAAAAATTCCGTTAGAGGGCGCCTTAAACTTTAGAGTAACCAACAACAATGTTTAACTGTTATTTTTTTATCTAATTAAATGATTGCAAAAGCTTAGACTTAAATTTTGAGCTCAAATTCTGAATCGTTGAAAGGGGTTAAGAAGCGCAAACTGAACTGTCTTCAGGAGTTGAAATGTTACCCTGCCCACCCTACAAACACAGTTCAATTTTTCGCTATTTAATTACTCACTACGATTCAGATTTTGAACTCAAAATTTAAGTCTTAGCTTTTAAAACATTTATTTAGATTTTAAAAAAAACGGTTAAAAATAGTTATTGTTTACTCTAAAGTTTAAGGCGCCCTCTAACGGAATTTTTGGAAATTTATCTTTAAAATTTATTTTCAAGGAAATACTGACATAAAGAATGGTTTTAGAGAAAACTGCAAACTAATCGACCAATTTTTCCATTTTTCATAATCATTTGAAATTCTAACCTCCCCATCCCCATTGAACACAGTTCAGTTTGTGCTACTTAACCACTATCAACGATTCAGATTTTTAGCTCAAAATTTAAGTTTATGTCTAAGCTTCTAAAAAAAATTAATGGGATGCAAAAAATAACGGGAAAAAATAGTTGTACGTTACTCCAAAGTCTAAAGCGCCCTCTATCGACATTTTTTGAAATTTATCTGTATAATTTATTTTTAAGACAATACTGACATAAAGAATAATTTTAGTGAAAACCGCAAATCAATTGACTATTTTTTCTGTTAAAACTGTTGTTAGCTTTCTTTTTTCAAAAACTAAAACAATACCACTTCACCTTTTTTCATTCACGTATAAAAACATTTCATATTTATTTACTTAGAAGGTGTCACAAATAAAAATTAAATTAAAGAGTTGACATGTTTCGGTTCATTAATAAGAACCGTATTCATAACATATAAAATCAGTAGAAAATTAAATGACACTGGATATAAATATAATTTATTAAAAATTATATTTATATTTAAAAATTATATTTATATCCAGTGTCATTTAATTTTCTACTGATTTTATATGTTATGAATACGGTTCTTATTAATGAACCGAAACATGTCAACTCTTTAATTTAATTTTTATTTGTGACACCTTCTAAGTAAATAAATATGAAATGTTTTTATACGTAATTTTTCTGTGTTTTATAATCCTTTGAAATTTGAACCTACTCTCTCCCATTGAACACAGTTCCATTTGCGCTATTTAACCACAGATTTTGAGCTCACAATTTAAGTTTATGTCTAAATTTCTAAAAAAAAATTAATGAGATGCAAAAAAGAACGGTAAAAAATAGCTACCTCTATCGGCATTTTTTGAAAATTATCTTTTTAATTTATTTTTAAGACAATACTGACATAAAGAATAGTTTTCGTGAAAACCGCAAACTAATCGACCAATTTTTCCATTTTTTATAATCATTTCAAATTTTGGACCTTAAATTTTGATGGCGCCTATCTCCTTCGGAAGACGTTTGGGACCCTTAGTTTCCCATTTAATATTATTTGTCTGGATCTGTACTATCACCCCTTAAAGTTTTGCCCAGTAGTTTAGATACACCCTGTATAAACAGCTATATGTATTTTTACGTTTTAAATTAGTATACAAGGTGAACTCTACACTGATTTTGTTCTTAATTCCAATAGCGTTTCACACACACACACACACACATATATATATATAAAGAGGAAGTTTAAAGGTAACAGCAATGGTAGCTGTTGCGTAATAGCAATTAATAACTTAAATCTTTTTGTTTAAATATTCAATGCCAATCACCTTCTAATATCTAATACCCTTAAATGGTGAACATCGCTATAGCGAACGATTCAGGGCATTGTATGACTGACAAATGTAACAAATTCTTGTTAAAAATCTTTTCTAAAGTTCTACTAAAACCTTCAGTCGCAATTTCCTTTCAAGATATAAGACCTCTCATATTTGTCTCACACGAACAATTTTAAACAAGGGGCAAAAAAAGAACAAACCTTTATTTTCGAATATCTTCTTTTCTTCTTCTGTTGGAATTTATTTTAAAATCTTCCGAAACAAATTATTCAAGAGACGTTCGGTATTGAATACTAACTTTGAAAAGGGGGGATTTAATACAACACCATCGAAACTTAACATGAGCGACCGAACAAAAACCAATGAACTATAAAAGCTAGATGTCTCTACAGAATTAAAAAAAAATTGAACAAGAGAATTAAATAAAAGACACAATAAAAAATCTTAGACTTGAGCCGTGAGAAATGCCAGGTGATCCTTATAATAGAAGCAAAGGTATATATTCTTCGCTTGTGTCACACCTTAGAATGCAAATTTTTTTATGCCACGTCCTTATTTTTTTTCCCCTTCATCCTTCCCCTTTCATTCTTTTCTCGCCTTTTTTGTATTATTTCATCGGAGTTTGGAAGACTGCAAGTGTGAAATGCAAAGGGTGGTATTCTATTTAGGCGCTTGTATGCGCAGCCCGTAATTTTAGAAACCTTAGAAGCCGTTATTTCCTTTCTATGCACTTTTATAATAACGTAATTGAAGAAAGTGGTAATTTATGGCATTTTCTTAAAAAATTATATGCAACGAAAGCAAGGTGCAATTTGAAACATAAAATTATACGTTAGCGAAAAACGACAGTAATTTTTTTAAACGCACCGACAATTTTTTTTTCTTTTTTTCAGTCCTGGAAATTAAATTTTTTGTTACAATTTATTATATGTTGTATTATTATAGTTATTTTTATTTATTACTTAAAAGTTATCTTTTGAAATTTCTTTTTGTTGTTGTTTTTGTCATGAAATGAAATCAGTAATAATAAGAAAATTGGCCTTGAGAAATACAATTCGATACACCCTTTTAGTCATTCGAATGACCTTTTTATGTTAGAAAAGTTACCACAAAACTTTAATCCACTACTCTTCTTTTCTTTTTATTCATTTAAATTCACATATAAATTTAAATTTACTTATCCTATACAGGGTGTTTCGCTACCAGACCAACAAACTTTGACGGGTGATAGTAGACATAAAGACAAACATTATTAAATAGGAAACCATGGGGCGCAAATGTCTTCTGTAAGAGCTAGGGGCCATTAAAGTTTAAGGTCCAAAAACTCAAACTCTGATAAAAAAAATAGTAAAAAGGGTCGATTTGTTTGCGGTTTTTTCTAAAATCATTCTTTATATCACGATTTTTTATTTTTTTAATTTTAAAGGTTAAGTTCAAAAATTGTCGATAGTTTAGACTTTAGAGTAACGAACACATACTTTTTGCCGTTCTTTTGTGCATGGGGTTGAAATTATTCTAAAGTTTAGACTTTAACTTAAATTTTAAGCCCAAAATCGGAAACATGGGGATCGGTTAACTAGCGAAAATTTAACTGTGAACCGAGGGAGAGATTTTAAACGCTCATAAACATTGGACAAACTAATCGATTTTGTTGCGGTTTGCGTGTAGGTCATTCCCATGGTAATTATTTTATTCAAAATGATGTACAGCTTTCATGTTCTCATATTTGATAGAGGGCGCTTCCGACACATGTCCGACATTTCAATGGTATTACTCCTGGGTGTTTTACTACCAGACCACCATACTTCCAGGAAGTGTAAGGGATGCAAAGACGACTCGGAATCACACAGGAATGTAACGTTGAAAATTGTTTTTTGCATGTTACGTTTAAAAAAAGCAGAGAAAAAACAACAGACACAAGCAGAGAAACAGCAGCATGTTAAAGTGACAGAACAAAGTTTATTTAAAGGTTTTACTGCAAAAAGTGTTCCAAATTACGACCAGAAAATGTCCGGCAAACTACTTGACAGCGATAGTAGATGGCGCTGCAATTTTCTTGCGGTAGATAGCGCTGAACGGTAATGCGCGTGAAAGTTTCTGTCTCGTTGCGCAGCTCATTGTGGTTCCAGCACGAACAGGCTCTTCCACATTTTACCAATGATATTCACCGATACCTCAACATAACATATGGACAGCGGTTGATAGGTCGTGGTGTCCCGGTTTATTGGCCTGCCAGATCACCGGACCTATCAAGTATGAGTTTCTTCTGCTGGGGTCACATGAAAAGTTGGGTGTATGAGAATCCCGTACTATCAATTAAAGACTTAGCAGTTCGCATTTCTGTAGCTTCCGGAAATCTATCAAAGATTCCAGGAATCTTTCAAAGCGTGAGGAATTACATGCGACATCGCTGTCAAGCATGTCGAATTACTTCTGGTTGTAATTTCGAACATCTTTTCTAGTAAAACCTTTAAATAAACTGTTTTATGTCATATTAACGTGTTGCTGTTTCTCTGCTTGTTTCTGTTGTTTTTTTCTCTGCTTCCTTTAACCATAACTCGCAAAAAAGATATTTTCAACGTTACATTCCTATGTGATTCCGTGTCGCTTTCGCATCCCTAACACTTCCTGGAAGTATGGTAGTCTGGTAGTAAAACACCCAGGAGTAATGCCATTGAAATCTCAGAGATGTGTCGGAAGCGCCCTCTATGAAAAAATGAGGATACCACAGCTGTACGTCATTTTGAATAAAATAATTACCAAGGGAATGACCTACACGCAAACCGCAACAAAATCGATTAGTTTGTCCAATGTTTATGAGCGTTTAAAATCTCCCCCTCAGTTCACAGTTAAATTTTCGCTAGTGAACCTATCCCCATGTTTCCGATTTTGGGCTTAAAATTTAAGTTAAAGTCTAAACTTTAGAATAATTTCAACCCCATGCACAAAAGAACGGCAAAAGTATTTCTTCGTTACTCTAAAGTCTAAAGCGCCCTCTATCGACAATTTTTGAACTTAACGTTTAAAATTAAAAAAATTAAAAATCGTGATATAAAGAATGATTTTAGAGAAAACCGCAAACAAATCGATCCTTTTTTCTAATTTTTATCAGCGTTTGAATTTTTGGACCTTAAACTTTAATGGCCCCTAGCTCCTACAGAAGACGTTTGCGCCCCATGGTTTCCTATTTAATAATGTTTGTCTTTATGTCTACTATACCCCTCAAAGTTTGTCGGTCTGGTAGCGAAACACCCTGTATATAGATTGGCTCGAATACAATTATTTTAAACCTTGAAAAAAAATTTCAATTAAATTAAATATTTTTATTTAAAATCACTACTGAAATAGCATTGCATGGTTTTATCAGAGTAATATTTATGATTTGTGTCAAATTTTATAAGCAGTAGAGTGTAGAACTTCATAATTTTTTATAGTGCAAATAAATATAGATTAAATAATCCAAAGGGTCTCAGACAAAGATCATAACTGTGCTACTCAAAATGCATGTCAGTTAATTCATAGCATGTAAACATAAATTACAACCTCAGAAGCTAAGGGGTACAAGTGACAGAAATTCGATTTGGAGTAAATTAAATTAATAGATAATTGGCATTAAATTTGAACATCAATAATAATTGACTGAATTCTAATTGGAAACTGTTACTTGTTTCATTGTGGTCTTTGAATTCTTATTTCAATAACTGTAGAAAAAAAAGTAGATTATAATTTTCTTTAAATTTAAAATTAATCATTATTGATTATTATTCGGCTAAAGCGGTTTTTTCTAGAACGCAGCACATAATTAGAAAATAACTTATGTTTCTTTACCTGAAAATAGAAAAACATATTTCCAGGTCGTCTGTGAACTTAGTTATATTTTTTTCAATTTTGTCATTTATAGCCCTTGGCTTCTGGGGTCCTCAAATATGAAAGTTGCATTCCTGCAAAATTAGTTTATATTCGAAGACTAAAGACTTAAATATGTTTTAACCTTCCTTCGGTCGCACCGTTGTAAAAAGTACAGCGTTCACTTTCTTTTTTCTTTAAAACAAAATTCACGCCTGCTTTAATATGTTATAACAAAGTAAATCTTAAGTGTATTGCGGAATACTTTCATAAATTTTGATCAGAGAAAACTTATATGATGTTTGTATGTTAAATTATTCGTAAAAAAAAAAAAAAAAAAAAAAAAAAAAAAAAAAAAAAAAGAGACAGCAATAATTGAATGTTTTCCTTTTGTTGTACAATTTACAACGCTCGCCTGCTCATGTGATGAAATTTTGCGCTCCAGGCGAAAGGTTAAGCTGACTTTAATGGAGCATTTGCAACAAAATAAATGTATTTATGTAGCATTTGAATTTAGAAAGCATCATCTATTTCGCTTATAACTGTTGGCAGATATTTCGATTTACGAGGGACGTTCGGATTTTCAGGTGCTACAAATAGGGCCATCTTGATATCTTCATCATCCTATCAAGAAAACCCGGGTACACGACATTTCGGTCCCGCCATTTCGGTCCCGCCGTTTCGGTCCCGCCGTTTCGGTCCCGAGACATTTCGGTCCCTGGACATTTCGGTCTCGAGACATTTCGGTCCCTGGACATTTCGGTCCCGAGACATTTCGGTCCCTGGACATTTCGGTCCCTGGACATTTCGGTCCCGAGACATTTCGGTCCCTTGCCATTTCGGTCCCTGGCCATTTCGGTCCTTAATCATTTTGGTCTCTTGCCATTTCGGTCCATTGCTATTTCTTTACCGGCCACTTTATAACTTGGTTTTTGATTGATGAAGGCCCACTAAACGCTGTAAGCTCAACATTGTTCGGGCCTTTTTTAATATTTTTATTCTCCTACCCCCCTTCCCTCAAATTTCATACAAAGCTGAATATAATAGTCCAATAAGTTTAATCTATTGTAACTCGTGATAATAAAATCACAGCGAGTTGTAAATTTGATTAAACAATGTTATATAATTTTACACTGTCTTTATTATTATTATTTAACAGAATAAATATTTTAAGTTTTATCATATATTTTTTGTATTAGGTATTTTATCTATACTATAAACTATTATTTTTATTGATTAACTTTTATTTTTATTGATTGTTTTCGCACACTTTCTTAGAATCTTTAAATTAGTGATTTCGTAACTAGGGGTGCTATAAAAATTTTTTGTTAAAAAAATAAAAATGCTCCAACGACCTTTTTTTATGTAATAATTATTGGTTGCATTTTTTTTTTTTTTTTAACAGTTTTCTTCCCTTATGAAGACAATTTTTGTGAGTTTATTTTATTGAAAGTGGGCCTATTTCTTTGTAACAAAATGATTATTTTTTTTATTTTATATAATAATGTAACTATTATTTTAAATAATTTTATTTTCGATTTTTAACTGACAAAACTAAGCTTTTTTAATTTATTGTTTATTTATTTATTTCCATTACCTTTTCGCTCCCACTTTCACAGAAAAAAATTGACAATTTTTATTTTAATTTTATTATTAATTGAATAAATAGTTTTAAATTTCAGTAACTTTAAATATAAAATAAATAAACAGGTAAACGATAAGCTTCAGTTTATAACTACTACAAAACACAATGATAAATTGAATATAAAACAGATTATTTATTGAGTTTATGTAAAGTAAAATTCATAATGCATATTAATAATTTTATCAATTTAATTATATAAAGATTCATTAAATTAAAAATACATAAATTTAATAAAATATTAATTTGATTTTCATTTTAAAATCACTAACTGTTTTGAGATTTAATTTATAGCAATTATTCATCACCATAAGTTATTATTCAAAAATTGTTATTTATTTCAAAAAAGGAAATTATTATTATTATTATTATTATTTTGAAAAATCAATTAGTAACGTAACGTAATAATTAATTAAACATAATAATGCAATACTGTAACAATGCGTAAAAATATTTCTTAACAGGTTTAGGTAACATTATTATCCAGATGCAGATTTAAATTTTTTGAAACAAAGTTATATTTTACAGTTCGCAAAAATCAATCATATATTAATTATTATATTTAAAGAGTAAGAAAAATATGATAAACTAACCAATAAATGAATAAACAACATATTTATTTTGAGAATCCTTATCATTTTTATACATCCTAATGAAGTTAATAACATTATAGTAGCTGAAATTTAAAAAATATGTTTTTTTCATTTTTGCTATAACTTCTATATAGTTCTTGTACTAGATTTTAAACAAGTAATTGATAAATAAGTCACTTAAACAATTAATAGTTTAAAAAAATTTGAATCCTTATTAATAAATATGTTTGATAAAAATAATTTAATTTTTGAGAATTTTTTAATTTAACAACATAATTATTAATGCTTTCAAATTTTCAAAGATGATGTTAATCATTTAGTAAAATAATGTATAACATTAAGTAAATAACAAATCAAAACGTGTGCCGAGAATTTTTAAACACTTTTTTTATGTTGGTGTTCCTATAAAATTGGAAATGTATGCATATAAGTATCAGCTAAGTACTACGATTAACCTCTTTTAAGCAAAAATTCTGCATGTCAATCAATTGTCAACGCCCATCTAAACAAAGAGTCATCTTTGTACAAGATAGCTAGAAGAGCTAGTTGGTAGTTAGCTTTATTCAACGTATCTTGATCTTTATACACTTGTCAGATGAAACCCTTATTCTTTACAATGCCCTTTATACCCTGGAGTTCAAATGCGGACGGACCTCCCACATAATCGCTAGCATTTTTTAGAAGAAATGTGAATGTTTTGAAAAGAACAGCATTTCTCTGTGTTTTTTATTCTTCTTGCTGTTATCTTCATTTCAAACGCTTTTAGTATCAATTAAACCAGTATAAAAAGTAGAATGGAATATTTTTTTATCCTTATTATTACAGCTTATGAATGACATTGAAATATTCAAAACTTATAACATAACTAAATAAGATTGTTAGATAAGATATTTACCACCTAGACATAATATTTTAAGTTACCTTTATTAATTTAACTTACTTTGACAGAAGGCTTTTTTTTCATATTTTTTATGAGGGTTTTTATATTTTAATGTTAAAAATAATTATTTTATATAATAATATCAGCTTTAAATGAAATGACAAATTTCAATACGCATTACATTAATAATTTTGTAATTAGTTTCCTTAAGCTGGTTTTAGAAAATTTAACAGATGTGTTGTATAAATGTGATATATGCATAAAAGTATGGCAATATAATTTTTTTGATGTTGCCGTTGTTTTGGAAAACATTAATAAAAACAGGGAAGCGTCAATATAATAAACATTGTAGATTGTAATAATAACAATAAAAAAAGAACTGTTGTCATGAAAAAATAATTGCTAATAATTCAAGATGTAATTCATTTTTCTAAAATGCAAAAAAAAAAAAAAAAAATCTTTAGGTTACAAATCATTTTAATAATTATTTCTGCTCGTGTCATATATTTATGTAATAAAATAATTGCAATGCTAACTACCTCCACGTGTTGCAATCTGGAAACTCTTTTCTTAATTTAAAAACGGAAAAGTTTAAAAGGAAAATAAATGCTAGTAACCAAAAACAATATATAAAAAATGCCATAAACAAAAAGAGAATTCAATGATAATTTTGGCACAGGGGGTTAAATACCACCAGATACAGATGTTTTTTATTTATTTCAAAAAAACCTATGCTTTTGCTCCTATGCGAGAAGTGGCGGGGATGCAAAATAATGAAACACTTATCATTCTGAAAATTGGCTTCAGCGATTAAATCCTATAATATGCTAAGTGTCAGAATATAAATTCCATATAACAATAACTCTTTCTTTTCTCCTGGCAATTTAAAAGCCTTTGTCTCCCTGGAGAGGAAACATGCATCTCAGAAGTTAAAATTTTACAACTAATTATGGGGTGTGTTAATATCATAAGTTAATTGGGTTATTTTATAAATTTAGTTATCAGTTTCCAAGTTAACTTCCCCGTTTCCTCGTTCAAGAATTCAAAACATTCTGGCAATTTAAAAAAATGCCATTCATCTGTGAATTTTTTTCAGAAATCTCCATCGATTTCTAAATAATTGATCAAGTTTTGGGGTACTTGTTACTTCTAATTAATCGCATTACACTAAAATTTTATGCGACTTTCAGTTAAAAAACCAGTGTTGAATTCAGACACTTTTCTCCGAGAGGGACTTGTGTGGCTCCGGGGGGGATTACACTTTTTTACCACTGAAAACACAAAATTTCAAATTTTCCGGGGGGGGGGGGGTAATTGATAGCTCCAGGGGGAATGACCTGCCCCTGAATTCAACACTCTAAAATGTTCCTTATAAAATTATGTCAGGTATTTCCCGTGCACAAAATTTCAGCTTGCTGGAGAAGGGACCGAAAAGTCCAGGGACCGAAAAGTCCAGGGACCGAAATGACCATGGACCGAAATGTCTCGGGACCGAAATGTCTCGGGACCGAAACGTCTCGGGACCGAAATGGCCAGGGACCGAAATGTCTCGGGACCGAAATGTCTTGGGACCGAAACGTCTCGGGACCGAAACGACGGGACCGAAATGGCGGGACCAAAACGTCCTGCTTCCAGAAAACCCTGCTCCAAGTCCCGTCCCGTCTAACTACCGCCCAAATGTTCCGATTTTTTTATGATGCAACACTATCTTTTAAATTTCTTTTCATATTATACTACTTGATAATATCCGAGTGCTTTAACACACTTGCTTGAAGAAAATATGATTCTTCATTTAGTTTAACCGTTTAAACGCCAATGTTCCCAAATGGGAACATTGCATTATTTGTAATACAAAACATATATTTTCCAACATATAACGATATCCTTATTTTTCTTATAAAATATAATGTTGATTTGAACTTTTGAAATGAAATTATTTATGTTTAAGCATTTATCACAGGTATTAAGGAATATGTAAATTCATTAATTTGCATAAAAAGTACATTATTTTCTTTTATTGTTTTCTCTATATTACTTACATTTGACAGCTAGGAATCTAAATGTTTTTCGAATTCGAGAAAATACTCAAGAACAATATACAATAGCATATAGCGGAAAATAATTTGTTATATTTGCATAGGTTGTCCAATAATCACGTTCCAAAATGCGAACACTAAAATGAATACAGCCCCTCCCCCCCCCAAAAAAAAAACTGCGGAAAAATATTTTTTTTTTTTTTTTTAACCATTTGAAAAATGGTTGTTGTTTTCGGGAGAATGGACCCGATGATGTTACCACTTTTGAATGATGTTACCACTTTTGAATGATGTGGTCACTTTTGAATTTAAATTGAATTCTTTACTTTTAGAAGAATTTTTATTTGAATTTAAATTAAATTCTTTACTTTTAGAAGAATTTTTATTTGAATAGGAAATTAAAATGTTTAAAATAATTGCAATAAAGGAGAAAACTAACAAATTTAAAAATGGGTAGACGGAAATTAACAGATACGGAAAAAGCCGAAGCCAAAGAAATGAATGAACGTGAATATCGCATTCAATGATATTAAACACAATACGCGTACTTAAACAATCATAAAGTGATTTTTATTTCTTCTTTTGCTATTTAAAATAAAAATTTAGTCAACATGTATAAGTTGCTTATTAGTTTGGCGATTCGTATCATTTGGCGAAATTGGTCGACGGGATAACTGAGTAATACTGTATTTGGTTTGGCGCAAAAACGTCTTTCAATGCAGAAAATGATAAAATCAAAAGATTATTGAGCCGCTGAAAACCAATTACGTGTTGAAAGGCGATCACGAAAAAGGAAGCAATTTAATGCCGAACCGATTAATTGTAAAACATCATGTCGCCAGGGCGACCAATCCACTAGCCATGGCGTTTTACTATCGGTCGGTTCTAACCAGGAAAATTTGAGTGCCAATAGTGATTCTAACAAGCCGGAAAATGTTATAGCTATTACTCTTGATTTTCCACCACCTAAAAAGAAAACTAAAAAGCAATCGGCTTGGGAAAAACTGGGAAAAAACTTTTTTGATTCGATGTCTGATGGACCCATTCACAGATGCATGTGCTGCGATCGATTTTGGTTTAAAACCTCCATCACCAAAATTCTGCTCTGTAAAATCAAACAATATATGCCAAAGTCTTACAAGTATAACAGTATATGCCAAAGCTGTATTTTAATAATGATTACTTTTGCACCAACAATGTTAAATAGTTTGAAATGTTTCTTTCGTCGCCAACTTTTATGCTTGGCGACAATAGAGTGATATAACTTAAACGAACCGTACCTTCAAATTGCAGCATGTATAAAGTCATTTATAGCAGTGGCACGGATAATACACAATAAAACAACTGGTATTTAGCTTAAAATGATAGATGAATGTATCGAGTGAAACATTTTTCAAATGGTTGGGGTAATTTCTTAAATTACAATTTTTTTTTTTTTTTTTTTTTTTTTTTTGTATTTTCTAAATTGTGATGCTTAAATTAAAACATTTGAAGCTGTAATGTAGGAAAAACACAATTACTATTACATTGCGATATTAATTCGGCTTCTAAAAGGTTAATATGGCTTGGCTATTCATGAGCTAGAGAAACCAACTCCAAATTTGCTAAATGTCGCATAATAAGTCATGCAAGATGTTTCTTACACCAAACCTTAATTAAGTTTTATTTGAAGTTAATGAAGCTAAAAGCTGCTCTCGCAGATACTTTCTCGCACTGTTTTGTCGAAGATGAATACAAATATGGCGCGAATCATAGCATGAATCAAGTTTGCAATAGCAAGTTTAGGTCAAGCTAGGCAAACAAGAATGAATCCGAAATGATGAGATTGCCCGAAAAAAACCCCGTATTGAAATGTTTCTGAAAAAATACTTTATTTTTTATGATTATTGATAAATTTCTTTACTTACTATAATGTTGTAAAGTTTTCGGTATTTTATTTAACCCTCTCATGCATACATTATTTTTCATTATTTTCTATTATTCACAAGAAATCTTTTTTTGAGATAAACGAGAACCCATTATTATATAATTGTATTATTGCACTATATGTTAGGTATTATCTATCCACAAATCAGATCTCTATAAATGAATGCTCATAAGATTTTTTGCTTAATAATGCAAAAATTATCTGTCCTCACATGAGGTCCGTATGAATGAGAGGGTTAATGCGCTTTATTATTATGTACAATATCATTACACATTTACTTTGAAATTCTGTGTTGGTAATGTAGAGAGAATATAAACATAAAATATTATGTGATGTTTAACGAGATTGTACTACATATTTTTTGTACATTTCTTTCTTACTACTAGTTGCAACATTCAGTAAACATAAAAACTCATAGCACAATTTTTACTTTATAGTTTATACATCCTTAACCATAAAGACTTTAAAAAGTTTTCGTTTAAAGAATTTATTTTCATTTTTTTTAATCAATTACATTAAACCTTGTTTATATGAAAAAAAGATTAAAAATAATGAACTGCTTACATCCTGTATTTAAATTAGATACTGATATATTTTTAATTATAGAGATAGCTTTGTGTGTAATGAAATAGCCTTGAGTTTAGACTGCAATCATTTATATATGATAATTTCCCTTTTAATTAAAAGAGAAATCGAGTACCGTTCAATTATGACGTCATTTATTTTTTTGTGACGTCAGCTATGCGACTTTTCATTTTATTGAAAACTGTAATTAAATCACAACTTTTTGATTAATAACGTTTCATTTTATTGAAATTGAGATTAAACTGTAATTAGATTACTCATACTGGTTAAACTTATTATTAACAAATCTATAAATATTCTATATCTGTTTTATTTTGATATTTTATTTTTTATTGATCTTAGATTATTTTGATTATAAAAATTAATTCATGTAAGAATGCGATACATTTTTTTATGTTAAAATAGGTAATTAAAAGAAATTATTCTTTGAATGTCAATTTTTTGAAACAGTACATTAAATAAAATCACTATTATTTGAACTGTGAAACAAATTTTATTTGAAAATTGTAAAAAGGGAATTTTTTAAAATCTTGTTTAACGTAATAAAATTTCATAATATTTATCTATTTAAATAAATAATTAAAATCTCAAATGTAAAGATTTCTCCATGAACAATTTTCATTTATTATTGTAGATTTTTATATTTTTTACCGTCTCTAAAATGTATATTTAAAAAATAATACATAAGAATGTAACATATTAATAAATTGTTAATCGATAAAATTTAATAAAGAAATTCAATAATATTTTTATGGTGTTAATTATCATATCTGGTTTATGATGGTATAAAATTATAATTCAATAGTTTAACCCTTTATCTACCGACGGTACTTATAAGTACCATTAAAATAACTTATTATAAAATTCTTTTAATACATCGATTAGTTGTAATACTGCTTAGAATATGTTACTGATACATTACTTTATTTTGTTCCCCCCCCCCCAAAAAAAAAAAAAAAAAAAAAAAAAAAAAAAAAAAAAATTATTGGTTACACAAAACAAAAATATTTTTTAAAGGATGATTTCTTTTGCCTTTGTATCTTTTCAGCTTTCTTGGCACTGAAGGAGTGAATGGTGATTTTTCAATTCGGTATTATTTCTATATTTATGTTGTAAAAACATCATATTTGTACAATTTATAATTCTACAAAATACTAAGAAAACAATTTAAAATAAAAGATTAGAATGGAGTTATAAATATTGCACAAAATCCCTGTAAATTCAAATTTAATTCATCTTTTAAAATCCTTCAATCCTTCAAAAATCCTTCACAAATTAATTAAATGATTATGTAAATCTTTAATTTAGTTTAATAAGTTTACGTAAAATGTTTTAGAATAAAAAAATTTCATGAATTCATAATTTGGTCGATAAAGAGTTAAATAAATTATTTTATAGCAACAATTAAAATTATTTAATTACAGTGAAACCTCCCTGTTCGACCACCTCTATTAAATGACCACATCTCTGAGCGACCATTTTTTCATGGAACGAAATTTATTCCCATAGACTCAATACTAATTTTATTTCCAATCAGATACCATCCCAATTGAACTCCTTCCATGAGCCATATTCTTTGTAGAAAATGAGACAAATTCTTTTTTTTTTTTTTTTTTTTTTTTCTTAGTCGTTTGAAGAAGGTTTTATTGAAAAAAAAATAACGCTGGAAAGCACATTGCTCATAAAACTTCTAAACTGAGTTTAGGATTGTTTTATTTATTTATTTATTTATTTATTTTTATTCCAGCAATTTTTAAGTATTTAATCCTTTCGGGTATAGAGTACTATTAATAGTACATTCCTTTTCATCAAGTATTATTTTGTCTTAAAAATTACTTAAATACTTTCTACATACAGAAATGATAGTATATGGATATGTCATTCTTATTATGATTTCATTTAAGTTTTGACAGTTGGTAATAATAATAATAATAAATATTTTCTCAACTTTCTTTGCACCATTAGCGATTCATTTACTTTATACACATATTATAGTTTTTAAATTGAAAATATAAATAACTTTTCTGAACCAATCATATGTGATAAAACGCAAAAAACATTAGAAAGTGGTAATACCCTTTCAAATCCTGTTGTAATGAGTTATTTTCCAAACGTTTGCAAAAACTCTTCCATAGTCTACTTTTATATTAAGATACATTGAATAATACACAAAATAAGTACATTCGTCAGATTTCTAGTAATGAGATGATCTTTAATATTCAGTAAGGCTGCGATCGAACAGCAGTAGTTTTTATTACACTAAAAGAACAATAAATCTACCTTTGTTTCCGTACGGAACAAAGGTGAAACCTCTTTAAATGATTTTTGAGGGACTGACCTTACCGAATTGATAAAGGAAGGGAACGTTTATCTCGCCCCCATCTTCAGTTGTAAAGCTGTCAACTGATTTCGAGTTCGATTTCTCTCTTGAAGTTCAAAAAAGTTCACTGAAAAAGCACTTTATACACCAAAGTGCCGACACGAAAGATAAAAAATAGCGACGCCTGACCGCAAGAAGTTAGTGCTATGTGTCTGGTCCTTTAGTGTATTTGGATAGCTTCGATTAACGTTATTAAAATAAAAGTAATTTTGTTTTCAAATCGGAGAAAAATTCAGATCCGAAAGGTTTTACTCTTTTGTAACCTTTTAGACAAAGAATTTAACTCGGATGACACATTAAGAATTACGGTCAATAAAGTCCCCTTTGCTATTCTATCAGGAAACTCTCTGAGAAATAGATAAAGTAATAAAATCGTTATTATTTGTTCCCAGCCAAGGAAAAAAAATGCATTTATTTACTGAATTTTGAAAGAAATTGGAAATAAAAGTTAGAAAAGATAAAACCGTGAAATCAAAGCAAATATCAATGCATTCTTTTTTAAAATTCTTCAGTAATTAAATTATGCAATTAGCTTTCGTTTTGATACTTATTTTTTTTTTATAATTTTATATATTTGATTGTTACATAACAAAAATTTAACTCTCTTCTGATCATATTACTCCCCACATAATAGTCATAATAAAGTTAAATGATGGTTATGTTACATTTTTCTATAAAAACGGTCAAATGACTGTGATGATTTTCAACAATGTAATATAACATTTAGTTGATGCAAATATTAATTATAGCTCAATAAGAATAAATATTGTCCAAATGTAAAAGGAAAAAATGCACCAAAGATTAAAAAAAAGCAGTACATAATGTTTATTATAAAATAATCTTTTTTCTTAGATAAAAAAAAATCCAATTTCATTTTCCCAAAAGATTCTATTTATATGTAGCTTTACAACTATTTTCAACATATTTCAATTTGACATTTCCTTCTCCAAGTGATAATGAGATCATTTTGACTGGAAGGCATTTGAAATCAAATTTAACGTTCTGTAATAAGCATATTATGTATGTATTTTGCCTGGTTTCAAATATTTTCGAAAAAAAAAAATAAACGTATAAATAAATAAAAATGACTATCATTTAATACTGAAGATGCTTATTATTTTTTAAATATTCCTTTAAAACACTAGATGTAGACGAAGAGTTCGAGTATAAACAAAAAGTCTTCTAAAAAAAAAATGCCATGGAAAGTGTGAATGTTTTAATGTATTTATTTTATTTACCAGCGCACTTGAGAGTTGAGCTTAAATACAGAAAAATGCAGCAGTAGTACTATGAAATTCTGCATGATTTCTATTAATAAAGCACGTACTTTTTAAAGAAAAATACATAAAGTAAAAACCTATTTTAAAAAGCAGATTAACTTTAATAAAATTTATGTAATTATAAATACTAGGGTGCTGATATTTATTAATATTTTAAATTAGAAGTACATTGTTTTTAAATAATTAATCGCCATCTTATAATAAAAATAAGGGAAACATACGTTATACAGAAATCACATTTTAGGTATTAGGTATTAATAAACAGACAGAATTTGTACAAAGGGGTTTGATTGCATAAATATTTGTCACTAAGATTCCTACAATGTTAAAAATTGTGCTCTTGTGGTACCAAATATTGGTTCTCAGTAGCTGCCAACATAAGATGATGAAATATCGTACCAATATTTGGGGCTTTCTACTTCACCTTTTTCCAACTATTGGAACTATGCTTCAACAGGAGTTTCAAATATTGGTTCAAGATTTCACCATCTTACTAGAGTTGCAAAAAGTCTGTTAATTCCCGGGTTTATTTCTAATAGACCAGGTTTATTCCCAGGTTTATTCCCAAAAAACCGAATTATTCCAAAAAATCCCGGGTTTTTTCCAGGTTTATTCCTAAAAACCCGGTTTATTCCCGGGTTTAAACCGGGTTTTTTCTAATTTTTGCAACGCTACACTCTTAAATCAAAAGAGTGAATTCCTCAGTCAACAAAGGAGCGAATTCTCTTGGCAGGACAATCATTCCTTCAGAGCGGCAGTTTTATCGAAAAAGAACGCTTTTCGGAAAAAACCGGTCTTTTAAATCATGTTTATAGTAGCGATCTATAAAATGCTCCTTTTTAAATGAAAACCGGAAGTTTTTTGACGTAGTTAAACGGAACTATCTGAGATGAATGTTCATTGGTTGTAATCTAGTCACATGACGTTCGGCTGGTTTGGCGGGATACCTATCTTCTGCTAACGAAGACTGACATGGCGCTTGTTTACGCTAAGGCTTTTGTTACGCTATACCCGAAATTTAATTTCATAATCCAACAGATCCTGATACTGAATAGAATTGCGAATGAGGATACCCCAAAACTATATGGTAAGTACTTGTTTTCGGTCTCTTTAATAACTTTCTTATTCTCAATGTAGTATGTAATCTCACATGTAAGAAAATTACCTTAGATCTACACGGATCGGAAATTTGAGACTGGTTTTTGTCCGACCCTCTTCAAAGACATCTAGATTCTGAAAATCATGTCCTTTTGCCTTTTTATTATTAAAAGACCCGGCCCCACTCACATTATTTTGTGTAATTAATAATATCGATTTGTTTTGTATCAGTTAATGCACTTTTTATGTCATATTAAAAAAAATCATTTTCCAATAATGGACACCCCATGTAGATATTTCCAAAAATGTGATTTCAAAAATGTTTATAGTGCGAAAAATATTTTGACTTATTGAAAATCTAAATATTCAAACTAAATTTTTTAACAAAATGTAATAACACCAACATTTTACAAATAGCTGCTTTTAAATTATTTTAATGTGGTTAATAAAATTTCAATGTTTAATTCATTTTATTATTATTATTATAATAACTGTAACACTGCCTTGTAAATTTTATAATCTGGCAATCAAACCTGTCAGGAAGCCAAAAACATTTATTAAGGGCAAAGCTAAGTAGGGGCTTATAGGGCTTTATTCCTCTCCATTTCAATAAAAACAATTGCAGTATATACTTATAACTAAACCGATTTTTGCATAAGTTCCCCCCCCCCCTCTCCATTTTCAGCTCTCAAATTTTGTCTGACATTATAGCAGTGTGATTAAAAATGTATTTTCTGTCTTAAATGCTTCCTTATTTAATCTCAGGCAAAATAATAATAATAATGTAATGAAAATCATAATAATTGTGAATCTAGTAAATCTGCATATCAGTAACCTCAAACATCAGTTCTAATTTTATTTTTAGTTTTATTTATTTATCCGTTTTTAAGTATTTAAAATTAGGGTTGGAAAAATACCTTTTTTTTTAGTTTGTTTAAGCCAGATTTTTTTTTTTTTTTTAATTTCTTATCTCAAATACATGCATATTTATTGATGAAAATAGACATTGTTGGATATATAAGTAGCATAACTTCATTTGAAAAAAAAAATTAATTAAATAATTATTGTCAATTTATGTAAAAAATTGAAAATATTGTTATCTTAATTTAAACAGCATTAGTAATTATTTTATGTTCAAAGAATAAATTGCTCTACAATGTGAAACATTGATTATAACTTTGAAAACCTTTATAAACAAACATTTAATTTCTAATTATAAATATTTGATGATTTTTTTCCCCCGGAGTTATTCAAAAATAAATTTCACATACTGCTCAAGGTTTTGTTTTTTGAGTGATAATACAAAGTCAAAATTTTTTATCATTAAATTCTGCAAACAACAGAAAAAAAAAAAAAAAGATTAGTATTATTAAAATGCTATAACTAGAACCCAATTTTTTAATAGTCTCTTATTCAACTTCATGTTTTGATTTTAATTCTCAAAAGTAATCTCCTTAATCATTATACATATATATATTTAACAGTTTGACTAAAATTTTAAAGATTATCATGTTATGTTATTAATTGTTGTAAATAATTTGCATTTTTGTCAGGGTTGTTATGTTTAAAACAACTGTTTAAAACATTACATTTAAAACAATGTGTAAGACATGATTATTGCTAATAATGTCACAAATTAAAATTTTTGAAATAAAATTATATTAAAAATTTCTAATTAGCTGTATGTACTAAAAGACATTCAAATTTTATTAAAATTATAAATTGGTTATTTAATTTTAATTAAGTATTTAAAGTAAATTTATTTCCTCTAAAATTGAAAATACATAATTTATTTCTTTAAATATTTCAATTATGATTTTATATATAATATCAAAATTCTATAATATATTAATTTTCGAAGATTAAAAGTAAGACTGAGAGAGTATTTTTCGGATATACAATACAACAAGCCTAGTACAGCCTACAGCCTTATCTAGAATGCAACGAAAAGAAAATATTTTGATAAAGCTAACATAATCTTTTCAACATCAAAACATTACTCTTCAGTTATCCGTGAATCCCTCGAAATTTTGCTTAACCGTTTAAACGCCTGCATTATTTGTAACACAAAACATATATTTTCCAACATAATAATGATGTCCTTATTTTTCTATAAAATATAAGGTTGATTTAAACTTTTTAAAAGAAAAATATTTATGTTTAAGCATTTATCACAGATATAAGGAATATGTAAATTTATTAATTTGCATAAAACATATATTATTTGCTTTTATCGTTTTCTCTATAGTTCTTACATTTGACCGCTAGAAATCTAAATGTTTTTGGAATTCGAGAAAATATTCACGAATAATATACAATAGCATATAGTGGAAAATAATTTGTTATTATTTGCATATGTTGTCAATCAATAATCATGTTCCAAACTGCGAACACTGAATTTAAAACAGCCAAAAACTACAGAAATACTTTTTTTGTTATTTTCTAAACTTGTATGCATGAATTAAAACATTTGAAGCTGTAGTATAGGAAAAACAAAATTATTATTACATTGTGATATTAATTCGGCGTGTAAACGGTTAACAATGAAACTGTTTGTAATGACGTCATTTCTTATAATATTCGGCACTCTGGTACACCAGGTATCCTTGGTGTTTTGATGAATTCATCGCGACTTTGTACACGCAGACTATTTTTGTTATTATTTTAATGTTTTCCATTTCTAATGAATTATCTTCTTTTATACTCCTTTCAAATTGGATGCGAGGGCATCCGAAAGATCTAAGGTAAATAATAATTAATTTATTTGTATATTTTGAGAGATCTATTTCTCTTTTTTTCTGAATAAATTTGGTTGGTGCACAGAGAACATAATATTGAGTAAAAAAATGTGGGCTAAATGCCTTCTTAATATACTATAAATAATACATTCTACCATCAATGGGTAATGCTATAATACTTTATAGATATTTATTTAGTAGTTAAAAAAGATTTTTTTTTTCTCTTTCTTTATTAAAATTATAATGACTTCAGTTTAAAATATTCATATACAAAAAAAAAAAAAAAAAAAAAAAAAATCAGCATTAATTTAAATTTTTTTTAATAGTCTTTCCTTTTTAATAATTCATTAATGAAAATAAACTGAAATGAAAAAAAAAAACTTATCTACTTTCAGTTCCTTTTAAATTCTAATTGTTTAAATTTGCTTTTCTGTCCTCAGAGTTATAAAAGTATGCTACCTATCAACAGTGTTCTCGCTGTCGCTTGCCATTGCACCAAATTGCTACTAAATTCTTCATTTGGCGAGTAAATAAGCGATTAGATTCGCCAAATTGCTAGTGCTCAGTTTTGCTTTCTCTTTCTTTTTTCTTTTCTTTTTTTTCTTTTTTTTTTTTTTTTTTTTTTTTGTTTTACATACATATGCATTATGCATATGTATATAAAACATATTTTTAATATATATACTTATTTTTATTATATTTTTAGTGGATAGTTGAAATTAGATTAACAACAATCATTGTCGCATTTATAAAAGTTTTGGTTACATTAGAACATATTGAAAAAAAAATTAAAAAATTAAAGTTTTTTTTTTTTTTTTTCTACACGGCAAATTTTTTTTTTTTTTTTTTTTTTGCTAATACTTTTCTCATTTGGCGAATGTTTTTTATTTTTAATTAGCCAAATTACTGACATTGGTCAAATGTCAGTGAGAACACTGCCTACCAACCAATCTATCTTTTAATTTTCAGTTTTGAATGTGTTTTCAGAATAATGATAATTTAATTTAATAATAAAAAATGGACATGTTTAAAAAATATTTATTTCTTAACTAATTTTTTACGTACTTCATATTTTTTTACATATTTCATTACGCTTTAAAGCAGGGTTGCCGGCTTTTAGCCGGGCCAAAAAAAGCCGGCCGGCTTTTTTTGGTTTTATCCACTTAAAAAGAGCGGGCTAAAATTGAAAAAAGACGGCTTTTATTTTTAAAGTGTTAATTTGTATTGAATCCATATTAAATTTAAATTAATTTATTTTTAATATATTTTTAATAATTTACTACTAAAAAAGTTATAAATTTTTATTTAATTTTTCTAATAAATAAGTCTTTATAACTGCTAGGAGTCAACTGTGAAGGCATTATGTCTGAAAAATATAAATCTTCGAAAACAGAAAATATACTCAAAAAATGTGTTTTAAACTTCTACATTTCATAGTTCTACTTATATTACACATTCTTAAGAATTATATTTAATGGAATTATGACAAAATTAGTGTTCTCTATAGATATAAAAAGGGCATGGTGCTATTCATTAAAAAGGGCACTACTGCATCATAAAAGGGCACTTTTGCAAAAAAAAAAAAAAAAAAAAAAAAAAAAATTGTTATTGCCTTTAGAAAGGGAAAAAAGAAAGCAGCAAAATACATAATTTTTAAATATAATAAATCAAGTAACATTAATTTCGAATCATTTTATGATATAAAAATTAGAAATACAATTAAATTAAAACATGATTGAATAGTTTCATGTTCTTTTTCTTAAAGAAATGAAAAAAATTATCATTTTTGGGCAGGGTCATTCCATGTCAATTCAACCACACTGGTACACCCATGAACTCCGATTTTGATGAAACTTGGTGTATTCAATAAAAATATGATATCAAATAGCCCCCTAATTTTTTTAATCTCTAATATCAATATATCTTTATTTAGAGTCGTTCAGTTTTTTAATTCACACTTTTGCATGCACCGGAAAAGCGCTAAACAAGCTGCACTTGATTGCAAAAAAAAAAAATTATATTGGGCTGCCTAATCTTTTAATTATTTTCAAAATTTACTCACTTACCAACAAAAGTATGATAAACACAGAAAAAAATACTAAAGAACTGAATATATTTATTTTGGACCCCTAAAAAATAATAATTTATTATTAATCAAAAATTTTTTTAAAAGAAACATGATTTTCTAAAAATGCAATATCAAGATGAGGGACAGGTAAAACCTTACCACATTTTTTTTTTTTTTTAAAGCGAGTCTAAATATTTGTTCTAACTTATTCTGGAATAAAATTGTATTTATTATATTTATCAAATTGCATCCAAATGTTTATTATTAGTAATCAAAAGGTTGTTATAAATATTTTCAGAGTGTCAATGCTTCATTATGTAGTGCAGTTTATTTTTATTTTTTTTTTTAAATAATACTTTGCTAATACTGTTTAAATTAAAATATGATTTTTTAAAAATTTTCTACATAAATTCACTGTAATTATTTAACGTAAATTATTTTAAAATGAAGTTACAATACTTATATTCAAGGCTGGCAAGTTTCTGCCAGGGTGGTTAAAACCAGTGGTTATAACCGGTAAAAACCGGCATGGCAGAAACTAGTTTAGAGATAATACTAATAAATGCAATTATTCATAAATAACATATGTATTTAATATGTAGAGAATTTAGTTAAAAAATTAAAATAAGTATTTTGAATGTTATTCAAAGTAGCAAAAATTTTCAAATGGATCATACAAACATATTTTGTTAATATAATAATTTTTTGCCACTTGAAAAACAGAAATTTTCATAATGGTAATACGATTACTGTTTATGGTTGAATTTCTAATTAAATTTTTAAAAAAGAGAAATTTACGAAAAATTCTATAAACTTTTAACATTATAACTTAAAAATTATCTACTACAAAGAGAAATAGTTTTTGTAAAAACATATAAGTAAATAATTGTAGTGCAAAAATAAAAGATAAAAAATGGATTAAATATTTTATACTGTTATTTTAAAATATTGAAAGAACAAATTTGTTTTTCTGGAAAAATTAATATATTAGAACATTCCATATTATAGTATTAATTTTGCTAATTTTTCTTAACCTAGACAGCTTTTTAATTTGTTCTGAATGAAAAAAAAAAAGTTTGAAAATATTCTTTCAAGACCAGCATTACTGGCGGGTAATGTCATTATTGATCGGTACAGGTCAGTTCGACGCCAACGTTTCGACGCCAACTGTTCGACGCCAACGTTTCGACGCGTGGTCAGTTCGACGCCGTACTTTTCGACGCCGGGGCAGTTCGACGCCATATATTTTTTATGAAACTTAGGAACTTCCGATTTTATTTACGTTTGCACAGCTTATTTAGACTTTCTAACAGCATATATATATATATATATATATATATATATATATATATATATATATATATATATATATATATATATATTTTTTTTTTTTTTTTTTTTTTTACTTTTCTGTGTTAAAAAAAGAAAAGAAAAAATGTTTACAATGTAAAATATCTTTATTTTTATGTTCTTACTAAAAAACACCCATTCTTATTTAAATTAATTGCTAATGAGCTATTTTCTTCAAAGCCGAAAATATATGACTAAGAGAGGTAAAGAAAAGTATGAGCACGATGGATATTTATATTGTTTCGATAAATATATAGAAAATGGAGCAAAAAAATCGTGGCGTTGTGAAGTTGAATTTTCCAAAAACAATAAATGTAAAGGAAGAATTTACACTGATGCAGTTACGAGTGAATTTTTAAAACTTGTTCGCAATCATGCTCATGAAGGAAATGCAGCACGTGTTGAAGTTGTCCGCACTTTAACATCAATAAAGCGAAGGGCAGGTGAAACACAAGAAACTCCCGCAGTAATTCGCATTGAAGAAACGCAAGAGCTGTCTGTTGGAGCATTAGGACAGTTTCCAAGCAGAGAAGCTGTAAGATTAGTTATTAAAAGACGTAGAAAAGACATAAATGCACTCCCGTCGCAACCAATTGACAGAGCTTCCATTGAATTGCCAGAAAATTATAAATATTACGGAGAAAATAAGGAAAATTTTGTTATCGCCGATTCGGGAGTGGGGGATAAAGACCGAATTTTAATTTTCGGAAAAGCCAGTGTCAGCGATTGGATTCACCTCGTAACAAAAATTTACGTTGATGGAACTTTTAGTCTAGCACCACATCATTTTTACCAGGTTTTTGTTATTATGGCCGAACGTGGAGGTTTTGTATTGCCAATCATTTATGCCCTCTTACCCGACAAGGCGGAAGAAACATATACACGAATGCTTGAAATGATTCAAGACAGTTGGCCATTTTTTAAGGCGAAAAAAATTTCTTTAGATTTTGAAATTGCCTTAATTAACACTTTTTCAAGCAAGTTTCCAGACGCCGAAATTCAAGGGTGCTTGTTCCACCTTGTGAAAAATATGAAGCGCAAATTAGCAGAATTCAATTTAATGCAACGATATAATACCGATGCTGATTTTGCTCTCTATGCACGTATGATTCCTGCGTTAAGTTTTGTGCCTATCGAAGAACTTGAAAATGCTTTAGAAGTTTTGAGTGAGAATTTACCTAATCAGTTAACCCCAATTTTAGATTACTTTGAAGATTATTATGTTGGAAGGATTCAGAGAAATAATCGTCGCCGTCGTCCTATTTTTAAACCAGAAATGTGGTCATGTTATGCTAGAACCTTAAATAACGAAGGACGCACCAATAATTTCGCGGAAGCAGCACACAGACGTTTACAGTCCGAATTTGGTGTTTCACACCCGACATTATGGAAATTCATAGATGGTCTCAGACGTGTTCAAAAAACAATTGACCAATGTTATGAGCAATTTGTACGTGGAGATGAACCGCCGCACAAGCGGAATAAGTATCTGCGAGCTGATATGAGAATTAAAGTAATAGTTGAAGATTTTGAAAATCGAGAAATAATGGAATACCTGAAAGGTGTGGCGCATAATTTTGCAATGGATTAGTATAATAACAGTTTTGTGATGTAATCTTATTTATGTGTAATCTTGTTACTCTGTAATTAAATTTGTCTGCAATATAACTTTTTTGTAACCATATGTTTATTTACCATTTCTGTATTTTGCCTTTTTGATGCTGTTTTGTGAAATAAATAAATAAAAAAAAACAACCTCCCTCATGTCCCAGGGCCTTGACGTTGGCGAGGGGGCTTCTCACTAATCTGGGACAAAAAAAAAAAAAATCTAGAACACTTTCACACATATATTTATTTCAAATATGCATGCAAACAATCGATAATTCAATAAATAAAAATCAGTCATATTGCTTATTTATTTGAATCACGCTTCATATACATAACAAAAATATATATATATTATATCAGGCATATTGCATATTTATTCTAAAAATAAATAAAAATACGGAAAAAAATATATGGCGTCGAACTGCCCCGGCGTCGAAAAGTACGGCGTCGAACTGACCACGCGTCGAAACGTTGGCGTCGAATCGTTGGCATCGAACCGTCGGCGTCGAAACAACCTGCTTCGATTATTGATGATGTAAATTTTGAAAAATTCTCATTTTCACCGTTATTTGTTTCTAGAAGCAGCTACCCATAGAAGGCAAAACATTTTCTAGGTCTTCCTTGGCGAAATATGTTTCTGAAAGAAAAAAAAAAGTATTTTCTTGCCCGTCTTTTAGACTTAAATATCAATTTTTATCCCAAATATTTAGGATGAAGTAAATAAGCTAGCATAAAAGCTAACGATGCAATAAATGTGAATTGAATCTTGCATTTGTAAATTTCCATGATATTTCCATTATTAAATAAGGTTAAGCAAATTTTATGAGCAGCTGCAATAGAACAGTCATGTTTTTTACTTTTATCTAAAGCAATAGCAATAAATTTTAGCATTTGTAACAAATATTTAACTTTTTTATAAATCATGATATTTATTTACAATTTTAACAACTGCAGTGTCCTTAATCTCATTTTCATAATTTTCAATTTTCTGCATATAATATGGTTGATTCTATCTTGAAAGATTCAAAACTATCAAATTTTATTACAAATTCATTTATATTTTAATTTGAACTATTTACAATATTTTATTCGCAATTTATTCTTAATAAAATGTATATAAGCAATTTAATACTACTAAAAAAGTCTCAGATTATGTCATGAAATTAGTTTATGCCATTTGTTGCCAGTTTCTGCCGGTTATAACCACTTTCTACCACTGGCATGGCAGAAACTAATTTCTGCCGGCAAAAACCCAGCCCTGCATATTCCAGCAATGTTTATTTTTATCAATAAATGTGCACAAATATGTAATAAGAAAGGATGTTTTAAAAAAACTGGTATAAACCAAAAAAAGTGTCCCCCCCCCCCCCCCGAAAAAAACCCACGTTTTTTGCCAACCTTTCTAAATAATAATTATTTTAGCTTTGTAAATTGTATGATAATCCATGCTTAACATATTTTCCCCCCTTGTTTTATTACAGATTGATGCTGAATTCAAAAAATTGTATTCAGCAGCTGGGGATTTTCTAGCCATTTTTTCAACACATTATACGCAGCGGATTATGAAATACACCAGACAAAACAGGACTCGGTATTTATGAAAGAATATCTCTCGATGCAGATGGTAAAATGTTTAAAATTGTTCTTTATTTATTTAACAACAACAACTGGGAATAATAAAAGAATTCAGTTACATCAAAGTATCCAATATTTGTCACAGCAAATTTAGATACCATAGTGATTATGTTATTCAATGTATTTAGAAGTCATGAAAAAATTAGAAATCAGAGAGGGGGGGGGGGATATTTTGAAGTACTGGAAAAGTCAAGCAATTTTTACAATAACCTAACACAGTCATAAAATATCATTTAAACCTACATAATTTTGATCCAAAATTGTCACATGGTAAAATGTAAAGAAATTATATTGAAGTCGAGGAAAATCAAAAAGTTCATTTGTCATACTATATGGAATTATAAAATCTGTGTTAAATAATAAACTATTGTTAAAATTAAAAATACATATATATAGGGATTTTTTGCATGTTGAATAATAAATCATCTGCATGAGATTTGGCTGCTAATAATTTGGAAATTTCAAATCTATTTTAAAACAAGTTTACAAATAGTGAAAACAAGAAGTGTAAGGTAAATAATAGAATCCATGTACATTAAAATGTGAATAAGATTTCATCACATACTTTTTCTTTATCATATGTTTCTATAACTAATATAATTGTGGAGTATATAGGTTAAAAGATTAACAATTTTTCTAAATCTTTTTTTACACACACACTCACATATATATATATATATATATATATATATATATATATATATATATACCGTATATACTCGCGTATAAGTCGACCCTCCTCCAAAAGGGAAAACCAATTGACTTTCCCCGTAAATGATAGATTCCTCGGATTCGTTCATACTCCAAAAAGGAGCGATTCTTAGGACTCGTTCTGAAATGAAACGACTCTGAAAAGAATCGATCCCTCGGAATCGTCCGAAAGAGATCGACTCCTCTGAATCATTCCGAAATGAAACGACTCTGAAAAGGAACGATTCCTCGAAATCATTCCAAAATGTATGGTCTGCTTAATGTCATAAATCGCAATCGGAGAATGGCGAAGAAAAATCGGATTCATTCCGTTTTTTCTTGGACTCGTTCCTTTTTTCTCAAATTTGCTCCGTTTTCTCGGATTTGTTCCTTTTTTTCTTGAACCGTTCCTTTTTTCTTGGATATGTTTCATTTTCCTCAGATTCGGCCTTTTATCGGAACGACTTCGAATGACTCGTTCCTTTCGATGAACGATTCTTTAAAATGGACGATTTTGCCCATCTCCATTTTTTAGTATTGAAAATGTGTTCTTGACATAAATCATACACAGCATACGTTTTTTGCAGCAGGGTAGGGTAGATTGTTTTTTTGAAAAATAAACTAAAAATGATCTTAAATACAGAATCGTCGAGGTTGGAACTGTTTTGGATTTTATGATCTACAAGCAATGGGTTGCTGCAGCACGATTCTGTAGCAAACTATTTTCCGATATTTTATTTATAGATTTTTTTTTAGGTCTCGCGTATAAGTCGACCCCCCTACTTTGAAGTTCTTTTTTCGTCTAAAATTTCTCGACTTATACGCGAGTATATACGGTATATATATATATATGTATGTATATATATATATATATATATAATAAAGAAAGGAACTGTCAATTCATTTTTCTAAATAAAATTTAAAATTTAATATCTCAAATGTATATATTGAGGACGTTAATTTCAAAACTTGTCTTATCCAAAAGTTAAAAAAAAAAAAAGTTTCTCTATCAATATTTTTTTTTTTTTTTAATTTACACTGGAAAAATATATATGTACATAAATTGTGTTTGTGTAAGGGATTGGGGGATTACCTCTATTTTGCATTTTTGGCACTGCAAAATCAAGATTTATAATGAAAACCAATGACCAGAACTAAAGTTTTTTGGCAATTTAAAAATATATATACAGGGTGTATCTAAACTACTGGGCAAAACTTTAAGGGATGATAGTAAACATCAAGACAAATAATATTAAATGGGAAACTAATGATCCCAAACGTCTTCTGAAGGAGATAGGCGCCATCAAATTTTAGGGTCCAAAATTTGAAATGATTATAAAAAACGGGAAAATTGATCGATTCCTTTGCAGTTTTCACCAAAACTATTCTTTATGTCAGTATTGTCTTGAAAATAAATTATAAAGAGAAATTTCAAAAAAGGCCGATAGAGAGTGCTTTAGACTTTGGAGTAATGAACAACTATTTTTTACCATTATTTTTTGTATCTCATTAAAATTTTTTAGAAGTCTAGACATAAACTTAAATTTTGAGCTCAAAATCCGTCGTTAAGAAGTGCAAACTGAACTGTGTTCAATGGGAGTGTGTAGGTTCAAATTTCAAATGATTATAAAAAACAGAAAAACTGGTCAATTGATTTGAAGTTTTCATTAAAATTATTCTTTATGTCAGTATTGTCTTGAAAATAAATTATACAAATAAATTTCAAAAAATGTCGATAGAGGACGCTTTAGATTTTGGAGTAACATAACTATATTTTAACGTTATTTCTTGCATCCCACTAAATTTTTTTAGAAGCTTAAACATAAACTTAAATTTTTAGCTGAAAATCTGAATTGTTGAGAGTGGTTAAGTAGCGAAAACTGAACTGTGTTCAATGGGGGTGGGGAGATTCAAATTTCAAATGATTATAAAAACGGAAAAATTGGTCGATTCGTTTGCGTATTTCCCAAATACCATTCTCTATGTCTGTATTTCCTTGAAATTAAATTTTAAAGATAAATTTAAAAAATTCCGTTAGAGGGCATCTTAAACTATTTTAACCGTTATTTTATTTTTTTTTTTAATTATTATTATTTTTTTTTAATCTAAATAAATGTTTTAAAAGCTTAGACTTAAATTTTGAGCTCAAAATCTGAATCGTTGTGAGTAATTAAGTAGCGAAAAATTTGTCTTCGTAGAGTGGGCAGGGTAACATTTCAACTCCTGAACACAGTTCAGTTTACGTTTTTTAACCCCTCCCAACGATTCAGAATTTGAGCTCAAAATTTAAGTCTAAGTTTTTGCGTTTTTGGAAGTATTTATTTAGATACAAAAAATAACAGTTAAAAATTGTTGTTTGGTACTCTAAAGTTTATGGCGCTCTCTAACGGAATTTTTTGAAATTTATCTTTAAAATTTATTTTCAAGGAAATACTGACATAAAGAATGGTTTTAGAAAAAATCGCAAACAAATCTACCAATTTTTCCTTTTGTATAATCATTTGAAATTTGAACCTTTCCAACCCCATTGAACACAATTCGGTTTGCGCTACTTAACCACTCTGAACGATTCAGATTTTCAGCACAAAATTTAAGTTTATGTCTAAGCTTCTAAAAAAATTTAATGATATGCAAAAAATGACGGTAAAAAATAGTTGTACGCTACTTCAAAGTCTAAAGAGCCCTCTATCGACAATTTTTTAAAGTTATCTTTATAATTTATTTTCAAGACAATACTGACATAAAGAATAGTTTTAGTGAAAACTGCAAATCAATTGACGAATTATTCTGTTTTTTATAATCATTTGAAATTCGAACCTACCCACTCCCACTGAACACAGTTCAGTTTGCGCTACTTAACCACAGATTTTGAGCTGAAAATTTAAGTTTATGTCTAAACTTCTAAAAAAAATTAATGAAATGCAAAAAATAACGGTAAAAAATAGTTGTTCATTACTCCAAAGTCTAAAACGCCCTCTATCGGCATTTTTTGAAATTTATCTTTATAATTTATTTTCAAGACAATACTGACATAAAGAATAGTTTTCGTGAAAACCGCAAACGAATCGACCAATTTTTCTGTTTTTTATAATCATTTCAAATTTTGGACCCTAAACTATGATGGCGTCTATCTCCTTCGGAAGAAGTTTGGGACCCTTACTTTCCCATTTAATATTATTTGTCTTGATGTGTACTATCACCCCTTAAAGTTTTGCCCAGTAGTTTAGATATACCCTGTATATATTTTCTGGATAAAGTGAGTTTTTAAACTCTCATCTTCATAAAAAAAATGATAATGGATATTACTTGTTAATACCATCCAGGGCCAATTTTTTAAATACACAAAAATCTTCTTCAAGATAATACAAAAATGTTGCATCTTTTATGTCTTATTTGTGTTATGTCATTTATTTATATTTATTCTTTTTCTCTCTTTTTATATTCAATTAGAAAACTTCCGTGCCTTATAAATGTTAGCAGATTTATTACCAATTGCAGGCTTCAGAAAGAAAAGAAAGGTATTTTTTTTTATCTCAAACTGTCAGTAAATTATTCTTTGCATATATATAATCTGATTTGCTGATCAGTCTTTTTAGCCATTGTGAAGGACAAAAATATCAGGGATGAAACAAACAGTTATTTGCTTGAACACTAGTTATTCAGACATATTTTAAACTGTGTATCAACTTTTTTTTCCTTTTTTGTTAAAAAATAATAATAAATTTAAATAATAAAAATATATGGTAGGTATTGCTTTTTTAAAAACAAAATAAAATTATTAAAAGATTGAATAATATAAATCAAGATAGACCTGAATACATTTTTAAAAAATAAATAAAATTTATATACAAAAAATGATAGTACTAGGTTATCCCGTCGACCAAAAAATTATCACCAAACTATAAGATTAAATGCCAATAATGGATGATCGTGAATGTCACATTCAATGACATTCAATGCGATTCACGTGTTTAAAATGTCATTAAGTGATTTTTATTTCGACTTTTTATTAATATTTTTATTAATATTCTACTAATTATTTGTTTTTTTGTAATTAAAAATAAAAATTATGTCAATATGTATAATTTGGCTATTAGTTTGGCGATTTGTATAATTTGGCGAAATTGGTTGACGGGATAACAGAGTAGTACCCAAAAAATTAAAACACTAAAAAACATTAAAAATACAAAAGTAAACATTTCGCCAAGCTACACGCAATAATACTAGTAATGTTTCCAAAAGACTCTGAGTGAGTTACAGTATGGGAAAACTCCTTGCGGACCTAAAGATTTTTGTAATGCACTTACATATGACTTTATGTTTAACAATTTTCTTCTTGTATTAAAACTGTGATGAAACTTCAAAGAGTTGATGTTTCTGTATTTGCAGGTCCAATTTTATGTATCATTCTGTAGGATTAATTTATTTAACACTACTTGAACCAGAAATACCTTCTTTGCGAAGAGGATTTTCTAAGTAAACTTGTAAACATTTTGAGATTGTAAAATAAAAAAAAAATAAAACAATGATCATTTGCAGGGCTTAATTTGCACCAGAGCTCAGCTTACGTATTTCTGTTTTTTGTACATATTTAAATATTGGTTGGAATTCACCAGAGCTCATAAATACAGGTCTTCGAAGCCCAGAATAATAGTGATTCAGAAAACTGAAGCCTAATTTACCCTTTCCTTTCCCTGTCATCTCCAGGTTTCTGCATTCTTTTCTATCAAAACATATATATGTGACGTGTGTTGCACACATAAGAAATGACATGTAAGATTTTCTGAAAATTTTTCTTATAAATGTTTTTGTTAGTTATACATTCATTATATTATATTATGTATGTATGCATATCTGTAAATAGTCCTTTTTTGTGTGTTGACACTATTTCTGAATCATAATTCCTATCTCATTTAGTTGCACAATTCTGCGACTAACATTAATAGGCAAAGATTTTTATCTGGAAGGAACAAAATACTAAAAAATGGAATATTTTATAGTTAAATGTATACAGATTGATATATTTAAAATTTTTATTTTGCTAAAGTAGAAAAAGATGTTTATAATGTATGCGGATATGAGAGATTGTGTGTGTGTGTGCGGGGGGGGGGGGGGGGATCTAATTATAGACATAAATTAAACTCAGAAATATTGCAATAAATTCTGCATAAACAAAACTGCATATGATTGAAAAGAAATCTGTTTAAGTTAGTCTTCTGTTTTAATAGTATTATATAATATTCCTTATATTAGAAATATTGCATTTTTGTTTAAAAAATAAGTTTGGAAGAAATGGTAAAAAAAATAATTTGACAGTTAAGCTATGAGCTTTTCAAGCATGTAATATGTATAATAAGGTGTAATATTGAACAATTTTAAAATAATTCAATACTATTTCAACCATTTTTACACATGTCAGAAGAATTCCTTTATTTTTTAGAAATGATAAAATGTGTCGAATAAAACAGCAATATTTTTTTTTTTTTTTTTTTTTTTTTTTTTTTTTTTTTTTTTTTTGCTGTTGTTCTATAAGCTGTAGGGTAATTGATTAATTAACTCAGCAAAGATTTTATTCCAATAACTTTCGAAACAATGGCTTTACATTTGCAAAATTCATATAAATTTATACAAAATATTTAAAGACTTAAAATTAGACTGAATAATAAGCATTTGTTTTATTAATGAGTGTGCAATAATAAAATGGGACATACAGTATTTGTCTAAAGGGCCAGATGTTTGTTACATATCCAGCTTTTACTATGTACAGTTTTCTTAATGTATGTTTTTCTTGTAACAGTTTTTTAATATGCTTTTCTGGTTTGTTTAATTGATATCTATTTATTGCTAAAAATGTTTTTTTTTTGTAATCAAAGCTTGGATACTTTATTTTCTTCTGATGCTCTGGTCAGATTTATTGGAGTATGTTTTCTTTAGTTTATTTTAGTATAATAATTTACATAATTAAAATTCTTGAAAAGTGTCTTAAATAGGTTATAAAATGCAAAATTGCCATTTGATTAAAAAAAAAATGTTTTATATTTTGTTAACTTGTGAGAATCTTGAAGATAGTAAAGTATACCCAAGAGCAGCTTTTCTAACATTCACAAGCTTTATTTTTTACAAAATATACATGCAAGCGAAGCTTAGTTTTCATATTTCCTTTTTAAAAGATTTGATCTTATTTTTTTATTTTTTAAGAAAAAAAAGAAGCTTTGATTTGTTGCATATTTGATCTATCACAAAAATGTATTTCACAGAGCAAAACTAGACATTTTTAAAGCTTTCTGCAAAAAGACCGCAGAACAGGGTAGTCACAAATCTAACATGGAAACATCAGGAAAATATTAGTTAACTTGGAAAGTCATTGAAAAATATGTTAATTTCCAATATGATTGCAATAATCTGGGAAGAAAAAAATTATCTCAGCTCTTGGGCTCAGTCCGTGCCTGAAACCAACTTGGACTCTCTCTTTATATCAGCTTTCGGGCTCAGGGGCTCAGACTGATGGTAAAATTTTGTTTATACAAAAATTCAAAAACAAAGATCTCTAATTATGAAACAAGAATGTAGCCTAAGTTTCTTAAGCAAATTAAATTATTATTCTGTTTTTTAACATATTTTTCGGATGATTCTCAGTGCCAAAGATTCTGTTATAAAGATTTGATATTTTTATAATTATTTTGTACATATTTTCTTACACAAAAGTATTTCACAAATTCAAGAAGGTAATAAAAGGAAGGGTTTTATAAAAATTATTATGAGCAATTATTAATCAATATCTAATATATTTACTGTATGTATTATACTTTGGAATTTTAATGCTTTTATGCTATTGGAAATATAGTAGAAAAAAAAAAACCTTTTATCTAATAGCAAACATTATCCTGATCAAGAACAGAATAAAAAGCTACATAAGAATATCTAGTTAAAATAAATAAATAAATTTTATGACAAAAGATTTGGTTAAAATCATCATCCAATTTAAATTATGTTTTACAGAATAGTCAAAGTTTTAATCTCTAAACCTGTCTTTAATATCACCAAATTTAATTATAACATGAAAAGTGGCAGATATAGATTCCTTTCATCCAAATTTCAAACTTTAAGTTTGCAGTACAGTTATATCCGCTTGTATCCCAAAACCATTCGTATTAGAATAAATGTTAACGATCACATTATAAATATTATATTAAACCTTGAAATTACAAAAAGAAAAAAAAGTCAAAATTTTCAGCAATTATTCTGGAGGACAAACATCTCTAATGTCATTCAAAGTAGTGATGAAATAATCATCCTTTCTGTAAATTTCTTACCATAAAAACTCAGTTAAACATTACTTAATCTAAGTCCTAACCTTTTATTTGGCGGTATTTCTTATTTCCCAATTTAGCTGACCCCAAAAGTGTTTGATGACTTGTAATCTGTATCTGCAAAATTATATTGATATTTCAAATCCTGCATTATTATTTAATTTAGTCTGTTTTATAAGCCTGCCATGAATCTAAAATAATGATAGTGATATTCTCTGTCTTTTATTTTACCCATCTGTTCTGTCAAGAACTTTTAGTATAAACCATTCATTAGCTTCTTGGAATAATCCTCCAAGCAACCATTTCTGAGAAAGAATTTGACTGGCTTTTTAATTTTTAACTCTTTTAGGTGCAAAGTACTTTTATTACAAATGGCACCAGGATTTACAAACTAATTTATTTGCAAATAAATAAAAGCTTTTTTTTTTTTTTTTTTCCCCATGTGATTTATCAAAGCAAGCTTTTATTTTAAAATTTTAATGTGAATGTGGCATTTTAGAATAAACATTAAGTGGGATCCCTTCCCTTTAAGGGTTCAAAAGAAACTTTCACCAATCTTTGCAACTTTTTTTTTCAAGAAGGGGGTGCTCAATCTGTTATAAACTTATAGATAGACAAACTTCTGAGATAATCACTTCAATCAATAACTTTCATTCAATTGTCTTTTCTCTCATTTTACTGATGCTAATTTATCAGACTTGCTATACATGAACATTGCAGTTACAAATGCTAATTTGGAGTCATCCAACCAGTTTTCTTTTTTAATAGATATTCTTTTATCACAATTTTTCGCATTTCTCCACCACTATTTATCAGTTTAAACCCAAAAAAGCCAAGCAGTTTAAAATGAACTTGTTTTCAGAGCCAGCAGTTCTGCGATGAGGTAATAAGCAAATATCAATTATTCTTAACTGAAGTTTGCCCTTATTGTCATTACCATTATTACACAGTAAATTTTCATTCAGCTCCTCACTAGATATCATTTTGTTAACACAGTATTCTTACATTGTACAGTATAACGTATTTTTGATTAGCTATGTAAAAACTTGTGTAAATAATTTTATGTATAAACTTATTAAAAGTTTATGAATATTTTTTAAAAATTGACAACATGTATTTGTTAAAATATATTTATCTATGAAAATTTCATTATTTTAAAGTTAACCTGGAATAATTAGGGAATTTTTAAATACAATATTTGTGACCATCCTGCCAGAAGTACTCCAGGAAAAATAGGTTCACCTGAAAATGGTCTGAAATTGATATATGTGAAAATGCTATGGACTGTAAAATTTGAATTGCTCAGGATATCAAAATTTACAACATTGTTAATTTCAGATATTTTCATCTAAATTTTCTTCCTATAACAGTATCTTAATAATTATGCTTTTTTTAAAAAAAATAGTAACCGACTTCAAAAAAAGAATCAAGCTTGGCGACAACTTATCGCTAACGCATATGAATGCATAGTTTTAATATGCTTATGATTTGAAAACGGTTGCAACAATGGAAGATTATTTGCGACAAAACATTATATTTTTTTTATCAAATCTACACTTTTTACTTAAAAATATTCTAATCATCAGAAATTAATGAAATTAAAATGGGGCGGGCATCTTATACTTTCAAACAAAAAAAGAATTATCAAAATCGGTTCATTTTTAGGGAAGTTATGAGTGCACAAGAAATACATACAGATCGAAATCATAACCTACTCCTTGAAAGTGGTTGAAAAGATCTTCTACCGGTGTAAGAGTGATAGCCTGAAATTTTATTTATTTATTGTACACACATATCTGACTTGTGTGCTCGACATGAAAGCCTGCGATTAACTGAAAATTGAACGCTTTTAATTGGATGACTGCTTCAAAAAATTGGAATTTTAATGTTTTTGTTTTTAAAAAAGTTCTAATCGCAAGAATTTGATAAAATTTAAATGGGACCATGTGGGTGTCTTACATTTTCTAACAAAAAAAGAATTATCAAAATCGGTTCATATTTACGAAAGTTATGCGTGAACAACAAATACATACAGGTCGAAATCATAACCTCCTCCTTGAAGTCGGTTAAAAAAGAGAAATGGGGGACATTCTGTATTCACAGCAAAAACACATAAAAATCAGGCAGTTTCACCTAAACCCATCTTTTTATAGGAGTACAGCAAGGTCTTCCTTTACAAAGAAAAAAGAAAAAAAAAAAAAACTCTTTTAATATGGTAGATAGATATTTTTATTAAAGTTATCAAAGTCAGTTATTAAAAAAATTAATAGAATAATGTTACTGAAAGTAAGATTTTTCCGATATCTGATTGATTTATAAAGGAATGGTTCAGGTAAAAAGTAGGTCTTTTCTATGAATTAATATTGAAGTATTATATTGAAAAATAACATATAAACTGTTTTACTGTAAAAACTAAGCTAACCAAATTAAAAATATACTTTTATACATGAGATTTCCTGTTATGATGAAGTAATATTTTTCCAATACACCATAGTCAATATTTAAAAAATATTTTATTCTTGTATTTTAATTTTTTGTTAAAATATAAATGATTATTAATTTTATTTTTATATTTGCAGAAGACAAATGGCTCTTTGGAAGAAGCAATTCAAGAAATTGAAGAAAAGCTGCTGTACTTCTTGTGTACGGGTGATGAATGTTTTCCTGATCCTTGATCAAGAATCAGTTGAAGTAGAGAAATGCAGCTTAAAGACTTTTTGACCATTATATATTTACTGTCAAGTTTATCAAGTTGTCGAGTTTTTTAATTTTATGATTTACAAAGTTATTAATGGCCCTGCAGCTCAGTGGAGAATCTGAACATTATTTTGAAAGCCATGGATGCAAGCACTTAAATGTTTTATAATATGTATAGAAAATAAAATACTGTTTTAATTCTTATGTGATTCATTTTAAATATATTTATTGTGCAATAATTTTTTTTTTCTTTTAGTACTGTATATTCAAATGTGTAAGTATAAATTTTTCGATTTGTTTTGCACTGAAAGTTTTAAAGTATTGGCTGTGATGCTTAATACTTTGCCTCCTTGAGATGACTGACTTGCATTTGTCAAATTTGTTAAAAATCATTGAAATAATTGCATGTTTTATGTGTTACACAGTGACTAAGTTAGTAGGATACTAGATCAATGACAATGAACCCTAGTCTCACTAGAACTGCCTAATATAGTACCAATGTGTTAACACACGATAAAATGGTGTGCATAAACTTATGAAATGGACATACAAAGGTCAAAAGATTAATATCATAGCACTAGCAGAGTAAAAAGAAGGTTGTAACTAGATGTGAAGTTAATATGAATTTACTTCTATATAGAGAACTTTTTTGAGGTGATGCAACAAGCTTTTTGGATTGATGGAATGTACCAAACTGAAAGACTAATCATGCCATGAATAATGGAAGGCAAACACTGAAATATATTTGTTATGGTGAAATGGGTGTTCTGTTAATATGCTGATTTCATTTAAAATTGAAGGTTTTTAATTATTAAAGTAAAATGAATATAAATAAATTTTATTTACGATTTATTTTAAGAAGCACACAGAAGTGCAGTGATTCTTTTGAACACCTAACCTTAGGATGATAGTTAGACAGGAGTTTTTCTCTTGTGTGAAACATCTTCTAACATACTCAATAATTTTTTACAAATTAAACTTGATGAAATATACTATGTTTCTTGTGTTTGACTGTTTGTTATTAAAGACACTAAAAAGAAAAACAAACAAATCAATACTTTAAATCAAACATATCTTTTACTGCATTCTATTATAACCTCTATTGGTAGGCTTGGGTTTCATTTCCGACAACATGTACTTAAGTAATAAATTTTATTTTAGCTAATGTGTGTTCTTTCAATCCTGAGGGTTTATCACATTAATTCTCTCTAAAGGTAAATATTAACAAACATTTCTTCTTCTTCTTTTTTTTTTTTTTTTTTTTTTTTTTTTTCAATTATTGGGGAGGGAAAATGCACTTTTCCATTATTATTTTATCCAATGTTTTCTTGAAAAATTAGAATAAGTTAGTAATTAAAAAGAAAAAAAAAGTCAACTGTCAACTACATTTAATCATTTTTCTTCGGTTTCTGATATATGTTTTACTAAAGTGCAGTTGCAGTTTTACAAAGATTTATTTTTGTTTACATGTTTAAATACACAGTGCAATGACTTAAAGTAGTAATTAAAAAAAATGCAAAGACAGAATTTTGTTATGGAAAAAAAAAATATATGTCTATACAGTCCTCCCATATGTTTATATGCAATATCATAAACTTACGAGTCTACTTCACTTATGCAAAAACATTCACTTACTCGTGTTTGTCCTATGAGAAAATTCCTTTTAAATATATTGTTTGCATTTCCATATTTTTAAAAACCTTTTTTTTTTTTTTTTTTTTTTTCTTCTTCCAAATTTAAGATAACTGACCTAAATCTCAAATATATATTTTTTTTTTCAATTTATTTTGTATGAGGATGTTTTCATTTTCAAAATGAGTTTTGAAAATTAAAGTAGCCTCTTAATAAACCTGCAAAAAAAATCGATGAAGTAAAGAATGAACTTTGTAGAGATCAGCCTTAGCTATCCAATATCAAGAAGAAAAAAGTATTTAAAAACATTGAAATGCAAATGGTATTTTAAAAGAAATCCTGTCATTAACATTAGTGAGTTAGTGTTTTGATGCGAATTAAATTAGTCTTTTAATAAACTTCAAACTCATCCATTTTGTTTAAAAAACAAATCATTCACTGTAGAACATAACCTTTGCATCATTACAAGCCCCCCCCCCCCAAAAAAAAAGGTTACAAATAATGATTGATTCTATAATATCAGAGATGAGATGAGATTTTCAGTTTTTTGAATACCATCATAATCTTAAACAAAATTTTGTTGTATTAAATCGCCAAAATGTTCTGATTAAATAAAATAACATTTTCTCTGTGATTATGCAGGTATGTAAAAAGTTGGAAATCCCATCTTGATTTAGAGATTTTAGTCATAATTTATTTATTTTATAAGTTCCTCATCATTGTTGAACTTTACAAATATGTCTTTCCTAACAAATATATTTTAAAGTTACTGATTGGAAGTAGTGGTGTCATATCAATAATAATCTTGGACACAATACCTGAAATTATTAATTGGAATTGCAAATTTCAAACCATGATTAGAATGAATATTGAATCTACAATACCAGCATTGTACTATAAACCTGTTTTTGGAAAATATCAACAACTGCATTTTATGTTACTTCTAAAATAGAGGCATATGTTACATAAATAGTTCATCAACTGTAGAAAGTAAGACATAGAAATTTATTAAATCTCTTATAAAATTTCTCTTTAATTCTGTTATTTATCTGTATTAAAATATAGAACTAAAGTTAATTATAATATTAAATCATAAAAAATTAAATTTTTAAAATTATTTCAGACATAAATAAAAATTACTATTGAAAACAAAGAAAAAAACCCTCTATTACAAACATAATAAACTATAAATATACTAAAAAGCAAAGCAAAAAAGATTCTCAAAGTAAAAGTGAAATCGTCCATTTTGTCTATATATTCAATCAATACAAACAAATTCAATCGAAAAACAAAAAGTGAAAAAAAATGGATTTATTAAAAAAGAGTGCAGTCACTCTTTTTACACACTAATTTAGTCAAATTAGGAGTGAAAAAGTAACTTATCAAAAAGGAGTACCATCACTCTTTTTACATACCAATTTAGTCAAAATAGGAGTGAAAAAACTGCTTATCAAAAAGGAGTGCAGTCACTCTTTTTACATACTAATTTAGTCAAAATAGGAGTGAAAAAATAAATTATCAAAAAGGAGTGCAATCACTCTTTTTACATACTAATTTAGTCAAAATAGGAGTGAAAAAACAATTTATCAAAAAGGAGTACCGTCACTCTTTACATATACTAATTTAGTCAAAAAAGGAGTGAAAATTGCTTTTCAGAAAGGAGTGGAAGGGCTTATCAAAAAGGAGTGAAAATATTCACTCCGCACTAAGGATGAAATTCACTCCTATAGGATAAGTGCATCTTCGACACTGGAAAGGAGTGAAAATTCACTCCTTTTGAGCGAAAATCGATGATTTTTTTTAAGAGAGTACATCTTACATTAACAGCTACTGAGTACCAGAATTTGGTTCAAACTAGGACAAGCATTTTAACGGTGTAGTAAGCTACATTTTTTAAAGCCTGTAATACTTCGTTACATCAATAGTCCGGAAATCCAATTAACCCGGGAGAACGCGCGCTTAACTTAGGGTATGAATAGTTTGAACTTTACCACCAATAAAATCAAATTATAACAGTCACTTTATTTAGACGGAGGCAATTCTTACAAATTTTGCGATAAAATAAGTTGAAGATTACTTTTAAAAAATTAGTGGTTGCAATTGTAAAACTCATACGCACTCCAGGTCTTTTAGGCCCTGCGCGCGTCCTCAAGGGTTAGGAAAACCACCACTGATCGCAGTAATATCGTTCAATGCTCTTTATTCGAGTTGTCATTATTTTTCCTTTGACTGGCGAATGTGGAAGCTAGAATGTCCGCATCTACAGCTTGCTGTACTTTTTATGATTAATAAAATAGGATGAATTACATATTTGAACATTAGCTTGTACAAATAGTTAATGAGTAAATGTCGCTAGCGGAGACTGTAACGGAATATCATTAAAGATTTTGCCCCTTGTTTAAATTATTATTTGTAATTATCCGTGTGGTGATTCCTGAAACGCTCGCATTGTGTAACGCTTTTCCAAAGATTATATTCCATTTAACTTATTCATTGCAATGGTAATCTCTAATGGACAGTAGTAATAACTTTCAGATTGACGGGGAATGCGAAGCTTGTTTTTGTGTGCTTGTATGATTGATAACGTGTAAATGTCTTTTGTATTGAAATTTGAACGAAGTGCTGTTGACATTGATAACCATAACAATAACAAACCTGGAGGCGACAGTACAGAAAGTCATCTCTTACAGTTCACGGATGAAAATATAGGATTAATTAAATCTCGATTAGCATAGTATAACGCAATTGGTCTGCCAAGTCATATCTTAGTGGGAAGCATCTAAAAATCTAATTTTTACGGTTGACTCCTAGATTTACCGTTATATTTTCCATTATATATCCTCCATGTTTTCGCATTTTTGGGCACAGGAAAGCATTACAGTAAATTTATGAGCCAACTGCTAAATTCGGGTTTATCGGTGTTTTACACCAAGATAGAACTTGGCAGACCGATTGGATTTTAATATGCGAATCGAGATTTAATTTATCCTAGATTTTCATCCGTGAACTTGATGAGGTGGTTATATGTACTGCCGCCTTTAAGTTATTCGCTATTTAGAATTCTACATTTCAAATTCAAATTGTCCCCCCCCCCCCCCCCCCCAGAGTAATGAAACCATAGGGAAGAATCATTGGAAAAAGTTACTAACTCATCACTCTGCAAGTTCAGAAGCAGCTCGTTATGACCTTGCAATAAGCAAGCCGCATATCATACAAACTTTTGATTTACAACACTCCGTAGATGGAATAATATACATTTGACAAAATGAGATTGCAAATTTGAAATTATCTCACATGGTAGCGAATGATCGTGTAAGTTTATCTTTTTGATAATTCATTTATTGTCTTATTATTTTTCTAATATTTTTCTTTGAACTATGTTTTCCATTGCGATTAATCTGACAATTTGGAAATCATTTTAAGGTTTATTTTGATTTCTAATCAGAAATTAATCGCAATTAATGTGTCTATTTAGCATTGCCCTTGAGAACGAGCTAAATACCACATTTCCAATATTGTTCCAATTTTCGCCAACTCCTATGTTTGATGTAGCTTGTTATTTAACGAGTTATTCCATATTTTGATGTTGATTTGTAGTATTATCTAATGGTTCTATATATATACATATTTATATATATATATTATATTATATTATATAATCATTAAACCAGAGAAAATACTCTTTTCATACATTTTGTAGCTTTAATAATTTAATGTTTAATGGGTCACGTAACAGAACTTGTATGTGTCGAGATTTAGTATTCTTTCGCGACAAAGGGGTGGAACGATCCAGATAAAGAACACTATGAATCCCAGTGATGAATGGCATTCAGTATTATCGAGGCCCCTGAAACATCCTGTTCTCGCTGTGGAAATCGCTAGGTGACACCTTGAGCTGTGATGTTCGGCTCACCTTCGCCCTTCCCAGAATGATAATAAAACGTGTTATGTTCGTGCGTTGAAGGAGAAGTGACTCCGTAAAAGAAATGCTACGAAAAAAAACATAGTCAGAATGATGAGGGGAAAGTAAGGTAAAAAAAAAATAAGCGTGTTTATGTGAAACTTATAAAAATGTTTCTTATCTGCAGAAAATATTGCCTTCTTTACATATATAATTGGCTACATTTTGTGAAAGAAAGTTGGTTTGAAAAAATATTATCAGCTTTTTGCACGTACTGTTTTCAGAGTGTTTTCAAACTTTTATCTTCAGCTCTTTCAAATCTTTCTAGTCATGAATTATTTTGTAAGCAGGGGATAATGCTTATGATAACATTTTTCAGTTACTGGGATAAAGTAGATACATTTTGTAAACAATTCTATTTAAAAGATAGAAAAACTATTGCAACTGATTATTTGACTTAAGATAATCAACGTAAACGAAAACTTCAAATAAATATCATAAAATTAAAGTATTATATTGGGGTTGGTCGGAAGGTCGTTTAAGTTTAGAATAAATACTTAAGTGTGAGTATTACTCGCACTCAGACGGTTCCGTACAATAAATATACATATTATTAACCCCTTCGGGACAAGCAACTGATATATGTGGCATTTAAAATTCTCAGAATTCTTCATTATTCCCACCAGTTATTTTTATTGTAAAGTTTATCTTATTTAATTGGAGCATTTTCGCGCTTTAACTAGAGAAATTTTTCTGTTTTTAAAAACGGGTGGTTAAAGATTATAAGTTAAACATTGCGAAAGGGTTAGCTGTATTATTAAAAGAAAATCTTTGCAGAAAGAATAACAACTCTTTGCTAAAATTAAGCAAACTAGGATTGATTATAGCTCTATATATTAGAAAAGTATGAATGGATATATGAAAAAAGTTCAAAGTGATATGAAGCCTAAATATTAGTATTATCGAGGCCCCTGAAACTCTGTGGAAATCACTAGGTGATGTTCGGCTCACCTTCGCCCTACACAAAATGATAATAAAACGTGTTATGTTCGTGCGTTGAAGAAGAAGTGACTCCGTAAAAGAAATGCTACGAAAAAAAATATAGTCAGAATGAAGAGGGAGAAGTGAGGCACAAAAAAATGTGTTTATGTGAAACTTACAAAAATGCTTTTTATCTCCAGAAAATATTGCCTTCTTTACATATATAATTGACTACATTTTGTGAAAGAAAGTTGATTTGAAGAAATATTATCAGCTTTTTGCACGTACTGTTTTCCGAGTGTTTTCAAACTTTTATCTTCAGATTTTAGAAATCTTTCCAGTTATGAATTTTTTTGTAAGCAGGGGATAATGCTTATGATAGCATTTTTCAGCTACTGGGATAAGTGAGATACAATTTGTAAACAATTCTATTTAAAAAAATAGAAAGAATATTGTAAGTGATTATTTAACTGAAGATAACGTAAATAAAAATCAGAAATAAATATCATAAAACTAGATAATAGATGTTCTAAAGCTTTTGGATTCTCTTTCTCGGTGTAAGAAAAGTAAAAGTATGTCATCTAAATGTTATGAATATAACGTAATTTGAAGCAAAATTATGGAAAAAACATGGCAAGTGGCATAAAAAGAATAAAATTAGACATGAATATTTATGATGGTATACATTATACAAGGCAGTAAAATTCGTATTTGTTTTTCAGTTTTCTAATTATTCTGATTGATAAATGAAAAGAAGTTATTCTTTTGGACTAGTTATTGAAACGTTCATTATTTCTTTTATCTTAGACTTTTTGGACTCGAACTTGAAGCACTTAGAACTTGAAGCACTTGGGCTGCTTATACAGTTTATATAGTATAGAAGGAGGGAGATGTCTAATTTAACAAAAGAAATAAAAAATATTTAGCTTAAATAACATAGATACATTTGCATTAAGAAAATTATTTATAATGTAATAATCTCAAGATCAAATAAATATCTATTGTACCATCTCAATGCTTTTAATAAAATCTCCTTCAATACCGTTAATTTATTTTTTATCCGGAATTAGAAAAAAAGGGTTTATTTACAAATTTTATAGCATAAAACGCACTCCAGTACGACATTTTGTTCATTTTATTTATTTATTTATTTATTTATTTTTTATTTTTTATTTGTTTTTTTAAGTTTACATGGACTTTTTGTTCATTCTGCATTTTTTTTACTGACGAAATGTTACAGGAATCTTGAAACACCCATGGATTTCTCTAGTTGTAATCATTTTTTCGCTTTCATGCTAATTATTTAATATTTATCCCAGCATACCAAAAATTTTTTAATGCATCTTTCTTATTGTTAAAAATTCTTTGCGATTTTATTCATAAATACCAGGTTAATCAATACTATTGAAAACATATATCAGAAGAAATGCTATTTATATGTATGACATTTACAAATATCATGTTGGTAAGTAATATTTGCATTGTATAGCTGGGAATATACTATTTTAAGCTGTGACATTCAGTTTGAATGTGAACTTTCCCTCATTAAATATCAATTGCTGATATTTTTGTAATTGTCAATCATTCAGTAATATATTTAACCAATTTTTAATGAAGCGGCTAAGCAAAATCCTTGAATTCGGATGCCAGATATTTTAAAAAGTAAATCTATTTATAAAATCACAAAATACAATCAATTAAATAGCCTCAAACTTTTTTTTTTTTTTTTTTTTTTAGAAAATTGTGATAAAAAAATGCAATTGAGGATCATCAAAATGTTTTTGAGACAGAATGCTAGAGATTCGATATAAGCTCATATTAAAAGAAAAATTTAATATTTCTTAAGTGAAATATTTCATTTACATTTTTAGTTTTCTAGATTATTGTGTAAATTTTATTCAGTAATGATTTTTTGTAATTTCTTATTCAAACTAAATGTAAAAAAAGGTTGTATTTATGACAACATTTTACCATTAGATTTGTGAATATTTTTTTACCCATGGTTATTAATAAGCTGTGAATTTTTATTATATATTTAATGTAGTTACTCGAAAAAAAAACTTGTCCATGTTACGTAGTACCTTTAAAAATAAATGAATTCTTTGTATAAAACATCATCTTTCACCTCTAATTTTTTTTCCTTTTTTTCCAGTATGTATAAGACTTACAGAACCTCCTTGGGCTATTCGAAATTCAGGTGTGACTAGACCAACCCAAAACCCCTAATTTACCCTCTAGTCTTCGAATCATTCTGATGAATAAATGAAAAGAAATTCTTTCCTTAGGCCGCTTGATAAAACTTCTTTTACTTTTTTTTTTATCTGTCCATTGTTATACTTTTGTACCATACAATTGCATAATCATGACTTATTCTTCGAAAATAAATTACACTCAGTTAGATGGCGATGTTTTTTTTTTTTCACTTCAGAAACAACTAAACATAAATCAAATTTTATTGTTGAAATGAAAATTATTCATCTAGAAAATAAATGAAAATATAATGAGGTAGAAATTATGCGTGACTAATTAGTTAAATTAAGTTACATTTTATGAAGATACAGCAAACTATTAATTAAAAATGATTGCATTGAAAATGTTTGAATACGAAAATAAACGAATAATTCTAACACTGAAAATAGTACAAGAGAAAATAAATAAAATAAAACGAACTGCTTGCAAAGTAGATTATTAATTGAAATAATCATAAAGAATGCATATGTTAAGGGGAAGTGGTATTTTCATAAAGATAACTTTTTTTTAATAAAATGGTTAAAATATAATTTTGATTTTAGTTGGATAAATAGTTAAAAAACATTTGTTAATTGAAAAGAAATCTTAACCCTTATCGATCCAAGTATTCCACCACAATCACAAGCTAATTCTTGTTTTGTATTTTCAATCCTCAAAATTTCACAATCGGATCGGAATTAAAATGAGCTTTATTATTATTTTTTAAAAAAATGCGTACTTGAAAATAGTACAAAAGAAAGCAAATAAAATAAAATAAAACAAACTGCTTATAAAATAGATTATTAATTGAAACAATCATAAAGAATGCATATGTTAAGAAGGTTTGGTATTTTCATAAAGCAATACTTTCATTATAAAATGGTTCATATATAATTTTGATTTTTGTTGGATAAATAGTAAAAAACATTTGTTAATTGAAAAGATATCTTAACCCTTAACGATCGAAGTATTCCACCCATGCGGAAGCAAATTCTTGTTTTTTATTTTCAATCCTTAGATAATTTTTATTTATTAATTTTTATATCAGTAAAGAGCATTTTTAAATTTAAAAAGGTAAATGCGAAACATATACTATAACTTCACGATTATACAGTTTCCATTAATCGAGTTTCTTCTTTAACCGAGATATGTTTGCATCACTAAAATTTAACAGAAATATTTGTCTTATTTAACTTCTAAATGAGTCTAATCTGTTTTTGTTCTCATTTGTTATTAAGGGGAAGTTATAGTATTTTTTGTTAATACTGCTTGCAATATGCTCGATTGGCATTTTTTCCGAAATGTTTTTCTGTTACTAAAATTTAATAGAAATATTTGTTTTAAATTAACTATATAATTTAAATCTATAATTTTTTTCTGCAGTTTTTGTTGCCTAACTACGGAGTGACATTATTACATTATCTTCAACAGAAACATAATTTGTTTTCTCATTGTTTTTCTGGTGTATAGTTAACAAAAAAAAAAAAAAAAAAAAAAAAAAAAAAAGACTCAAGTGTAATACTTTCCGAACAAAATAAAAATATATGCATTAAAGAGTTAAACAGCAAGGAAATTTCTGTAATTCGATTCCTGCAATTCTGATGACAATAATACAATGGCATAGCTGCTAATTTATACGGTATTTTGTTAGAGCTAAAATTTCATAGAAATTTTATTTCATCGTTACAGAATTCTTAGTTTTAGGCGATTAAATAAATCAAAAATTGCTATTAAATTTTAATGAAAAAAATTTAAAAAAAAAATAAATAATTAAAAACTTAAGCTGAAAGCTATGCAATGGCTAGCAAAAAAAAAAAAAGGAAAAAAAATCATTTAGCAGACAAAAAACTTACAAAAGTTTTTGATTCTTGATTTTTTATAAACACAACAGGAAGTATAAAATATCATCTCTTAAATTAATGATGATTTATATATATCCGGTTTATACGAGGTTTTTGTTTTTACGAGGCGAACCTATTTCATATTGGCTCGATTAATAGGAACTCCACTGAATTAAATAATAACAATAATAAATAATATAGTAATCACAAATTATTTAATTTGAATGATATAAAGACTATCCGTAATTAAAAAAATACTTGTTATATATTTTTATCTAGCCCAGTTGGAAACAAATAAGTACGCTACATTCTCTTATAAATAATAATTTTAAAAAATGTATTAAATAAATTACAAGATTTAAAATTTATATAAATGAAAAATCTCAATTCAACCATAAATATTTAATATCTGAATTTCAATTATCACATTTGGAGCAAATATGAAAATTTTTCATTCGTATAAAATAGCAATTAATCTTAGAATAATCATTTCATTGAAATAGCTGTTTTTAAAAAGAAGTTTATTTTTTTACAATTAATGCATTGAATACAAGTTAAACAATATTTGTGGAATTATAAAGATGAAAAAAAAAATGCATTAAATAACTTACCTGATTGAATTTTTAAGAAGTATAAAAAAACAAAAACAAAAAACAATTTATGGCAGAAAACAGTAATACATGAATTTTAAATATTAATTTGAATAAAATATAAATATTCTCTTTACGTGTAAAATAATAAATAAGCGTAAAATAGTTCATATTGATAAAACAACTTTATAAAAAGTGTTATGCATGGTAAATTTACATTACGAAATTTTAATAACTTCCAATTAAATACAGCCGTTTGTTCTTTCAATGAATTGTTGTGAAATTTTCAGATAACTTTTAGGATATAATGTCAATGTATACTTCAAGTAATTTTAGATTGTATTTGTATAGTCGTTATTTAAATTAATTAATCATGTTTTAAATTTTATAAATTATCTATATATATATATTATGATATCGTACGTGGAACAGAAATCGCGATTATTTGTTAATTGTTTAATGGCAATTCCCAAATGAAACGCACCTTATTGGTTATTGTATAAAAGTCCGTTGCAGAATTTAGGCCGTGATAAATTAGGTTTGTTTAGATTTGTTCTTTCGCTGCACTTATGGAGCTTCAAAATATAATTATTTTTGTTTTGTTTTTTTACTGTACTTTTTACTTAGAAAAATAAATAAAAGTCACGGATTTTAAACGTCGCGCTTTCAAATTAAAGTTATATATTATAAATGAAATGAGTAAAAGGATTATATTATTATATTCTAAATGAAATTAATAAAATAACAAACAATGCCACTGGTGCAATATTTGGCTATTTATCGCCTACGTTCGGCTAACATAAAAATAACGAGTACTTGATTTCTCGGCGCAGATGTCATAAACGCACCTCATTAGCGCAATTTTTTTTCTGGTGTCAATTTGGCGATAACTTCGTTTTCAAATACCTGTTGCATATATATATTTTGACTGTTTTCTATTATTTTAAAATGGAAGTAATAATAATAATAATAATAATGAAGTTTAGTTAATAATTATAGAAAAACACCTCAAGTCATTTTAAAAAAGAAAATAAAAGTAAATAAACAACAATAACCGGGTTACTATGTGAGATACATACATACCATTTTGTTACAATCGCGCCAATGTTGTGGGTATATGACATTTACGTTTATTTCTCAAGCAGAATCTTCTAATTTTGCAAAAAATTGCGCAATTAAAATAAATTGTGAATAAAAGCAACATTGTTAATATGTAGTATATATTTAAGGGAGACCAAACTGGTCGCCAAAGGTGGCGAGTACATATATAAATGATTAAAGTTTTGTCTGCTTTATTTTTAATTAAATTCATTGAATTCTCAAAATTTGATTGAAGAAAAAATTCCTTTAATGATTTACACAATTTGAATTTATAGAAGTATAGAAATATCATTTTGCACTAAATTCATTTGTTTACTGAATTGTACACTGTAAAAAAGTCTCTAAAGTTATTTTTTTTCTGAGAAACTGGGATTCCTTGAACATTTACTGTTACGATAACAGCAAAAATTCGTCTAGCAAAAAAAAAAAAAATAGCGAATTTTTTCTATTACCGTTACATAAAAAGTTCCAGAAATCCCCGTTTCCTAGAAAAAGTTTAGTAACTTTACATTTTTTTTAACAGTGTAATGTTTATTTCTGAGAGAAATTTGAATCGTCTCTATTTATGTAAAATCCTTATACAGCTTTAAAAAAATTGTCGTAAATAACATACCTGATTCATATATATATATATATATATATATATATATATATATATATATATATTAAGGTGTAAATATTGATTTTGTTTTTGGAAGAATAGTATTTGAACTTTAATCAGAACCTCTGAATTAATAGTTAATACTCTTTATTCTGGTAAAATAATAATTAATCTGAGACACGAATCATTCCATTGAATAACATTAGAATCATGATTAGTAAACTTGAATTTGGAAATTTTATATAACATCCTATTAATTCATTTAAGGAACACCTGTAAAATGCTGTGAAATCTTCATACGTTAATTGAAAAATAGAAGAGAGCAAACACTACAAAATGTTTTGAGAATATTTTAATTTTTTTAATTTATATCTATTTATTTAATATATATATACATATATATATATATAAATATATATATAGAAATTATTTTGAAATCTTCATACAATTTTGTTTGTATTTTTTGTATACATATAAATCACTGAAAAATGTTGCACGCACTATATTTTCATAACTGTAAAAGAAGACAGAAATATATTAAATAACAAAAATTATCCAATTTTTAAAGAAATATAATAATTGCCGATTTATTAGAAAATAACTCAATACTCGAAATTTAATAATTAAATGACAAAAATATGTATATTCAGTATGTATGAAAAGTTGTAAAGCTAATAATTAACCATTTTATTTAAATACAACATTTTGTTTTAAAGAACATTTGTTAATTTTAGTTAACATGAGGAACAAGAGAATATCTGTTAATATCTAATAATAAGAGAAAAATAATTAATTAAATAGCACCGGTTTTTATACTATTTTTAACCTACATGCAATTTATATAAAAACTTTGACATATTTTAATCTTAATAATTACCTCTGCGGGAGATACGTATGTATTTTTTATTCATGGAAAATAATAGTTAATTTCAGAAGTAAATCATTTGAACATGACAATTAGTTATTATTATTATTATTTTTATTTTAAGTATCGTGCATAGTAAATCCGAATTTAAATATTTTATTTAACTTCTAATTATATGCAGTTGCAGTTATTATGCCTAAAAGTTATGAACGGTATAGCAATCTTATAGTGTTAGAGATAAATTGTCTAAAATTTGTATTTTAAAGAAACTAAAATGATATTTGTATAGTAATTGCATAAATATATATATTTAAAAATTTATAGTGAATACACTTAGTTTCAGATATGTTTATTACTTTTTTCCTTTAAACCACATCATTAAAACCACTATATACTGTATGTACCAAAGTGAAAACTATGATAAAATGCATTAAATAAATTCCACGATTAAATTTTTACATTGATGCAAATTTATACCAAAAAATTTAATATCTGAATTTTCATAATTACGTTCGCGAAAAATATGAATATTCTCTGTTCAAGTAAAATTCTAATTAAGCTTAGAGATAAATCATTTCAGTAAAACAATTTAAAAAAAAAAGTATCATGCATAGTGAATCTGTATTAGGAAATTTTAATTAACTTCCAATTATATGTAGTCACGGCTGTTCAGTCTAAAAGTTACAGAAGGTAAAGCATTCCTTACAGTGTCATAGATAAATTGCCCCAAATTTTTTTTCAAGGAAATTTACATGATATTTGTATAATAATTACATAAATATATTTATTGAAAATTTTATAGTGAATACACAATAGTTTCAGATACGTTTATTATTTTTTCCCTTAACTCAAGTCACTAAAACCACTATATTCTAGAGTAAAAAACTGTGAGTAAAGTTCCAAGATTCAATTTTTACATCCATGTAAGTATATGCCAAAAAATTTAATGTATGAATTTTAATAATTACCGTGCGCAAAAAATATGAATAATCTCTTTAAAATTGTAACTAAGCTTAGCGATGAATCATTTCAATAAAAAAGTTTAAAAAATATACATATCATGCATGATGAATCTCTATTAGGAAATTTTAATTAACTTCCAATTATATGTAGTCACGGCTATTCTCCCTAAAAATTACTGTAAAATCTTCATGTAGATATTGACAGAGATCCTGCCTAAAGTTTCTAGGGAATTTCAAAAGGTCAGATTGTGCTATTTTTAATGAGTTTCGAAGGAAAGACCAAAGCTTTTTCTTCTTTTTTCTTTAATGAAAGTGCTTATTCCCTTGATAAATTTAAAACAGATTTAATTAAAAAAGACTAATAGGGAAAATTGTATCTTTTTAAGTCTAATATTAGCACTTTAAGCTTAAAAATTTTAGAACGAAATAATATTTCTGATATTTTTAAAAAGCGTTTTAATCTGAAGAGTTATAATTATCAAGGAAAACTTTTATTGCACAGTCAAATTTACTTCAGAGTTTAATATGTAATGACATCAGTTTTCAGTTTTTTAATTATTATTATAACTTAAAAATATCATGCAAATTTTTATTTTCATATTTAATCAAGAATTATTTCGTTGCACATTCCTAAAATTGTCAATTGTTTATGCATTTTTTTTTTGTCCTTTTTATATTAATATTCAAATCGCAAAACATACTAAAATTTTTCCTAATTTTTAAAATTCATTTTGAATTGTTTAAAAAAATATGTTATATAAACTTAAAAATAAAAAGTTTCAGCCATTTTAATATATCGTCTTTTTAGAGCAATACTAGAGCATATAGTAATAGTCGAAAATTAAATGTCTGATTTACTGCTATAAAAATCTTCATCTGCTTCTTCTAGAAAAATAGGGAATTTTTATAAAACACATCTGAGATATAGTATTAAACATAACTTTGTATTTCGGAATTTTTTACACTCTATGCAAACATAGTTTCTCATAGCAATAAGACAGACACGTCATTTTTAATTACTAGGAATTCCCTAAGAGGGATTAGACTGGACGATATTGCTGAAAATGGTACTACTTGGTTATCCCGTCGACCAATTTCGCCAAATTATACAAATCGCCAAACTCACAGTCAAATTATACATATTGACATACTTTTCACTTTAAATAACGAAAAAGATTTAATTAGTAGAATATTAATAAAAATTCAAATAAAAAGTAAAAATAAAAAATCACTTAATGGCGTTTTAAACACGAGCATCGTAATTAATGTGATTGAATCTGGCATTCACGATCATCCATTATTGGCATTTAACGTTATAGTTTGGCGTTGGTTTTTTGGTCAATGAGATAACCAAGTAGTACCTTGAAAACATTAAATTTAGTAATAATTTGCAAAAAAATGAAAGAAAATGTGATTCTACTTTTAATTGACCATATACAGCCACAATTCAAATGACGAAAATGAGTAAAGTGAACGGTAGACTTACAAATTTTTGTACAGTTTTAAAACACACATTAATTAAAGTATATATGGACATTTGAAAAAAAAATAGTTACATACAATAAATATGTATAAAATGTTACAGTAAAATTAAATGGAGTGAGAGTGGCATCCCAGCGTCTTAACCTAGGGTATTTCCATGAGCACTTGTCGTGTAAGTTACATTTTTAGTGACTGCTAAATTTTTTCCCTCAGTTATTTTCGAAAGGTTCGCATGGCCTTATTGAATTAATGAAATATCTTTGATAAAATAAGTCACATTTTTCAGTTCTAAAATACTGGTATCCAAAATCGTTGTATGTGACTTACACGACATGAGCTCATGCAATTACCCCCTAATATCATAACAGAATTGTTTAACACTAGAAAGACTGGAATTTTCACACAACTTTTATATAAAATATTTAACACTAGAATTTTTATTTAAAGCTATTTATTTAATTAACATGTTTTGTCTTTGATTCTTTTAAACATATTTTAGAAAGAAATTTATGGTTCGAGCCGAAATATATTCCCCTAGTAAGGTCGAAATAGTCCCCTCGCCGTCATTCTGGTATTAACAACATAGTTTCATCATGTCAGCTGTACCGATAAATGTATTTGTGCTTTATAAAACATACTTTCATCTCCTTTCTTTACCACCTTTCATTTATATTTCGTAAGATACGTAATTCAAAAATGATTGATGGATGAAGTAACATTTTGAACAAGCTTCTAAATCTTTTTTTTTTTTTTTTTTTTTTTTTTTTTTTTAAAGAGCCATCGTTGAAAAATAGCTTAAAAACATTACCTACATGTCTACTTTTTTTCAGTGCGTGTGTGAAAAATAAGTAAATAAATAAATATGTAAAAGATATTGTTGTATACTGCATTAGAAAAAGCTAACCAAGCACAGTAAATATTAGAATTAATTAATCTTAAAAGTCTTTGTCAGGACTGTTTTCAGAACGATTATATTGATGAAAATAAGTTACAGATCTTAAAAGAAACCAAAATGTTTTTCATTCATCATTGATAGCTGATTAAAAAAATTTTAAATAAACAACTCTATTTTTACCTTACTTGGAAAAAAAAGGAGAGAGAAAAATTTGTAAACACACAGCAGCCATCACTATATACAAAATTATAAAGATGTGATTAATGCGTCTACCAAAAATAAAATTAATGTTACAAATAGTAATTGTTTTAAAATATTAAACTCCACGTTATAAAAATCTTAATTTATTAGAAAAAAAAACCCAATAATTTCTAAGCAACTTAACTAACTAATAAACAGAATAACTTGGGGGAAATGAATTTATAGAGGAAAGAAAAGCTTAAAAATCTTTATTAAAAATTGTTAAAATTACTTTAGTTTTTTTTTTTTTTTTTTTTTTTTTCATTATCAGACATACGTAATTCAACTTCTTGTGAATATATGATTTTATTCATTTTACATTTTGTAACATAAGCAATTTTTAAATATTTTGCATTTAAAGTAATTAAGCGTTGAAGAATGAAAAATTAGTTTTAAATAAAAATAATTCGACGTTTACAACGCCTCTATGTTCAATGATTTTAATTAAGTTCCAATTATTTTATTTATTGCCACATTCATTATCGCATAACTATTAAAATAACTGGATTTTTTTTTTTTCGCAGTTTCTTGGGAATTCGTGTACTTTTAAGTGGCATTATTTTTAATAAGATTTGTTTACAAATGAAAAGAGAATCTAGCATTTTTATAGGTATGTTTATTCACTTGGGAAATTTAAAACTAAATTAGTTTTGAAAGAGTAATCAGGAAATTTTATTAGGCAGTATTTTAAACATAATCATGCAAGCTGCAAAGAAAAATATCCAGTGCATATCTCATATTAGACAAAATAATTTTAATTCTTTTAATTGCAAAGTTTTGTCAAAGCATGTCTAGGCTTTTATGAATATATATTTTTTTCTAAGCTTAGCAAAATTAATTTTTTTTTAGACAGAGGGTTTAGAAGTGTGTTTTTTCTTCTTGAATGATTTCTCTGGAGTATTATCATGAAAAGGATTTGAATTTAATGATGGCTGTTTAGCTTTAAATATTGTTTGCTTAGAGGATTATTTTTAAGTTTTTCAATAAAAGTGTATTATAAAATGACATTTAACTATTTAAAGGTTTAAGATTGGAAATATTTAATGAACAATAAATATAGAAGAACTAAATAATGAAAAAATCTGTAATATATCTCCGTAATTTTGTTTACTTTAAATTATGTTATACAGTACCAAGTTCTTTTTTTATTGTATTCAACATTTTAATTTAATAAACATCATGTATAGTTGCTGGTTGTATGTATAAATATAATATGCTCAATACCTTTCAATTAAATTTTAAATAAAAAAAATAGACATATAATAAAGCATTGTTATCACTGCATGTTTTTGAAAAGAATAACTTTATTAATATCAATTTGAAACTTATCGTGGATTTGTAAAACAAAACACGTTGAACATTTTGTGTTTTTGCTAAACATAAAATCGTTATTAGTAGTATATTTTCCATTCCAAACCACATTAACCTCACTCGAAAAATTTAACTTGGATATTTTGTGGTCATGCCTGACGGAGATATTTTAATGTTTTAAATAAATTATTTTTGTTGCTATTAAAAGTGTCAAAAACTTTTTATTTGTGAAAGTTTTAAATGTATTAATTTATTCTCTGCCTTTTTATTAAACTATTCTGTCTTATCTTTTCTAGGTAAGTGAAATATTACTACATGAATTTATCATAATGGATTAATATTTGAAAAATTTGAGGGGGTAAGTAATTTTAATATGTTTTGCTTTACAAGTAGTGTTCATTCAAGGCCATTTTTGAAGGGTGCAGCACTCTGTCCTTTTTCAAATTTGTGAAATGCACCCTGCCCTTTTTTAGAGTAGCAAATTGCACCATTGGTTTTACCCAGAGATTTTTAATAAATATTTATTTTATTCAATAGTATTTCTTAATTTGTGTGTCCAAAAATGATAGAATTTTTTCATTTCTCTAAGAAAAAGAACATCAAACTATTTAATCATGGTTTAATTTATTTGTATTTTTAATTTTTATATCATAAAATCATTCAAAATTAATATTATTTGATTTATCTTACTTAAAAATTATGTATTTTCCCGCTTTCTTTTTTTCCTTTCTAAAGGTAATAACAATTTTTTTCTTACAAAAGTGCCCTTTTCTGCCGCAGTAGTGCCTTTTAGTGAATAGCACCATGCCCTTTTTATTTTTAGAGTGAACACTATTTACAAGTATGTAACATTTTATTTAAAATCTAATGCTCTTTTAACTAGTTTTTTAATATATATATATATGTAATAAATTAAAAAAAAAATTGCGCCATTTTGCCCGTACTGAGTTTTAATTCTAACGTTTATGGAACATACTTTTATTCTCAGTTTTCGTAATGTATTAATATTTTAACAGCTAAAGTTCTTTTATCTTATTTTATTTAACTTAATAATCATCTATTGATTATTTTCTTAAAAAGAGCGGGAGTGTCATTGCGAAATCTTTTTTTCAGTGCACAGGTTCATTTTCCTTTTTGAATATTTATCGAGACTTTAATTTTGTTTTATTATTTAATTAAATCGTCTGCTGTAGAATGTTCATGCGCCTTTGCGAGCGGGTTGTGCTATTGCGCGGTTAGTTAGTAAGTTCTTATAAGGAGTCACGCCCAACTAACAATAGGAGATGGTGATTTGGGTCTTCTTTGCGTTTAAAATAATCCTAATGGGTCTTTAAATTTCTTACGTGGAAAAGGGGAGGGGCTAGTTTTGGCTTGGATTTTGGGAGACTCATTTTACGAGACTAGAGCGTCAGAATGCAGCTAATCTTTAAGTGTTAGGAGGCCCGTCTCTTTTTGGCATAATTTAGAACATCGAGATGATGCAGCTTTGAGAGCGAATGGTCTAGTGTTAATTTGTGTGGAATGGTGACGTGTGGAGTAACTTTATGTCGTGCTCTAAATAATAAAGGATTAGAAACTGATTGACTTGCCTTTTATTGGGAGAAACACCTAAAGGGAACAAAGCCATTGCTCACTATGACGACTGCTAACCCTGTTTGTTATTTTCAAGTGAATAGACTTATTCTACAGCAAAGATGGTATTCCACGAGAACTGATACATTATTACAGAAAATCGTCTATTATAACATATATATGTATATATATATATGTAACCAAAAGGACTACGTCTAATTACATTCATATTAATTTAAAAATAATCAAAATCACACATATTACATTGCTCTAAAATTAAAAAGCACTAGAAACAATTTTAAAGGGGTCCATTTAACTCTCTCATCAGCTTATCCTAACGTAAAAAACACACTAAAATACTAAAGGGTGTTACGTCTCAGGACTATGTGCTCATGAACGCTATTCCATATTGTGCGGCAGCGCAGCCTTACCAACATATGGGAGTGAAAAATGCCAAGGTAGGCATCGTCCTTGTAGCTTAAATGGTAGAGCACTTGCAGCTCTATTCCAAGGGTTTTGGGATCGATCCTCGGCTTGCACATTTTTCACCCTGTTGGTTTCGTTAGCAAGTGATACATAACGTGTTATATATTCTGTAGATTTTTATTTTAAAAATTTCTGTAAATTATTCTGTAGCTTACAGAAACTGTAGGTTTTTTTTTTTTTTTTTTTTTTTTTTACAAAGAAATCGCATAAACACTTTCTGGGTATGCGATAATTTACACCTGAAAAATGTCAAAATATCTATAAATGGGTTAGAAAAGAAAAATGCGTAAACGAACATCATCATTCAACAAAACACGCCATTAATCCGTAATGTGTTTTCATACCGACATTTGATTTGAAATAATGATTATGTACTTGAACCAACATGTACCAACTCTTTTTTTTTCCCCCCAATGTTTATATGTCTCTTTCTGAAATGCCAAGATGAAGCCCTTTTGTGGAATTTTTACTAATGTTACGAGTAATGTTAATGTGTTGAAGACATGCCTCCTAAAATGTCTAAGTTATCGGTAAAGTCGGCAATAAGTGGATGTTTTTTTGTTTGTTTTATAAACGAAATTAATTTCATTTCTTAACATTTTCCCTTAACATATGCTTTTAGACGAACTTGGAACAACAATTATTTTGTGTTACTTGGGTTTTAAATATAGTTCAATTTTAAGTTATATTTATATTTTTCTAACTTATATAGTTATTTGAAAACACGTTCTATAAAATTAAAGAGGGCTTTTAGCTTTGTTTTTGCATAAACAAATAATTAATCTTAAGCAATAATCATAAAAAATTGTCAAAATCGAAAGTCTTGTGAGCAACCATATTTACTTTCCTCTAAGATCAATTTTCTTATTTGCTATAAAATTGCATAACACATACCTATCCGTAACTGCTAACTTCTTCATTTTTTCACAAAATCCTAGTGATTTATACGATTTAGTACTCCCATTTCTCTTTTCTCAGAAAATTTATTCATTAATGCTGCACATCTTTATTTATCACCGCGCTTTATTTATCATTTTTTTGGTAAGACACGTTCATTTATTTTTTACATTTCCCTAAACAACAACCATCTAAGTCTTAAAGGACTGAAAAACTGTAGATTTTTTTACAAAGAAATCGCATAAAAACTTTCTGGGTATGCGATAATTTACACCCGAAAAAATGTCAGAACATCTATAAATGGGTTAGAAAAGAAAAATGCGTAAACGAACATCATCATTCAACAAAACACGTCATTAATCCATGATGTGTTTTCATACCGACATTTGGTTTAAAATAATGACTATGTTCTTGAACCAACATGTGTTGCTCTTTTCTTTTTCAATGTTTATATGTCTCTTTCTGAAATGCCAGGATGTTACGTTGAAGAAGTTTTCAGGAATTTTTACTACTGTGATGATTAGTGTTAAAGTGTTGAGGACATGCGTCTTAAAATGCTTAAGTGAGCGCAAAAGACGACATTAATTGAATATTTTTTTCTTTGTTTTATAAACGAAATTAATTTCATTCCTTAGCATTTTTAATACAATTTTTTTTTTTTAGTTTTTTTTTTTTTTTTATTATTGTTTTTCAACAAAATACATTTTTAGTGAATGAAAATTTTGTGTAAAAACCATCATACGTTATTACTTTTTAAAATAAATTCTTATTTTTATTTGTGGTATAAAAAAATAGTGAACTGAGCTATTTTGAGTAGCTTTTACTAATACCACTGTTAGAAAGTCCCATAAAATTTTAAATAAAGAAAAAGAGGGCAAAACAATCTTTTCTTTTGTTTTTATAAATAGAAATGACTTATGAAATCGTTTGTAATTATTATTTAAAAAATAATAATAATAATTTTTTTCGTTTTTTGCGCTTTTTTATTAGCACTTTCCAACAAAGTTGAAAAGTGCTTATGCATTCGGTTTGTCTGGCCGTCTGTCCGTCTGTCCGTCTGGCCGGATGGCCGTCTGTCCGTCTGTCCGTCTGTCCGTCTGTCCGTCTGTCCGCGCTCTAACTCCCGTAAATATACTCGGATTTCTATGAAATTTTTATACGTTATTGAGGTTTACCCTAGCACGAACCCTATTGAAAATGAAGTATCTACCATGATTAGTTTATCTACAGGGCGAATCAAAAGTTTCCCATTACATTACGGCCTATGGGGAAAAATCGTTAATATACTCAGATTGCCATGAAATTTTAGGATGCTATTGAGGCTTATCCTAGCACGAACCCTACTGAAAATGAAGTATCTACCATGATTAGTTTATCTACAGGGCGAATCAAAAGTTTCCCATTACATTACGGCCTATGGGGAAAAATCGTTAATATACTCGGATTGCCATGAAATTTTAGGACGTTATTGACGTTTACCCTAGCACGAACCCTATTGAAAATGAAGTTTCTATTATGATTAGTTTATCTACAGGGCGAATCAAAAGTTTTCCATTACATTACGGCCCATGGGGAAAAATCGTTAATATACTCGTATTGCCATGAAATTTTAGGACGTTATTGACGTTTACCCTAGCACAAGTCCTATCGAAAATGAAGTTTCTACCATGATTAGTTTATCTACAGGGCGAATCAAAAGTTTCCTATTACATTACAGCCTATGGGGAAAAATCATTTCAAAGGAATTTTAAAGATGTTATACCCTGCCAAACATATTAAAATATGCATCCTATAAAATATAAGGTGAAAATGTAGCTATTATTCATTTACAGGGTCACACAAAAGAATTCCATTAGATAATGGTAAAAGGGGGAATTATGTGTGACATATTTTAAATATATTAAGCTTTTTCATGTATAATAAAATTGATATATGTCACTGAAGCTTAGTATAACTTATACGCTACTGTCTTTCATAATATGAAGTACATAGCATTTACAGGGCCATACAAAAGATTTCAAATAGTATATTCTTTCCGAAGTACCGTATTTGTCTATGGTATATGTCTACCGTATATGGCTGATGCAGGGATGAAATTCATTTTAATTATGATATTCGCGTTTATATTTCGCTAAATATATGCACATTATATGGTGTGTATAAATGTTATAGTTGATATACAGGGCTACCCAAAAGAGCTCACCTGAATAATTATATGAAATTTTATTCAGGATATGAGCGTAAATTATTTAAACGTGGTTCTTAAATAAGCTATGCATTTTTACGCTGAGCTGCATTCAATTTACTGAGAAATGTTTGCAGAATATAGGTAAAGGGATATACAGGGCCACGCAAAGAATTCGGTACATGGACGCCTATGAATGATGATTTATGAGAATGTGATTTCAGTTGTTTTAAAAGTGTTTCAGTTTACAATAAATTTTAGCCTAATGCTGACGTGTAATAAAGGCACAATGTAAACTACAGGGCTGAACAAAAGTAGTCAAGTATGTTTCCATCTAATAGTATGAATTGCTGAAAAAGAAATTTCAAGCTACTGGGTATTTTCTTGCTAAGCTAATGTATATACTAACATATGAAATACAGGGCTGTTCTAATGTACTGGAATACATATTTGGGTATATTTGGCTATACACTATTATTTCCTTAAATAACAAAGTTTTGTTAAAGATTTCATTAAGTGTTGGAAAGTGCTTCATAATCTATGCTTAACGCATGATTTTTCTTACTTGTTTTACATATTTGTATTTTTGTTGTATCTTTTTCATGGGATTATTATTTTTTTCTTTACAATATATTCTAATACAACCTTGTACTAGAATCTAGTACTAGAATCTGTACTAGTACACTGGTTGCAGTTACCATTACATGCATTGCTATATATATATATATATATATATATATATATTTACAACTCTTTCTGAAATATCAAAATGTGTATGATGACATTTTGTGAAGTTTTTATTAACGCTATTCTAAAACACAATAGACAGTAATATTTTAAATGAGGAAAAGAGTGCAAAATTTCTTTAATTTATTCTACAACAACAATAATAGACACCATTAATTTTTGTATTTAAAAATTTATAAAGCAAGTTAAAATGTCTTAACTTTTTTTGGAATTAGAACTGTATAATAATTTTTTCAACAGAACATATCTGACTATAATATTTTCTAATGCCACCATTTGCTTTTATTATGACTATATACTCAGAGATAGCATTATATAAGGAACATTTTACCTTTTCTACCAGAACTTTTAATCAGTAATCTTTACCATCATTTTCTTTAATAGTACGTAATGGTGAAAAGTTTAGATATTATTAAAAAAAATAAAAAAGAAAATTTATTTCCAAAAGAGTGGTAAGAATAATAAAAAATTCCAAATGGAAAATTCGACCTCTGCGTGGTTGTCTATGTGCGACTTTAATTCCTAGGTTTTACTTGATTAATTATGTAATGTTGGGTCGTTCGTGCTATTAACCGCACTTTTCATATAATTTTCAGTAATTAAAATAAAATGTTTCGAAATGAGTATATATTTTGGTGACAATAAATTCTTTTACTTGTGTAAATCAAAATGAAAATAAACATACGTTTTCTAGGTTATTTAAGAAGCAACTATAATAAGAAAGTTGTAATTGTATATTAGCGAACTATTTTAAAATGCCATGTTCCTTTTGCCTTTAGAATGCACATTACTACTTGACACATAATCAATATCTGAAATAATCTAAATCTTCTCGAAATAATTAATGTTTCTACATCTTTACTAAACTAATAAAATCCTAGACAGTGAATTTTTTTATAGTTTCTTATTGTGACAGCTTACACTTTTCGACTTTTACGCCATTTTAGCAGAAATTCGATTGCAAATTTATTTAAAAACTCTACCCAGGAAATTCTAAAGAAAAAATATTTGTATTCTATTCCGGGTACTGTTGTTATATTTCGTCGGAGGCCTAAATCTATTTCAATAATGTCTTCATCTAATGAGTAAATAATGAATAATAAATCTTCAAAATAAAAGAATTTTTATTGTTAAAGTCCTTTTACATACATAATAGTGCGACATAGTCATGCGACCTGATTGTAAGTTTTTGACATTTTAATATGACAAACAATACAAATTTTGATGATTATATACTAAATGTTTATATGCATATTAGCATTACTGAGGAATTATAAAACTGGCGTTTTATTTTATAAAGTTTCGCATGTGATTTTCATTTTAAATATAAAAAAGTATATAATTAATAGCAAACAATTGAATCAATACATGTTTTTTATTGTTTGCGTTATATGTATTATGTAATGCATTGCATGACTTGTATTGATTCGTTCGGAAAGTTGTGTTCGTTTGGGAAAATCAATTCGTATCGATAAATTCTGCTCATTAATTATTAAACGTTAGATATCTTAAATATATCTAATCAAACAAGATATCTAATAGTTAAATGAAGAATATTTCGGTGCAAATTAATTTTCCCAAACGGAGACGGAAACAGATTTTTCGAACGACACAATAATATATGATGGAGTTGTACACTAATTTTAGCAGAATAGTTAAAAATGGTTTATCCGAGTTAAGAATTCTTTGCTACTTTTCGTCTTATTTATGTCTTACACAATATAAGTCTTCTCAAATTAATGAATTACATTCTTATTTTTACAAAATTAAAATATAACCTTAAAAAAAAAAAAAAAAAAAAAAAAAAAAAAAAAAAAAAAACTTGCATTTTTTTATTGTGTTAACTTGCGCTTTTAAACTTATCCGTCATTTCAGCATAAAATTTTGACCAAGAATTTATGTCCTTCGAGAAAAAAGTTAATAAAAAGTTCCACGTACAAGAAATTCTAAAACAAAAATGTTTTTTCATTCTATAAACCGGTACTGCTTTGATGTTTCTCCGGGCTGCCTTTTATGCATTTTTAGGCCCAAGATGATATCATTTGTGACATTACAACTTCAACATGCTCTATCGCATTGGCTGTTTTTATTTTCTTCTGGATTTTTTAACACGTAATCACAGCCAGAAATATGTATGTATGCGCAGAAATGAAAATCTCGGGAAATGACTATACCTTTTTTGGTTCGTTACTTTGCGATGTATATTCCATTTTTTACGGGCATTGGTTATGTTGCTTGCAGAATGTATTTTTTTTTCTGATATTTATTCCGCCTTCGGTTATTACTTTTTGATTCGGGATAAAAAGTTACACGGCTTTAAGTTGGGATAAATGATTTATTTTTATGTTTTGGTAACTTACAAATATTAAAGAACATAAGCAATGTTCATTTAACAAATTTCGTGGTTTTCTCGAGGAATTTTTTTTTTTTTTTTTTTTTTTTTTTTTTTTTTTTTTTTTTTACATTTTCGTAGTTATTATTTCTTTCTTTAAGCTATGCATTATAAATTTGGTTTGAAGAGCAAACAGGGAATAAATATTACTTGTAATTTTTCGTAAAATGTTGGTTTTAGTGAATTATACAAATGTTAGATTTCAATTATTAGGAAATTATAACAATAATACGGTGTGATTTTCAAAAGACGTGATAATTTTTAGAAATAAAATATTTTTTTGCAGAATATATACATGTGACATAGACTGTTTGTGCTATAATATCCCAGGAGTTGCTGTATGGTTTTATTTAAACAAACGTGAACCAGGACTTACCGCAGATATTTTCTGAGAAACAATGCAGTGTTCCAAGCTGCATCTAACATTGAGTATCTGCAGCGTTATATGTGCTAGAACTGAACTGAATCACGGTAAAAATACTAATTCAGCATTTGAGTCAAATATTAAATCATAGATTTGCGCTTTTATACTTATTCTTCATTTCAGCATAAATTATTGACTAGAAATGTATGTCCTCCGAGAAAAAGTTAATAAAAAGTTCCACGTCCAGGAAATTCTAAAACAAAAATGTTTTTTCCATTCTATAACCCGGTACCGCTTTGGTGTTTCTCCGGGCAGCCTTTCATGCATTTTTTGGCCTAAGATGATATCATTTGTGACATTACAACTTCGACATGCTCTATCGCTTCGGCTGTTTTTATTTTCTTCTGGATTTTTTTCCATGTAATCAAAGTCAGAAATATATATATATATGTGCAAAAATGAAAATCCCGGGAAATGGCTATATCTTTATTGGTTCGTTACTTTGCGATGTATATTCCATTTTTTACGGGCATTGGTTATGTTTCTTGCAGAATGTATTTTTTTTTTTTTTTATTTATTCTGCCTTCGGTTATTACTTTTTGACTTCGGGATAAAAAGTTACACGGCTTTAAGTTCGGATAAGTGATTTATTTTTATGTTTTGGTAACTTAGAAATATTAAAGAAGAAACAGTGTTCATTTAACAAATTTCCATCATCCTGGTTTTCTAGAGGATTTTTTTCTTTTTTTAGATTCTTGTATTTCTTATTTCTTATATTAAATTATGCATTACAAATTTGGTTTGAAGAGCACACAGGAAATAAATATTATTTATAATTTTTCGTAAAATGTTGGTAATAGTGAATTTTACTAAAGTTAGATTTCAATTATTAGGAAATTATAACAATAATACGGTTTGATTTTCAAAAGACGTGATAATTTTTCAAAATAAAATATTTATTTTGCCGAATATATACATGTGCCATAGATTGTTATTACTCTAATGTCCCAAAAGTTGCTGTATGTTTTTATTTAAACAAACGTAAACCAGGATTTACCGCAGTTATTTTTTTAGAAACAATGCCGTGTTCCAAACTAACTATTTTCTTAGAAACAATGCAGTGATCCAAGCTAAATCTAACATTGAATATCTGCAACCTTATATGTGCACTAAATCCCGGTAAAAATACTAATTCAACATTTGAGTCAAACGTTAAATTATAAATTAGCGCTTTCATACTTATTCTTCATTGCAGCATAAATTATTGACCAGAAATGTATGTCCCCCAAGAAAATGTAATAAAAAGTTTCACGTGCAGGAAATTCTAAAACAAAAATGTTTTTTCCATTCTATACCCGGTACCGCTTTGATGTGTCTCCGGGCAGCCTTTCATGCATTTTTTGGCCTAAGATGATATAATTTGTGACATTACAACTTCGACATGCTCTATCGCTTCGGTTGTTTTTATTTTCTGCTGGATTTTTTTCCATGTAATCAAAGCCAGAAATATATATATATGTATGCGCAAAAATGAAAATCCCGGGAAATGACAATATCTTTTTTGGTTCGTTTCTTTGCGATGTATATTCCATTTTTTACGGGCATTGGTTATATTTCTTGCAGAATGTATTTTTTCTGTTATTTATTCTGCATTCGGTTCTTACTTTTTGACTTCGGGATAAAAAGTTACACGGCTTTAAGTTGGGATAAATGATTTATTTTTATGTTTTGGTAGCTTGCAAATGTTAAAGGACATAAGCAGTTTTCATTTAACAAATTTCCACTATCCTGGTTTTCTTCAGGATTTTTTTTTTTCGTTTCCGTAGTTTTATTTCTTCTTTTAAGCTATGCATTACAAATTTGGTTTGAAGAGCAAACAGGCAATAAATATTATTTGTAATTTTTCGTAAAATGTTGGTTATAGTGAATTTTACTAAAGTTAAATTTCAATTATTAGAAAATTATAATAATAATACGGTGTGGTTTTCAAAAGACGTGATAATTTTTCAAAATAATTTTTTTTTTTTTTTTGCAGAATATATACATGTGTCATAGATTATTAGTGATGTAATGTATCAGGAGTTGCTATATGGTTTATTTAAACAAACGTGAACCATGACTAACCGTAGATATTTTCTTAGAAACAATGCATTGTTCCAAGCTACATATTTTCTTAGAAACAATGCAGTGTTCCAAGCTAATTCTAACATTGAATATCTGCAACCTTATATGTGTTTGAACAAAACTGAATCCCGGTAAAAATACTAATTCTATATTTGAGTCAAATGTTAAATCATAAATTATCGCTTTTATACTTATTCTTCATTTCAGCATGAATTATTGACCAGAAATGTATTTCCCCCAAGAGAGTGTTAATAAAAAGTTCCATGTCCAGGAAATTCAAAAACAAATAATGTTTTTTCATTCTATACCCGGTACCGCTTTGATGTTACTCCGGGCTGCCTTTCATACATTTTTTGGCCTAAGATGATATCATTTGTGACATTTCAACTTCGGAATGCTCTATCGCATCAGCTGTTTTCATTTTCTTCTGGATTTTTTTCTATGTAATCACAGCCAGTAATACATATCTATGCGCAAAAACGAAAATCTCGGGAAATGGCTGTATCTTTTTTGGTTCGTTACTCTGCGATGTATATTCCATTTTTTACGGGCATTGGTTATATTTCTTGCAGAATGTATTTTTTCTGATATTTATTCTGCCTTCGGTTATTACTTTTGACTTTGGGATAAAAAGTTACATGGCTTTAAGTTGGATAAGTGATTTATTTTTATGCTTTGGTAGCTTACAAATGTTAAAGAACATAAGGAGTGTTTATTTAACAAATTTCCACAATCCAAGTTTCTTTAGATTTTTTTTTTTTTTTTTTTTACATTTTTATATTTATTATTTCTTGTTTTAAGCTATGCATTGCGAATTTGGTTTGAAGAGCACACAAGAATAAATACTATTTGTAATTTTCAGTGTAATGTTGGTTATAATAGATTAAACAAAAGTTAAATTTCAATTAATAGATAATTATAACAATAATACTGCGTAATTTTCAAAAAATTCATAATTTTTCAATTTTTTTTTCTTTTTGTCAGAATATATATATATATATATGTGTCATAGACTGTTAGTGCTATAATGACCCAGGAGTTGCCAGACGGTGTTTTTTAAACAAACGTGAACCAGAATTTACAGTAGATATTTTCTAAAAAACAATACAGTGATCCATACTACATCTAATATTGAATATCCTTAACCGTATATGTGCTTGAACTGAACTGAATTTCTGTAAAACTATTAATTCAATGTTTGTGTTAAATGCCGTTGTTATATATATATATATATATATATATATATATATATATATATATTGTGTGTGCGTGTGTATGTGAAAAAAAATTACAATAAAAAATTACAATTTAATTTCCTTGCATTTCTGTGAAAGTGAAAACATATTTGAATTACAGAACAGAAATTTATGTTCCCCGAGAAAAAGTTAATAAAAAGTTCCAGATAAAGGAAATTCTAAAACAAAAATGTTTTTCCATTCTATACCTGGTACCGCTTTGATGTTTGTCCGGACAACCTTTCATGCACTTTTTGGCCCAAGAGGATATCATTTGTGACATTTTGTAATTTTGCGTAAAATGTTGGTTATAGTGAATGATAGAAAAGTTAAATTTCAATTATTAAAAAAGTATAATGATAATACGGTGTGATTTTCAAAAGACGTGATAATTTTTCAAAATAAAATATTTTATTGCAGAATATATATTTGTGGCATAGGCTAGTGCCGTAATGTCTCAGGAGTTGCTATATGGTTTTATTTAAGCAAACGTGAACCAGGATATTTTCTTAGAAACTATGCAGTGTTCCAAGCTGCATCTAACATTGAGTATCTGCACCGTTATATGTGCTAGAACTGAACTGAATCACGGTAAAAACACTAATTCAACATTTGAGTCAAACCGTAAATAATTAATCAGGGTGGCGAGTGTTCAGGGCAGAAACAGAGTAGCAGAAAGAGGAATCTACCAATATTTACTTACAGAAAATACTTGAAATAATATAAAGGGATTAAAGAAGGCAAAGTTTTGTGTAATAAAATGCTGGTATATAACACCCTTCTTAACTCTCTTTTTCCCTGTCCACTCGTCACCCTGTTGATTTGTGCATTTATTCTTATTCTTCATTTCAGCATAAATTATTAACCAGAAATTTATATCGTCCGAGAAAAAGTTAGTAAAAAGTTCCACGTGCAGGAAATTCTAAAACAAAAATATTTTGCCATTCTATACCCGGTACCGCTTTGGTGTTTCTCCGGGCAGCCTTTCATGCATTTTTTGGCCTAAGATGATATCATTTGTGACATTACAACTTCGACATGCTCTATCGCTTCGGCTGTTTTTATTTTCTGCTGGATTTTTTTTCCATGTAATCGCAGCCAGAAATATATATCTATGCGCAAAAATGAAAATCTCGGGAAATGGCTATATCTTTTTTGGTTCGTTACTTTGCGATGTATATTCCATTTTTTACGGGCATTGGCTATGTTTCTTGCAGAATGTATTTTTTCTGATATTTATTCTGCCTTCGGTTATTACTTTTGACTTCGGGATAAAAAGTTACACGGCTTTAAGTTGGATAAGTGATTTATTTTTATGTTTTGGTAGCTTACAAATGTTAAAGAATTTCCACTATCCTGGTTTTCTAGAGGATTTTTTTTTTTTTTTTTTTTTTGAATTTTCATCTTTATTATTTCTTATATTAAGTTATGCATTGTAAATTTAGTTTGAGGAGCACATAGGGAATAAATATTTGTAATTTTCTGTGTAATGTGGTATAGTGAATTATATAAAAATTACATTTCAATTATTAGTAAATTGTAACAATAAAACTGTGTGATTTTAAAGTCGTGATATTTTTTCAAAATGAAAATTTTTATTTCAGACTGTATACATATCACATAGGCTGTTAGAGCTATAATGTTCCAGTAGTTGATATATCGTTTTATTTAAATAAACGTGAATCGGGATTTAAAGCAGATATTTTTTTAGAAACAATGCTGTGTTCCATGCTACATATAACATTGAATATCTGTAACCTTATATATGTTCGAAGTGATCTGAATTGCTGTAAAACTACTAGTTCAACATTTGAGTCAAATGTAACTGTTCATATTTTCTTCCTGGAAATATATATATATATATATTGTGAATTTTTGTGAAAGTGAAAAGGGCATATTTAAATTATTGAATTTTTACAGTTACTTTTAAATAACAACGTAATAAAATAAAGTAATGAAATACGATCCTCATGTATTTATTTATTTGAGTTCAGCTGCAAGAGGTATTAGAACTAACCGCGGTACGTGAATGTCTATTTCTTACCCATTGCAAAAATATTTTAGCAGCAAAAATAATCAGTTGTGCCTAACAATTTGAAAAAAAAAAAAAAAAAAGGATAACAATTTTTGCATACTAAAAGTTTTTATACCAGAAAAATTACAAAAAAGTAGTTAAAAAATAAATATTAAGCATAAAAGAAGTAAAATGTAAATATCTTAATGTCTATTCCCAACTGAAAACAACAACCATTTTCCAAATGGTCAAAAATAATAGTTTTATCATGTATTTTTGGCATTGTAAAATCTTGGTTTACAATGAAAATCTCTCGACGCAGTCAGAGGTTTTTTTTTTCCGATCTTTTCTAAGATATGTTTTGGATAAAGCGAGTATTGAAACACACATCCACATATAAATATTTTTATTATTGAATATATGTATGATAAATTAGTGTAAATGTACTTCATATATTTTTACCTCAAATTTACTTAGAGCATATCTAATATACTCGAATCAATAAACTAATATCGGCAGATAGTGTTTCAAACCTAAATAATACTTTCTGCATTTCATATGACCACATTGTAAGTTTTTCCCCTGCTCACCTTTATGCAGTTTCTCTCTGTCTCTCTTTTGGTAGTTTCCAAACAAACTCTCTTCTAACAACCGCCCTCACCAGATGGTCGAGTGCATTATGAGTACCATTCACACTTTCGATTGTAGGATTACAATGCAGGCGGCATCTGGGCTTTTCTCGCAATCATTAAGCATCCAGGGTCATTTGGAGGCTTTTTTTTTTTTTGGTGCCCGCCTACCTCAAGGGCGTAAAATAATATTGGTGATATAAATATTTTGAGGGATTAATATTTTCTAATCATAAAACAACTATTAAAATAGTTGTAATGGTGGAACCGGATTTAATGTGGAGTTTAATAGTTTATTTTTGAAACATCTTAAATATGAATATATTTTAAAATAAGATAACACTATGCAAACCGCAAACAGTGTTGCCAAATCTTTCAGATTTTTTATTCCGAAATAGTGATTTTACATGAGAAATTACCTTATAATAATTTTGATTTACTTTATTTACCCGATACAAATATAGTGTAATAACCAAAAATATCTATGCAAACTTTCTGAGGCGAAAAATTACAATTTCTTAACGATATTTATAAGCGGTGTTTTATTATAGTTTTATGTATGTTTTATTATGGGGTGTTTTATTACAGAGTTAATAATAGTGGCGTATCTGGACTTATGGATTCGGAGGGGGGCTGAGATTAATAAGTTTTATTAGACGGAATCGCAAGCGACGAAAAAAATCCATTTTAAAAAGTTTTTATCCTAGCAGGTTTTGCATACATTATACAGATACCTTCATAGGTACCTTCATATATACCTTCATAGATGGGATCGTAATGAGCTGAAAAATATTTCATTTTACGCAGGTTTTTGTCTTAGCAAATATAATTCCATGGTTATACTGAATTTTTACGAATGAAATACTCAAAATTATCTAATAAACGAAACCTGAATTAATAGTAAATAAAACCAAAGTAAACAACAAATTTTAATTTAATTAAGAAATTTCTCACCCTACATTTTTGATATTGCAGCATCTATAACAATTTTTTCAACACAATGTTTTATATTATAAATAAAACTGCGTGTTTTTCTATTATTAATATTTTATTTATTTATTTATTTTTGTAATTGTTATTTTTGTTCTGTAAACGAATTTCTCTTATCAGAAATATTTTGTTTTCTGACACACTAAATGCAATAAGGATATGCATCTTGAAAATTCAGAAATGCACTTTCGACATTTTTGGATAAGAATCACTGAATTAAGGCATTGGCAGGAAAAATCCACGATAAAGACTAGATTGCATAAAAGTAAAACTTTCCTTTAAAAACATTTTATAAGAAAAAATGCTTTTTTTTTTTTTTTTTTTTTTTTTTTTTTCGAGTGTGAAATCATTTTTGTTAACTGAACAATTTTTCTGTTCTTGCATTTTACTCCCCAGATTTTTTGTCCGCTTTTGCTCGAGTTCATTTTGCTTATGCACATTTTCACAAGTATATAGAATATAATAAATGCCATATTTTATTTTATTTTTCCATTACAAAAAATTAACTAGAGAATTTATTTTATTTTATTTTTTTTTATTTTTTTTTTTTAACTAACTTTGTTTTCTTGTATAAGCGATGAGTGAGATTCGTCTATTGCCGCTACGCGGCAATTGGGCGGTCGTGCGCCCCGATACCAGGTATCTAACCCGTTAAGCTGAGATAACTCGGCAGGTAGGGGCCTGGTTATCGGTTAGAAAGAAAAAGGGGAGAGTTTGAAAATAAATTTCCCCTGGCGACTGTGTGACACAGGTGCGAATGAAAGACAAAACATTTAATGAAACATTAAAGATAAGACTTAATTTTACATTTCTACATAAGTGCCCAGTGAGTTGAGTGATTTGCCGTACCCCTTTATAAGTTTCAAAAAGCCCCCCATGAAAAATCAAGACTCTGCATACAAAAGAAACGTTGAACCGCTTGTGTGATTTCGACATTGCTTCTAAAGCTGTAGTCAAGAATTGCTTTCGTATATAGTAGTCGTGCACACCCGTCCAGGTGTCGGTCTGTCCAACACTTGCCGATGTCTCTCTGTGAAAGTCTATGGACCAGATGTGACGTCGAAACAAAAGGTGCAGAAATAGTGCCGTCAATTCAATGAAGGGCATCATCAAGTATTGGACAGACCGTGACCTGGAGAATGTGCACGGCCACTACAGTCGAAAGCAATGCTTGGCAGCTTTGGAATCAGTTGTTTTGAAGCAATGCCGAAATCACACAAGTGGTTCAACGCTTCTTTCGTATGCAGAGCCCTGATTTTTTTTCCCCTGGAGGTCTTTTTGAATCTTATAAAGGGGTATGGCAAATGTCTCAACTCACTCGGCACTTATGTAGAAAAGTAAAATTACATCATATTTTTAATGTTTCATTACATTGTCTTTCATACACACATCTGTTCACAATCACCAGGGGAGACTTATTTTCAGATTCTCCCTCGTATATTTCTGAGACATCTGCTATCATTTTGTATCTCAGCAAATTAAAAGTTTTAAGTAATTTTTTTATGGTCCATTTATTTTTGATAGCTAATATCAATGTTTCTGAGTCAAGTCTTAGATCCACTAAAAGTAATTGCATGGATTTAAGTTGATTAAAAAGTTAGACATCTTTATATCTGTTCAAAATATGATGATAATAATTCAACCAACTACGACAATTATACTTAATATTTTGTTCAGATTTATCTTAAATAAAACTATAGGATTATTATGACTTATTAAGGTATGTCTCACTATGTCTTTTAGTTTTTGATTTAATATGTTTCTCTATGCTTTAAGAGAAATAAAATATAGTTATAAAAACTAATGTCGTCTGAAGAAAGTGACTCTTCGAGCAGTTCACAATTTATTTTATATAAACTAGTATTGATTTAGTCAATTATTTTTTTTATTTTGATAAGTTTTACCTCCAGAAATAAATATAAATTTTCTGAAGTGCTTAATACTAGAAAGGCCGAAAGTTATATTCAAGTCTTATTAAAAAAATTTACAGTAGAAATTTTATTTAAAACTGTTTAACCCTTTCCGGCGCAGTGTGTCCGGTCTGGACACACCTAATTTTAATTCCAAACTTGCAATTAACACCAGTAATATTTTAATAAAATCTTGCTTTTACGATAAAAGCTTAAATTAAGGAGTTCTTGTTTTCTTAAAAAAGTCGTTTGTAAATTCCGGTGTCAGTCGATAGTTTCTCCTTTTACTAACAAAATTTGTTTGCGCCGGAAAGGGTTAACATACAGACCGCTAACCAAAATCGCAAAATTGTAATGTTTTATTATTATTATTTTTTAAATTTTATTATAAAATCTTTTGTTTCAACGTAATATAATTTTATTATTAGATATAAGCATTGGGAGTATTGATCATAATTTAATTTGTTGTAATTAAATTAGATCTGTAGAACTATATTAATTTAAATACTGCTTCTATTGAGCATACTGTTTTCTTAATAAATAAATAAATAAATTGCACCCCTTGAATATTATCTTCCTCTTTATGTTTACGGCATGGATAACATTTATTTTAATTTTTCCTTTTTATCTCAGAATTTAACTTCGGTTTTATTTAGAGGGAAATTGTCTTGAAAAATGCAGTTCAAAATAGGCATTAATATTTAGCGTGTTTACCAACGATTTAAACTTCAAAAATTGCTCTAGCAAATTTGTGTGCGAATTCATGAAACGATCCTTTTATGTTTTAAATACTGAAAGGTTTAAAAAATTAATGACATTCAACGTGGTGCTTCCTGCTTAAATATTCATTTTCTTAACGTAATAATTTTAAAAGCTATTTTGCTTTTAAAAAGATAGTTCTTAGATGGTAAGCCTTGACGATTTTTTAAATGGTGTGCCCATAATAATTATTTATTTATATGGTATATATGTGAGAACAGAATGTGACAAAAAAAAAAAAAAGAAAAAATATACCCTCTAATTTTATGTTTTAAGGAAATTTACTTTAGTACAATAAATAATGAATAAATACTTTCAACGCCATTTCTATCTTTAATTGAATGCATTACATTTATTTTAATGAGCATTTTTTAAAGATTTTGATACATTGTGTTAGATCTTTGACGAATTTTTAAATGATGTACCCATAATCATTATTTATTTATATGACATATATTTGAGAACAGAACATGACTAAAAAAGAGTAAAATTATACCCTCTAATTTTATGTTTTAAGGAAATTTACTTTGGTACTGTAAATAATGAATAAATACTTTCAATGATGTTTCTGTTTTTAATTGAATGACATTATATTTATTATAAAGAGCTTGCATTATTTAAATATTTAGATGCATTGTGTTAGATATTTATTTCACTTAAATCATAAAGATAAACATGCTGTGTTAGATTTATCTAATTTCAGTACAAAAATACAAATCCTTCTTTTCCCCATGCTTTCATTATAATTCACTAAAATGTAGAAAAAATATATATTTCTGCTTTTTTGTAATTTTAGCATTAACAAATTAGACGCTATAATTACAGCCTGCTATTAATATTTTTTCACTAAATACCCATTATTGTAGCTTATATTGGTTTCTCGGTTGGGAATCAGACTATAATTGAGTAACCATTAAGTTTAAGTAGTATTTTTACGTTGTTTTTCGAAAGCGTAGGACGTTGACAGCTCGAAACACACACACATACATCTGTTTGGGGTTGAATTTTGAAAAACTCCAAAACACATTTTAGTCATACCACAGGCATTACGGGTTTCAAGATTTTATTTCGATTTGTTTAACCCCTGGAGAGGCTGTTGGATATATTTTAATCAAGATTTCCACCACAAATTTTTAATCAATTTTACTTTGATGCCTTTGCAGAGCTGCCACAGGCGACTTTTTTATACAGAAATACTTAGCAGCTCATTGGGCAGCATTTGCAAGAAGAATTAATTTTAAAATTTATATTAGAAAAATACTGGTGCGAAAGGAATAGAAAAAATAGTCGTTTGAGACAGCCTTGCTTTGCACTGATAAAAATTTGACAAATTTGCTGCAGCGTCACTCCACCGCTTTTATAGAATATCTTTTTTTATGACAAATGAGAATGCTCCATAACACTGTAAAGTAACCGTTTTCTATAAAAGTGGTGGCGTGACGCTGCAGCAAATTGGTCAATTTTTTAACAATGTAGTGAGGAAAAAAGTTGCAAAATTGCATTTCATTATTTAAAAAAATTAAAATTAAAATTCCGGTCTAATTTCAACATTTCAGAAACTCAATTACTTGCCCCTCAAAAGGTTAAACGATAAAGTGAGATTTAAATTTTTTAATTATGCTCTTCCCTCTACCCCCTCCCCTCTTAATCCGAATAAAAAAATAATCAATGCTTAATTCCTGTATTGGCCTCACAATTACATGTATATTCCAAATTTCAAAGCTATAGAATGTAAACGAAAATAGCGTGGCAAGTTTTCACAGCCACATATAAATATAATTGTAAATTAAAAGAAAGCTTGTAAAAAGATCTTACTCTCTTGAGAGGTAGTTTTCAATGCGATGCACTATATGTTATTTTCTCAAACAAAAGAAATTTTTTTAAATTTACACTCAGTCATCAAATCCTATTCTTTTATATGAATAGAGCCATATTTCGAAATTTTATAACTTTCTCTATTTTTTTAAAGTATGTTATTCCAAGCCAAAAATTTTTTAATTTTTGTTAATAAGCACATACACCATTATGTTTGTAATTCAATTGAATTTAAACTTCCTCTGCAATTAATGTAATCATTATGCTCTAAACAACCTAAATTTCAATTAAGTAACCACTTAAATGATTTATATCAATATTTATTGATATTTATTGTTATCAATATTTTTGATAAAAACTTTAAATAATTTCAATTTTTTCTCATGTCTTTTACAGAACTTTTAATCTTTTTGCATCGGTTATTCAAAACAAAAATTTTGCATAATTGAATGAGAAAAATGGTTGGATTAAATAATACAAAATTCACAATACAATTATGCTAATCAGAAGAATAAATTATGATTGGAGTGTGGATGTCCGTATGTGGTACGGACAAATCATGATTGGCAAAAACTGTTACTTGTACGACATACGGGCAAAACAGCGAAATGGTTAATGACCATATGCATTATTTTTCTTCTATCGTCTGTTTTACTTCATGATACCAAAGTGATTTTTAATAAGTTTCATTACTTTTCCCTTATCGTGTTAAACAAAAATCGACTGAAATTTGAAATACGTTTTCAAACAATGAGCTAAAATATTTAGGTAAATAGAAATAATTACTATTCTCTCTATGTTCTTGAAACATTTAAACGTCACTTTTTAAATTTGTGCCAAAGAATAGTTATAGTACAAGATATAAATACCAAATTATTCTTCATAAGATTTAGAAATCACAATCTATAATCGCATTTTGTAATTGGCCTCGAGAATCTCTTATTTTTATTAAAAACTGTTTCCTTGAAATTTATTTCCGCTTTACTGTATGTTAAAAGACAACATTTATTTCCATTTTTATTTTCTTCTCTAATGAAATTTTAGCTTAAGTTTTATTTAGAGCGAAATTGCATGTAAAAATACGGCTCAAAATAGGCATTAATATTTAGATTGTTTACCAACGATTAAACTTCAGAAATTGCTCTGGTAATTCTGTGTGTCAGAACTACTTATAAAACCGTCATTTATCCTTTAAATACTGAATAGTTTATAAAATTAATGACACTCGAAGTACTGTTTCTTGCTTAAATATTCATTTTCTCGACATAATTCTTTTAAAACAATTTCCTTTTTGAATAGATGGCTTCTTTTAGATGGTAAGCCCTGACGATTTTTTAAATGAAGCACCCATAATCATCATTTATTACTGTCATATACAAAGCAAAGTACTGTAGGATAAAAAATAAAATTAACTAAAATTATGAACTATAATTTTGTGTTTTTGAAATGTATTTTTCTTCGATATGAGCACTTTGAATGTTTTTCTTTTCAATCATTTTTTAATGTAATATCTGACGTGTCATCCTTCAATATTTGTAGTTCAACTGAATTTAAACTTCCTGCGCAAGCCATGTTGTCATAACGCTCTAAGCCACTGAAATTTCAATTAATAACTATTAATGACCATATGCATTATTTTCCTTTACCATTTGTTTTACTTTATGATACCAAAATGATTTTTAATAAGTTTCATTACCTTTTCTTATCGTGTTAAAATAATTTAAACGTCACTTGTTAAATTTGTGCCAAGAATAGCTATGCACAAAATATGAATGCCAAATTATTCTTCATAAATTTCAGAAATCACAATTTATAATCGCATTTTGTAACTGGCCTCAAAAATCCTTTATTTTCATTAAAAACTATTTCCCTTAAAATTTATTTCCTCGTTTACGCTGTGTTAAAAGATAAATTTATTTTCATTTTTTTCCCTTCTCATCTCAGATTTTAGCATTAGTTTTATTTAGGGCGAAATTGCCTGGAAAAATACGGTTCAAAATAGGCATAAATATTTAAAGTGTTTACCAACGATTAAACTTCAAAAATTGCTCTGGTAATTCTGTGTGTCAGACCTACTTATAAAACAGTCATTTATCCTTTAAATACTGAATAGTTTATAAAATTAATGACACTCGAAGTACTGTTTCCTGTTTAAATATTCATTTTCTCAACGTAATTCTTTTTAAAACAATTTTCCTTATTGAATAGATGGCTTCTTAGACGGTAAGCGCTGACGAATTTTTAAAGAAATGATGTACCCATAATCATCATTTATTTCTGTGATATATAAAGCAAAGTACTATGAGATAAAAAATAAAAATGAACTAAAATTATGCCCTATGATGTTATGTTTTTGAAATGTATTTTGCTTCCCTATAAACACTTTGAATGTTATTTTTTCAACCTTTTTTTAATGTTCTAATGTAACGTGTCATGCTTCAGTATTTGTAGTTCAACTGAATTTAAACTTTCTCTGCAAGCAATGTAATCATAATGCATTAAGCCATTGAAGTTTAATTAAATATTAACCCCTTCGCGACGGAAGCTTTTTAAGAAATTTTTAATGTTTTGTCACCTTTTTTAAAAACAGAAAATTGTGCCAAATTAAATCAAGAAAACGTTCCGATTAAATATGACAAATTTTACAGTAAAATTTTACTGGTGTGAGTAAACAAGGATTCTTAAGCTTTTTTACGTATACGTGTCCCTCATCCCCAAGGGTTGATAACCATATGCATTATTTTTCCTCTATCGTCTGTTTTACTTTATGATACCAGAATGTTTTTAATAAGCTTCATTATCTTTTGTTATTTTGTTAAAATAATTTAAACTTCCCTTTTTCAATTTGTGCCAAAAATAGCTATGCACAAAGTATGAATTCGAAATTATTCTTCATAAATTTCAGAAATCACAAATTATAATCGCATTTTGTAACTGGCCACGAGAATCCTTTATTTTCATTAAAAACTGTTTCCTTAAAATTTATTTCCGCGTTTACGCTATGTTAAAAGATATTTTTTTTTCCTTCTCATCTCAGATTTTAGCTTTAGTTTTATTTAGAGCGAAATTGCCTGGAAAAATACTGTTCAAAATAGGCATTAATATTTAGAGTGTTTACCAACGATTAAACTTCAAAAATTGCTCTGGTAATTCCGTGTGTCATTTATCCTTTAAATACCGAATAGTCTATAAAATTAATGACACTCGAAGTACTGTTTCCTGCTTAGATATTCATTTTCTCGACATAATTCTTTTAAACAATATCCTTTTTGAATAGGTGGCCTCTTAGATGGTAAGTTCTGATGATTTTTTTAAATCAAGTATCCATAATCATCATTTATTTCTGTGATATATAAAACAAAGTACTATATGATTAAAAATAAAAATGAACTAAAATTATGATTTATGATTTTATGTTTTTTAAAATATATTTTGCTTTCATATGAACACTTTGAATATTTTTTTTAAATTATTTTTTTAATGTACTAATGTGACGTGTCATCCTTAGATATGTGTAGTTCAACTGAATTTAAACTTCCTCTGCAAGCGATGTAATCATAATGCTCTAAGCCATCTAAATTTCAATTAATGCGTATTAATGGCTATATTCATTATTTTTTCTCTGCCATTTGTTTTACTTTAGGATATCAAAATGATTTTTAATAAGTTTTACCTTTTGTTACCGTGTTAAAATAATTTAAACTTCACTTTTTAAATTTGTGCCAAGAATAGTTATGCACAAAGTATGAATGCCAAATTATTCTTCATAAATTTCAGAAATCACAATTTATAATCGCATTTTGTAACTGGCCTCGAGAATACTTTATTTTCATTAAAAACTGTTTCCTTAAAATTTATTTCCACGTTTACGCTATGTTAAAAGATAACATTTTTTTTCCTTCTCATCTCAGATTTTAGCTTTAGTTTTATTTAGAGCGAAATTGCCTGGAAAAATACGGTTCAAAATAGGCATTAATATTTAGAGTGTTTACCAACGATTAAACTTCAAAAATTTCTCTGGTAATTCCGTGTGTCATTTATTATTTAAATACTGAATTGCTTATAAAATTAATGACACTCGAAGTACTGTTTCCTGCTTAGATATTCATTTTCGCAACGTAATTCTTTTAAAACAATTTCCTTTCCGAGTAGATTGTTTCTTAGATGGTAAACGTTGACGATTTTTTAAATGAAGTACCCATAATCATCATTTATTTCTGTGATATATAAAGCAAAGTACTATGTAATAAAAAAAAAAAATGAACTAAATATATGAACCTATAATTTTATGTTTTCGGTATATATGTATATATATATTTCCATATGAACATTTTGAAGGTTTTTTTTTTCCTTTTATCTTTTTTGTTTAATGTATTAATGTGACGTGTCATCGTTTAATTTGCTAAAAATGAAGAAATTATCCATTTAAAAATTTTCTGCATCAGTATATTTAGATATCTCTGATATATTATAATGAAATTACATAAATGTTGGATAATTTAAATAAAAGAAAAAGAGTTTTTTACTGCAACCATTTCTTTTTAAATATTTACGAGTGTCAATCTTTGAATTAATTTTACTGTATTTGTTTTTAATCTATCAATATTATCAAAATGCTAAAACTCCAAGTTCCTTTTTTTTTTCTTTTTTAGGTGTGTGTGTGTGTGTATGGAGGTGGAGGGGGGTTGCGATTTCTGAAGGGCAGTATATAAAATTAGAGATATGGTTATCAGTAATATATAAATACTAATTTATGTGAAAAAAATTTCAAATATTGAGTAAATAGACATTCTTGTATTACATTTGTATGATCTTTATTTATTTTTCATTTATTAACTTTTTTGGAACCTGATAGCTACCTTTAAATAATATGCATGTACGATATTAAACCATTTTTATAGACAACGGTTATTTGAGCATATTAATTGATTGGTCAGAATTCATAAATTATGGTTATGTAACCGTTTTCTATGAAAACAGTCAAATGATGAGACGATTTGCTGAATATTTTTAAAAGCTTCAAGGATTATAAAACTATAGAAACAGTACAATTTCGTGGTCTTAAATTTTATAAAAATAAATAAATAAATAAAATAAAATAAAATATTTATGTGATACCAAAATAATTGTATAATTTTTTAAAATTCTTAAATCATTTCCCTTTATAACACCATTTGGTTCTACTAATATGACAAGAAAGTATTATAAAACATTAAAAAAATCAAAGGGTATCAAATCCCTTTAAATTTCTCTTAATGAGCTTACATTCTTTCAAGATTCTGTTACATCGTTACTCTAAATAGAACATGTGCTAGATGTGCAACGTACTAAATTTCTAGAAAAAATAAGCAGATTCAGTTGCATTTTTAAAATATAAATCAAAAGGCTCTTAATGCTGTTAGTTGTATTTTTCACCCAGTGTAATTACCTAAATGCATATATTTTCTAAAATTAAACAAAGCCTGTCTTTTAAACAAATTTAATACAGTATATTCTTATTTTATGAACTGAAAAATATAATTGTCTAATGTTTGGACACATATGTTTCATATAAAACAACCGCTTATTGCTGTATTTTAAAAACTACTTCATTTTATTCAGTAGCTTTTAAATTAGCATGACTAATTACATACATCCTCGAGATATAGTCCATAAGCCGACAGTATAAAAACTTAAGGTATCGATCACAAGAAAAAATCCGTTATTTTATGAAAGAATAGTAATAGGGGAATCTAATGATCCATATCTGTTAGAAGTGAAGTGGTGCATAAGCCAAAAATTAATACCACTGTGGATTGATTCGTAGATTTATCATTGTATTTTCCTGCTCCCAACGCTCCATATTTTCATACCTTTGATTTTAGGACAAACACAATGATAAATCTACGAATAAACCGCTGGTGGTATTAATTTTTGGTTTATGCACCATTTCTCTTCCGGCAGACAAGAACCATTAAATTCCCTTATTACTACTCTTCATTAAAATAAAGGATTTTTTCCTGTGCTCGATACTTTAGGTTTTTGTACTGTCGGATCTTGGACTACACGGTTAAAAATCTGCAACGTCTGTTTTATAGTCACTCCATCGCTTCTATAGAACATATCTATTCTGACCAATGAGAATGTATCCATAATATTGTCAAGTAAACGTTTTCTATGAAAGCGGTGAAGTGACTATGAAACAAAAATTGTAAATTTTTAACAGTGCAATATCAGTATTTGTATTTCAATTAAAGTGATAAGGTTTAATATTTTGTATAAGAACATTTAAATGAGAATATTCCATATAAGATATAAAGTTACAGACAAACGAATATTGTTAATGTAATGGTAAACAGAGTCAAAAATATTTTATTCGCGTTATATTAAATCATTAAAAATCGATGCCTTTTCTCTATATGTTTATATCTAAAAAAAAAAAAATATTATGTTTAAAATAACTGCATTAATAACATGTACATTCATTATATACACTATATGGCTAAAGCTGACCGGTAACTTGCTGTTTTAGATGCTTAATTAAATATCCAGAAAAATACATGAGTAATTATCCTGAAGCTTCATGTGTGTAAACAGATGAGTACAGGTCACACATTTCCACTAAGATTGTTTCCCGAAACACTGTAGAAAACCCTCATCAAATTGAAAAATAAGGAATATCTTTTGTATAATCTTGTCAAAACTAATGCAGCAAAAGCATTTATAATTAAGCGGCTTAATGTAATAAACCATGTTAATTTTTACGAGGATAGTATGTGTATTCGTAGAGAAACTAAGGTTTTCATAAATGCAATCCCAAATTTTGCCTAGTTTTTTGCTTGTAATTTTCAGACTTTTTAATATAAAAAATTTTTCTTTTGAGGAAATATGACATACAACATTATGCACAAAACCTTGTAATCAGAATTAAAATATAATAAAAAAAGTATGAAAAATGAACAGGTTTCTGAATAATGTTTCACTGAGCATACGCGAATGCAAACAAAATATAATGTGCCTAATGTGTTAGCTAAATGTATAGAGCCTCAAAACCGTAGTCTCAAAAACGTAGCTCAAAAATTCTGAAAATTATCGTCGATAGAGTAAACTCAAAATCCGTTGTTCCCAAATTGAAGCAAAAATGTGAATGTCTATATCCATATATCCTTTGACTGTTATCAATATAGTGTACATAATATTGTACGCATTTGGATATTACTTTATCTTTTTTCTTCCTTTTGGGAACAATGGATTTTGAGCTTAATTTATCGACAATAATTCCGTTTTTTACTGATTTTTTTATATTCCGATGTGAACTCATCATTACAGAAACACAATTGTTTACCCTTATAAGTGTTAACAATTGAATATATGATTTAAAAATGAATTGATAAAGCAAATCTAAGCAATAAATTGTTAGGCTAATGAAACTATTTCAACTCAATTGTTCATATTCAACCTTCGTCATGCCAAAAAAAAATCACGAGTATTTTTCGTTCAAAACATGCTACAACACAATTAAGAACTGATTGATGACTTTTATATTCTTTGTATATGTATAAAAAATATCACTAACAAAACAGCATTAGAAGTAGTATGATAATCAGATTTAAAATACAATATCGTTTTAAAATACAAGACGCGAGACCATTCACATGAAAGCCCATACTATGTCTCAACATGTTAGAAAATTTCTGCTTTATATGCAAACATTAGCTATTATAATGCTTGCATTGTAATAGCATGCAAGAATTCCGCGTTTTTCATTGCCATAAAATCCTTTGTAACATATGACCGGCATACCGTATCACGAGATGCTCTGACTCATACAAAATTCATGCTCTTCCATCTCCCTGGACCCCGATCTTTTCTTTCGAGGGGAGGACAAGTTCACTTCTTGTTTCGTAACCACCCATCGACCCTTTTTGGGTTGTTATGACCTCGGAAAAATTGTTTTATTTTCTGAGTCTTTTGATGCAAGATTTCTTTCTCTTTATTGAAAAGATCGGGGAGGATTTTATAAAAAGGTATTATTGAAGTAGTTTAATGGTTAAGACAGGAATTAATGGATAAAATTTGTTGCGCACTCATTTTGCCTGTTAAAAGATATTTCACACACTGTAAAAAAAAAAAAAAAAAAAAAAAAAAAAAAAAAAAAACTGTAAAAAAGTCACTAAAAGTTTTCTAGAAAACAGGGATTCCTAGAACATTTTATGTGGCGGTAACATCAAAAAATCATTTAACAGATGCAGATTTACAATAAAAATCAAAAAATTTGTAAGGTGACTAAATTTTTTTAAAGCTTAAATTTCTAGATTTTTTTTTTCTTTTTTTTTTTTTTTTTTTTTTTTTTTTTTTTGTGTGTGTGTGTATGTACATTGTAAAAAAAGCTGGAAAGTTACTAAATTTTTACAAGGAAATTTAGATTTCTAGACCTTTTTATGTAACGTCTAGAACAAAAATTCATTTAACAGGTACGTGTTTGTCTTGTAAATCAAAAAATCTGTTAAGTTACTAAGAACTTTTTAGGAAACTGGGAATATTTTGTGTAGTTCCAATCCGGGTTACTGATAAAATTTTAGTCATCTCTTTTGTAAATCTACCGCTTCCTGCAGTTTTACTAAAACCAGTTTCGTAGATTTACATATTTTGTTTAAATGTACAGATTAAATTTTAATAAGCAAAAAAGAAAAACCCAAAATTTGTTATTGATACTTAATTTTCATCTTTCGCGCTTTGAGTGAGATGTACCTCCTTTATGCCTATATCCTATGATCTCCCAACAATCTTTTTCAACTAATTTAAGAAATGGTAACTTAATTACAGTTTTTAATGGATAGATCCACACAAGTTAATCAGCATTTGAAAGTAAAACAAAAAGAAATATAAAAATTGATAAGCAGGGAAAAACTGGTGAGAATGGATAGATCCTCATGGATATCGTAAAAAAATAAATCCAAAATTTGTTAATACTTAAATTTTCATCTTTCGCGCTTTGAGTAAGATGTACCTCCATTCTGGCTATATCCTATGATCTCATAAGAATCTTTTTCATTTCATTTAAGAAATGGTGCTTTAATTCCAGTTTTAAATGGATAGATCCACACAAGTTAAACAGCATTTGAAAATAAAACAAGAACTATAAGGAATGATGAACAGGGAAAAATTGGTGAGAATGGACAGATCCACATAGATATCGTTAAAAAAAATGCAAAATTTGTAGTTAGTTAATGACATAGTTAATGACATGTAATTTTTCATCTTTTGTCCTCATTATTTCAATTTCCTATGATCTCGTAAGAATCTTTTTCATTTTATTTAAGAAATAGTATTTTAATTCCAGTTTTAAATAGACAGATCCACACAAGGTAAGCAGCATTTGAATGTTAAACAAAAAGAAACATAAGAATTGATGAGCGGGGAAAAAATGATGAGAATGGATAGATCCACATAGAAATAAAATAAAATAAAAATCCAAAATTTGTTAATGATACTTAATTTTTCATCTTTCGCGCCATGAGTGAGATGTACCTCCATTATGCTTAATATCCTAAGATCTTCCAACAATCTTTTTCATTTCATTTAAGAAATGGTACTTTAATTCCAGTTTTAAATGGATAGATCTTACACAAGGTAAGCAGCATTTGAAAGTAAAACAAAAATAAATATAAGGATTGATGAGCGGGAAAAAAACTGATGAGAATGGATCACTTCTATAGACTCCTAACTGTGAAGGCGTTCCACCAGATTTGCCCAAAGCTTGAAAAACGATTTCCTTGCTTCGACTGTAAATCCTTCTCTGAAGGATAAATTGTAAAAATACACTGGCAGAAACTTTATGCGTGCATTAGGCGATCTGAATAATAAAAATATATAAGAATAATTTCCTGTAGCGGAATATATGATTTTTGAATAAAAAAGAGGGCTATTTTTGTTTTCTTCAGATCTTAATACTAGCTGCTAAGAAAATACATTTTAAAGATTTAATTCCATATGTATTACAAAGATTGAATTTACATATACTTTCAAACAGAATAAGTTTACGTAAATTCCACAAGAAGTGCAATGTACTTATTTTTGGAGTAGTATAGCTAGTAGTATAGTAGTAGTATGCTGTGGATTAATTGAATGCATTTTCTATTATTTTCTTTGTTCTATTCATGTAAACTCAATACAGTCGAACCTCGTTAACATGAACCTCAAGGAGAATCAAATTTTGTTTAACAATAATTCATGTTATCAGTATCAAATTTTTAAGTAAACCACTTAAAATTAATTCATAATAGTTAAAATTGTATGCTTTTTACTTGTTTTTTGATGCATTTTGCTTATAAGTTGAGCCGGTTTTGTGCATTTCATGTTCGTAATGTATTAAAAATTGTTTATATGTGATTTTTGAAGCAAATAAATAAATAAATAAATAAATAAATAAAAATAAAATAAATAAATAAATAAATAAAAATAAAATAAATAAATAAATAAATAAAAATAAAGAAAGTTGTTTTTGCTTTCTCTTAATACTAGCTGCTAAGAAAACATATTTTCATGATTTACTGAATTTACATATATGAGAATTAATTGAATGCACTTTCTATTCATTTCTTTGTTCTATTTCGTATAAATTCAATAATATTAATTTATTAATATTAATGCAGTCTTTAAGTACATTGAATGCATTTTCTATTTTTTTTCCTTTGTGCTGTTTCATATAAACTTAATAATATCAATTTATTAATATTTGTTCAGCTTCCAAGTGATTCAGAAAAAAATATATGAAACAAAATATTTACGAATAAGTTAAAACTAAAAACAAAACAAAATAAATATTCTATGAAAATGCACTGTTTATATTTGATTATTTAACACGGTAAAAATAGATACAAGAAAGAGTAGTGACAGATACTAATAATAATAATAGATACTAGACAGTAATAATAGATACTAGAGACTAATTTCATATGCATTCCAGAGAATGAATTTACATATACTTGCAAACAGGATAAATTTATCTAAATTGCACAAGAAGTGCAATGCATTTTATTTGAAGGAGTATACAGGTATGCGGTGGATTAATTGAATGCACTCTCTATTCATTTCTTTGTTCCATTTCGTATAAATTCAATAATATCGATTTATTAATATTAATTCAGCCTCTATGTAATTTAGAAAGAAATTAAGATATTTAAAAGAAAATAATTACGGATAAATTAAAATTAAAAACAAAACAAAGAAAATAATTTTTGAAAAGGCTCTGTTTATATTTGAATATTTCTCAGGATAATAATAGATACTACAGGATTTATTTATAAATAAACGCTAAAATATAAATCATAATATTTAAAATTGTATGCCTCTTACTTATTTTTTGTTGTATTTTGTTTATAATTTGAGTCTGTTTTGTGCATTTCATGAATGTAATGTGTTAAGAAATGTTTACATAATTTCATAAATGATTATGTTTATTTTTATTTTAATGTAAAATGACTTTATTGAAATACTTGTTTCTTATGTACATTGAATTGAGACAATATGCTTTTATTGATTCGTTTGAAAAGGTCGTGTTCGTTTGGGAAAATCCTTTCGTACCGGAAAATTATGCCCATTAATTACTAAACATAAATTTTGGAAACAAAATTTATTTTATTAATGATAGAGTTTTTCGGCACGAATTAATTTTCTCAAACGGACACGACTTTCCGAACGATTTAATAATTTTAGCTAAAGAAACATTTAACCCATTAGGAATCATGGGTGCATACATGCACCTATGAAAAGTGCATACAAAATTTTCTTTATGTACAAGTAAAAAAGAAAAGATTTTATTTATTATTTAACTCGAAAATTTTCGCAATTATATAATTGAAAAAAAAAATATATAAAAAAGGGTGCCATTCGAATAACATTTGCGCAAAAGACGTCGGTCCCGATGAAATTTAAAATCTGTTATACAGAGGTCCCAAATGGTCCGCCAACTGAACATCAATGTTTTATTAGAAAGATTTTCGTTTTATATTTTATATTTTTCTTGCAAATTGCGCAGAAATCGCCTTCGGAGGTTAGTTTTAGCACAAATGCTGTAGAAACTTACTTTGAAATTTTCTGTTAAAAAATATTGGTGTTCAGTTCGCGGACCATTTGAGAGCCCTGGTTATTTGATCAAAAATCCGTTTGATTCGTAAGTTGTAAATTATCGATTTTGAAGATTTAATTAAATTAAAAATAAGTGATTAAAATTTGGTTAATAAAGAAATAACCTAAGATCCAATTTCTTATGACGAATCATTTCATAAAGTATAAGGGCCTGTGCAAGTATAATGTTATAAATTTTTTGATAATTTTGGACCCCATTCCGATATCATACGTTATCAGCCCTGAAATTCCCCCCCCCCAGTTAATGATCGAAATTTTGTTGTTGTTGTTTTATTTTGTTTGGAGTGACATATAAAATTGGTTATATTTATTTTTCGTATACTTTATTGATTCAAATAAAGAGAAGTCAATAAAAAGAAGTACCGGATGAATAACATTTGTGTAAGACATGCCGGAATAGTATGGGTTAATAGGTAAAAAACTAAAACTTTTTATTCGTCGATTTTATCTTATTGTTAGTAAACTAAAAAATAATAATTATAATCAATAAAATAACTCATCAATTACGCCCAAACATCACCTTGGATGGAATGGCCAAAATCTTCCCGAGAAAATTTTATTGGTGACAGAATGTTAATAGCTTCACCAGTAATGACCGACCTTATCTGTATGAGTGAAACAGTCCAACTTTTTTTTCTTACAGTTATTTTTACATAAGATAGGAAAAATATAATTCCACAAAGATCTGCTTCATGACGCAACAACAACAAATAAAAACACAATTTATTTGTTAATTATATGTTTTATTAATCATTTTATCAGGTAAGATTAAATAACAAATAGTTGAATTTGGATATGAAAATTTTTTCCATTCTTTCGGAATTTTTATTACTATTAATTCTAGTTAAGGTTATTAAGTTCTTTCATTCACGCGTTAGTGGATAAAAACATTTTAAGGTAAGTTTCTTAAAAATTTCTATTCCCAAATTATTTTTCTTTAACAAAAAATTAGAAATAATTCATTTTTATAGCCTTAATTCAAACTTTTAAAATGAAAAATTAAACTTTTTTATTCTTCACATCACCATTATTATAACTAAACTAAATGATGCGTTAGGGAAAATTAAATGAATGGAGAAGGAGAAAAAATACGTCATTTTAATTGCATTACTAAATATAGTCTTATCAACGTCATAAAACTCCGCAAAATAAAGCAAAAATGTCTTTAAGTTTGCATATTTTATGAAAACAAGGACATAAAACTACGTACAGTTAAATGATTTTATACAAACGCTTTATTTTTTCTCCTTTGTTTCACTTTATTGCGCTTTAGAACAAAGGATTTAAAACGTTTTATCCCAGAAAATTGTGTTTTTACTGGATTTGAATCGAAGTTTTTTGAGACATTTGAGACTGGCCTAGATATAAAGTGAATCTCCTTCAACTGTTTTGTTTGATTCGTGCTCTTTAGCCTTTTAAAATTTATAAATAATAAATTTCTAACGTAAAAAAAAGGAAAGAAAATTGTTCCATGTACCATACTTTCTCAATTTGATCCTCGCCTCCCCGCCTCCACGCACTCAGAATGATTATTTTTTCAAAGGATAATAATTTTACTTCTGTTACTTTCTGCTGTATATCTTTATTTCTTTGATTGTTAATTTGTTACCGTGTTTCTTATTTCGACTAGTAAAATAGATATTTATTTGTTTCATGCTATTTATTACAAATGCCACTTAAAAAGACTTTTTTTTTTTTTTTTTTTTTTTGTTTAATAATTAAAAATTGATTTTTTTTTTCTTTTGTGCAATTCTAATTTTTAAGATCACACAAATTTTGATTTACACAAAAGAAATTGATTTTTCTTTTGTATAATGATTTTTCTTTCGTTAGCTTCTTAAATCTTTAAATAAATAAATATAGGTCACAGTTGATTAAGCAGTTTTAGCACTGTAATTTCTACTTGATCCTTTATTATGTCTAAATCCCAAAAGATTTCCCTTAAAAAATTAATAATAATTTTTTATAGCCTTATTTTAATTCTATGAAAATGAAAAATTACACTTTTTTATTCTACAAAATCACCGTCATTATAACTAAACTAAATGATGCGTTTGGGAAAATTAAATGAATGGGGAAGGGGTAAAAATATGGCATTTTAACAGCATTACTAAATATAGTGTTATTAACGTCATAAAACTCTGAAAAATAAACAAAAATGTCTTTAAGTTTGCATATTTTATGAAAACAAGGATAAAAAACTACTTACAGTTAAATGATTTTATTCAAACGTTTTGGTTTTTTTCTCTCATTTGTTTTGCTTTATTGCGCTTTAGAACAAAGGATTTAAAATGTTTTATCCCAGGAAATTGTGTTTTTACTGGATTTGAGTTGAACTTTTTTGTGACATTTGAAACTGGCCTAGATATGAAGTAAATCTCCTTCAACTGTTTTGTTTGATTCGTGCTCTTTAGCGTTTTAAAATTTATAAATAATAAATTTATAACGAAAAAAAAAGAAAGAAAATTGTTCCATGTACCATACTTTCTCAATTTGATCGCCTCTCCGCCCCCACGCACTCAGAGTGATTGTTTTTTCAAAGAATAATAATTTTCCTTTTGTTACTTTCTTTTGTATATCTTTATTTCTTTGATTGTTAATTTGTTTACGTGTTTCTTACTTCGACCAGTAAAATAGATATTTATTCGTTTCATGCTATTCGCTACATACGTCGTTTAAGAGGACGGTTTTTTTCTTAAATGGTTGAAAATCCATTTTTCTTTTGTGTAACTCCGATTCTTACGATCACACAAATTTCGATTTTTCTTTTTTGTAATGATTTTTCTTTCGTTAACTTGTTAACCCCTTAATGGTCACATTTAATTACGGTTTAAAAATTCAAATTCATTATTGCCACCACTTTTTTGAAAGAGAAATATTCATCTTACTTAATGACAAACAAAATGATACCAGAATAAAACCAATTATACTATTTTATAAAACGGGTGGGAATCAAACAATTCTGAATAAAAGCCGTGAAGCTTGCAGCCCTTGAATCTCTCGAGCGCGATGATTAAGTGGCTAAATCTTTAAATAAATAAATATAGCACGCAGTTGATTGGGCAGTTTTAACACTGTAATTTCGACTTGATCGTTTATTATTTTAAATTCCCAAAAGACTTTCCTTAAAGAAAACAGAAATAATAATTATTTATTTATGTAGCCTTTTTCAACGCTATGAAAATGAAAAATTAAACCTTTTTTATTCTTCAAAATCACCATCGTTATAACTAAACTAAATGATGCTTTTGGAAAAATTAAGTGAATGGGCAGAGTAAAAAAATACGGCATTTTAACAGCAATATTGAATGCAGTCTTATCAACGTCTTTAAATCCCCCAAAATAAAGAAACACCAAAATATTTATGATTTAAAAAACGTTCTATTCTAAGAGATGTTGAAATGGCGAGTACGGCAAGTTTTAAAAAAATCAATTTCTGTTAACGGAGATTTCCAATACCCGAGGTACTAGCGGTCCCAATTAGGTCGGATAATCGAAGTTGCACTGTATTTACGTAATAATAATATCTAAAATTTAAAGCTTAAAATATCAAACTTAAAAATAATTACTATTAAAGATGGATTTTAAATTAAAAATTTTAAACTCGGCAACATTTATCCAAAGATGCGTAATAATTTATACTGTTGATTATGTTCATACTATTTTTAATTAAGGAAGGAGATTGATTCTTTCGAAACCACAAAATCAATCTTTCCAGCTGACTCAAAATTCTAAATAAGTTATTAATCGAAATGATGTAACAAGAAAATGTTAATGACAAGTTATGCTTTACATTTAAACTCTTCCATTAGGTTGTTGAAACTAATTAAAAAATAATTTAAAGAAGAAGAATGAATTGAAAATATACTATATATTGATTAGTATAGTCAAATTAAATTATTTTTTGCTTCATCCTTTGAAGGGTAACTATAGTGTCTGGTATATTTTTTTCATTTTCTATCATATTTTAATAATGTTATTATGATTTTTAAAGTTTTTCTTCATTTTACTTTGGTTTTATGTGTGTTCGTAGCCTCAAATTCGTATTATTTTGCTTTTCGTGGCCAGTACAAAGATTTAAAAAAAATGCAAATTTTAAAAATAAAAAATTGAAATTTTTTCTCTTTTTAAACTATATTTCTGAAATCAAAGGGGCTAAATTGACTTAAACAATAAAAAAATGTACGTATAAAATATATTTATCAAAATTTAAATTTAATCAGATGAAAACAACATTTATTTTATGAGAAAATGAAATTATACATTGACATTTATTAGTTTTTAAAAAAACCAAAGAAAAAAAAAGAAAAGAAAAAAAAGAGAGAGAGAAAGAAAAGAAAAGAAATCATTTTTTGTAAGTTTTTAAGCAGTTATTTTAATGTAAATGAGTTTTTTATATAATAAAAAATTGAACTATCTTTAATATTTAAACTATACTTCTGAAACCAAAGGGGCTAAAATAAGCCAAACGATTAAAAGGTGTACGTATAAAATATATTTATCAAAATTTAAATTTAATTAGATGAAAATAACAATTATTTTCTGAGAAAATCAAATTCGGTGTTGCCATTTATTGGTTTGCTTTTAAAGGAAAAAAAACTTCAGCTGTTAAGAAGTAAGTTAAAATATTAAAATAAATCAAATAGTTTAGTTTTCATGAGGAAAACGAAATAGAAGTCCATATATATGAACCCAGGTAGCGAAGAGATTAAAGCCATTGACTGTTTTGGATTTTTTTTTTTTTTTTCATATAGATATTAGAACCATTTTGGTGCTTAAAAAATATCTTCCTTCAAAGATTTTTAATTTCCAAAGAAGTGATACTATCAACGGTGATTATATTAAGATATTTTTGAATATGAACTTTCTTATTCACTTCGCTTCAAGAAGGGAAAAAAAATTGAGAACCATTTCATTGTTAAAGTTGTGTGCTTGCATTATCTCTCGTCTATCAAAGTAGCCACCTGAAGGTACTTTTCTGCATAGAATTCGGACCACCCTGTAAAAAAGCACAGCGTTTTATGCAAAAGAAGCCAAAAATTAACTTATCATTCAGTTTTTCTGATTTTGCTTGCATGTCACGTCGTGCACTCAACGTGAATACCACGAGGTTCGGCCATCATGCGTGATAAAGCCGAACATAGCGAACTTGTCGAATTAGCTCTAATCAAATCCTACAGTAGCTGCTATTGTGTTTTAAAAGGTGTAATATCCTTTCGTTTATTTTTCGACATTCTTTTATCTTAAGCATGAAGTTGGTTATCTTATGAAAAATGATTTATACGCTAGTGTATATTTCGTGTATTTTTCGATTCTTGTTTTTATTTCTGTTAATGAAATAATTGCGTAAAAAAGGTTTAGTTTTGCAGAAATTGTGATTTAGAATTCACCAATTCATAAAAAAAGGCAACATCTCAGTGCTACCATGGCAACTGGGTTGCCAGTTTGACCTACACTTTCAATTCTAAACTTCGATTTACATAAGAAATTTTAAAAGAAAATTTTTCACTTTATGAATAAGAAAACATCTGTCATTAAATAAACAAAACAATATAATTCTGAGTTTTTGGTGAGAACGTAAAATTTCAGAACTAAAAAGGGGGACAAATTTGGCAACCCCTCGCCAATTTGGCTTCTATTTTTTATATCTGTTTCGCATCACTTTCACAAAATATATGTGTTTCGGGAATATGTTCAGAATATGTGCAAAAATAATATTATTTATTTATTTATTTAAGATAATGGTTAAAAAAAAATATAAAATAGTCGCCAGCGCCAGCTCTTTTTAACGACAGTTATATGTTTCATCAGGATTTTAAAATAATTTTTAAAAAATCCTGATGCTTAATATCATGTTTTTATTTATTTTAAAAAACTTTGAAAAAAAGGAAGTACATTTTTGGATCAGAACATTAAAAGATAACATAATATACATACAATAGCAAAATGAAGACGGCTGACCACAATTATTTTTATTAGGAATTATCTAATACATATGTATATATAAAAGTTTTGTATAAATAACTATTGAAAGTAAAGGAAATACATTTTTGGATCAACTTATAACAAATAATAAACTGAGAATATATTATTTATCTACTTTAGGCAAAAATGAATTTTAGAATGTAAATACTGTACAGAATATGTGTATGGTTTTATCGTAAAACGTTATTTTTATAAAACTAAAATTAAAACTCTAAAATGCCCTTTATATTTATTTAAAATATTCTTTTATATAAAAAAAAAAAATTAAAAGCAAGTGTGCAAGATTTTTAAATTTTGATATATAATAAGCATGGAATTAAAATTCTTGTACTTATGCAGTGAATATTTTAGTTAAATATGTACATCCGTTATATCAATCTCTCTTTTTTAATTAAAAAAAATATACATATTGATACCAGAAAATGTATTTTATTGAATACTATTTAAATTTACAGCAGTAATTAAGCGGTCTATTGAAATGCGCTTAATTATAGTAAATTAACAAATTTCTGTGATGAAGTATATATTTAAATCTAAAAAAAGACAAGGATTTGCATGTATGCACACCAGTACAACTACGCTAAAAGTATGATAGTTAAAAAATTTTACACTAGTAAATCGAAGGTACAATTAGGTGTTTTACTCAATGACTTTTGCACAATTATTTTGCTTAATAGATATTTTGTACAGTTTCTAAATAAATTTCCATTATTCATTTTATAGAAAAAATTCGAATTACGGTTGTTGATACTTTTGTATTGACTTGAAACAATATATCTCAATTAAAGATATTAATTTCTGCAATTCCTTATATAAAATTGTAAAAAAAATAGTACAACTTTATGATAGTTACTCACATACACAAAAGAAAAAACATATTTTGTACATTTCTTTTCATTCTAAATCAGATTAGATTTAGAGTTCTTCACATGAAACATGCTGGCCTCTTCTCTCTCTCTTTTTTTTTTTTTGCCTTAAAAGGACCAGGTGGCACGCGCCTTTCTAACAAAGGGGCCCCATAGAAAGATGGGGTCATTGTGTTCATAATAACCCCTCAAAGACAGGAGATCAAGTACTTTATTTTTAGCCGAAATTGTATCATCTTACTCTGGGTTGTCGTGGAATCATATTTCTAATCAGATAAAATTTCTCTTTTTATACTTAGGTCATAATAATAAACACAGAACTTGATAAGCTTATTAAGCAATTATTTCTTTAGTCTTCAGCTATTCAGGGGTAAATTTTGCTAGCCTCTTCTGGTTTCTCATTGTTTTTCAATCTATATTATCGGCAGATTTAAGTTTTTCATTAAGCAATAAAGATGCTTCTTCATATTATTGAATGTGATATTATTTAGGCTGTTGCATGTGAAACATATTTTCTTGAATACTTATTCATATTTTTTCATTATATTACGGAGAAGATTGATTCTTTTTTATTACCTATAAAGTCACAGGCCGCGATACTTTCAAATACTTTTGGTTGTCACATGATCAAGATAGTCTGGTTTCCACTAATTGTTCAGTAATGTATGATCGTGTCAGGCTGAAAGGTAGCCGAGATCGTTGTAAAGCTGGCAGTGATGAAAACCTGCTGTTAATATGAGTTACGAATGTTGACAATAATTCATTTAGAATAATTTTAAGAACATTTCTGCATTAAAATGTGTCCACTTTAGTATTAGTTCTGTTTGCTAACACGATGTTTGACAAGCTAATAAAGCAATTATTCCTTTAGTCTTGAGCTACTGAGTGATAAATTATACTAGCCTTTTCTACCTTTCCTTTTTTTTCAACCAATATTATCGGTAGATTTAATACTGTTATTAAGAAATAAATGTGCTTCTTCTCATTGGTTAACTTGATATCATTTTAATGTACTGCATGTCAAAATTATTTCTCTGTCATGCTTATTCCCATGTAATCATTATGTTAGAGAAAAATTACTTTTTTTAATTGTAAATCGCAATCACCAAACACACTGACTGCAATACAGTAACGAGATCAATATTGGCTGGTTTTCATCAGTTGTCGAATTGCCGTATGATAAATGCAGGCTGAAAAGTAGTCGAGATTGTTGGAAAATTGACAACGATGAAGGAGGTAGTTGACATGAGTTAAGAATGTTGCCAATTCATTTAGAATAATTCAATGAATATTTCTCCATTGAAATGTTTCCGCCTTAGTATTAGTTCTGTTTGTTTATACGAAATTTAACAGGCTTATTAAGTAATTATTTCTTTAGTTTTGAGTTATTGTGGAATAAACTTTAATTCCTTCTTCCACCTTTCCATTGTTTTTCAGCTTATATTATGGTATGATTACTAATTTTTTTTTTTTTTTTTTTTTTTTTAATGAAAGTTGCAGCCAACGAAAGACACAAGCTGAAATATTTTAATGAGATCAACATAGGCTGGCTGCCATCAATTATAGAATTATCCAATGATCATGATAGGCTTAAACGTAACCGACACCAGTGTAGAATTGTGGCCTGTCGCTTTCGTTGACGACGATGTAAGCCTGTTATTTGATAACAGTCTGGAAAGTTTCCAATAATTCATTGAGAATAGTTCTAAGAACGTTTCTCTATTAAAATGTCCCGCTGTAGTATTAGTTCTGTTTGCTATCACAAAATTTAATAAACTTATTGAGCAATTATTCAGGAATAAATTTTGATAGTCTTTCAACGATCAATGTTATATTTAGATTTAAATGGGCTATTAAGAAATAAATATGCATTTGTTTGTTATTCCGCGTGGTTTTATTTAGTCTGTTGCATGTAAAATATATTTCCTTATTGTCTTAATTTGTTCATTATTTTGATAATACCATCATTAATTTAACTGGAAAATTTCCCTTTTCTAAGACTGCTCGCTTAATTATAAATGCTCTCAATTTAAATATTTTTTTTTAAAAAATAGTTATAAACTTCAATGTTAAATCCATGCACAAAAATATTAAATACACCGTGGAGGACAAGTAAAAAATTTCTCAAAGCTCTATTCAAATTAGCAAAAAAGAATTAATATTTTTCGAATAACGAAGTTATAAAAATATGAACAGGGAGAAAAACTAGCTTAAAGTTTTCATTTGTATGGGTCATTGCGCGGGATCAATTAACAAAATTTATAACTCAAAATACAATAATCGTATAAGTAAAAATGAGACGGCAAAATATTCACAATTAAAGAAGCTTTCAGTTAGTATTAAGAAAAGAAAATCGATATTTTGACCAATTTCAAGATACTGTGTCCCCTTAACCCCTTGGGGACGAGAGGCACGTATACGTGCCGCAAAAAGGCTTAAAAATCCTTTTTTATCCCCACTAGTAAAATTTTACTGTAAAATTCGCCTTATTTAATAGGTGCATTTCCTCGATTTAGTGAGACACGAATTTCTGTTTTTAAAACCGGTGACAAAAGATTAAAAATTTCGTAAAAAGCTTCCATCGCGAAGGGGTTAAGACGCTATTTTTTGGATTAAATGAAAAAAAAAAATTGTCCTTTCCAAAGTACAAATTTAACATTAGAAGATTGAAGGTGATAGTAACTCATTTTTTCCCCCAAAAACTCAACAAATGAATCAATAGGAAAAACAATATTCATTAAATGCAGATGGTTCCGTTTGATCCAAAGCGCCAGAAATATTGAACAGACAAAAATCAACATGAATGAAACTTAATGCATAATGTAGAAATATCTTCCATAAAATGATGTAACGTAAGATTTCCTTTCCTTGTTATTCTGCCGAAGGCTACATCCCAGTCACGATTTTTTATGCTGTTGTTCTGGTCGACAGTGTGAATTTTGAATTATTCGATGTGATATACTTTAATCTTTTAAACAAAAGAAGAAGAAATAAATGAAATCTAAGACCTTCTCTGCAGTACAATTTTGAATCATTTTATGACAATAAAAACTATCCTTAAGTTTCATTGAAAAAAGCTATTAAATCAAGCCGGACTTCACCTTTACCATACATATATATCCTTTATTGTTCAAAAGTAATCTGATAAGCCTACAAGTAGAATATTTGTGCGTAACTAGAGAAATCATTTTCTTGAATTAAATTCATATTAAAACTGTCTTTAGTAGCCATTCTGTAATGATTTTATTTTTATCAAAATTTCCATACAATCAAGGATAGAGACATCCACAATGAAAATAAAACCTCTTTCTCTTCATTGTACTTGTATAGGTATAGTAAATAATGAATAAATTCATTTCTTATTTTTATGTTTTTATATTATCCTTCGAAGTCTCCCACGAAATCTCGCGAAATTAAGTAACAACGTCTTTAACCGATATCTTAACATTAGATTTAGAAATGAGTTTATGGGTGTAAGTAAAAAGAAAATTTAAATTTTACAATATATATAAAATTTAAATGTTAAATAAATAAATATTTTCGAAGAAAATTGGTGGGAACTGGAATCAATGGTAAAATGTTCCTTTTAATCCTTTGAGATTTGATGGTCCAATTTTCTACCACTTAGTTTTAATGCCGAAATGTCACAATGACACCGGAATATTCGAGCAAATTAATCTGAAAAAGGTTTACTGCATTTTTTCGTGTATACCGTAAACTGAATTTTTTCTTAGCAAAATACTGGTGCCAATGTGACATTTGGAATTTTCCTGAAATTTTCCCATCAGAGCTCAAAGGGTTAAAGAATATCAGATGTTTGCTTGTTGTTGTAGTATTAAGGATGTTTTGAATAACCAGCAGGAAAGTAAAATCAAAATTGAACAAATAATAAGAATAAAATAAAGGTTCTTGTTTTAATGTTTGGATTTCATAGCAATGAAATGTTTTCATACTTAAAATACTACTTAACTATCGCTTGCATGTTTTACATTATCATATAAATGCATCCTACTGGTGTGTAGTCCTTCTGATATGTTATTCATAGTACAACAGTCAATTATCTATCAAGTACCATTTGACCTTGTTCCATGTACTTTTGCTCCCGTTACTAATCAAGCAACGCACAGACTACACGATTGCATCATGGACATGAAACATGGATTGTATCATGGATCATATTGTTGTTCGTGATTTAATCGCTGCTGAATAATGCAAGAATAATTATGTTAACTCTTTGCGGCGCAGAAAACTTTCATTGCTTCAGTGTTGAAATTAATAATTGACATCGATATTAGAAAACAACTTTGTTTGTAAATACGAAAACAGGCTGTATTTCACGCATCTAATAAACCAAATTTTTCTTTACCAAAATTCTGGTGCCAATGGTACCAAAATTCTTTGGGAATTAAAATTAAGTGATTTTATAGATATACCACAGCCCCTTCAGTTGTTAAGTGATTTTTTTTATCTACTCGTTAACATAAAAAAAAACAGACAATATGAGTAAAAATATTTTAAAATTATTTATGATTTTTGTTTTCAGATGTAGATTCTATAGCAAATATTTATTTTCACATTAGACATAATATTAACTATGTCATATTTCAATATAACTACTCCTATAATTTAATCTTAAAAGGATAATATAATTTTGGCAAAATACTTCTTGTTTCATTAATTAAATTTTTAGCATTTTAAAGATTTCCCTATAAAAATAATATCAACATTATTATATTTACACGCTTCACATAAACTCGAATGTTATTAACTGCAACGCAACTGATGTTTCATTCTGATGTTTTATTCTGAATACAACAGTGTATCATCCATCAAGTACCATTTTACCTTTTCCATGCACTTTAGCTTTCATTACTTCATCGGGCGACTCACAGACTGGACGATTAATTTATCATCGACATAAACATCAAGATTAAGATTCTACAGCAAATTTTTACCCTTAAATTAGACATAATATTAACAATGTTATATTTTAATATAACTATTCCTATAATTTATTCTTTAAAAAAAAATAACACAAATTTTATAACATACTTCTTTCATTATTTAAGTTTTTAGCATTATAAAAATAATATCAACAATATTATATTTACACGCTTCACCGAAACTCGGGTGATAACAACTCCAACGTAACTTTAACAAGGGCCTTCTGATGTTTTATTTTGAATACAACGGTGTATCATCCATCAAGTACTATTTTACCTTTTCCATGTACTTTAGCTTCATTACTTCATTGGGCGACTCACAGACTGGACGATTAATTTATCATCGACATAAACATTCAAGATTAAGATTCTACAGCAAACTTTTATTCTCACATTAGATATAATATTAGCAATGTCATATTTTAATATAACTATTCCTATAATTTATTCTTAAAAAGATAATATAAATTTTATAAAATACTTCTTTCATTATTTACATTTTTAGCATTATAAAAATAATATCAACAATATTATATTTACACGCTTCACCTAAACTCGAGTCTTATTAACTCCAACGTAACTTTAACAAGGGGCTTCTGATGTTTTATTCTGAATACAACAGTGTATCATCCATCAAGTACCATTTTACCTTTTCCATGTACTTTAGCTTTCATTACTTCATCGGGCGACTCACAGACTGGACGATTAATTTATCATCGACATAAACGTCAAGAGCGCGTTGTCGGTGGTGTTTTATTTATCGCTGAAAGACACGTTACTATAGGATTAGGTTATTACTTCTAGTGAGAGCTACTTTTATGTACATAAATATTCGGTAGCAATCGCGTGATCCATCGGGGAACGACGAGTGCAGTAATCCCTTTCGATTAGTGACGTACGTTAAATGTTTCAATATGCAATTTTTTGGGTCCCTCCCCTTACTAAAAATTCTGAGGTAATGGTGATAAATATTCAAGCCATGTCCATGGCGTATATTTTGTATTGATTGTAAAAGGGAATTCCTAATATTGTTTCATGTTGCAGACGGAGGACGGAAATGAGATAAACTTTTTATCCTCATTAACTAGTATTTGTTTGATTAAATATTAACTTAATCGTTGGAAAATGTAAAAATTTTCCACTCCTATATTTGGAAGGATGAATGTATAGGTATATTTTCAATATAACTTCAACTATGCGTGTTATTGTTGCATAATATGTATTTTACGTTAATTAAGGAAAGATAATCAAAATGTTCTTTTATGTATAATCTATATTCATTATTTGCAGGAATGAATGAATAAGATTTACTTTTATTAACCCGTGGACTCCACATTTTGGTTCAACACCCGTGCATTCCATGCAAATGCGTGGATGTTTGAGTATCTTCAAATTCAACTGCGTATAACTTTTGTTCGCAAAATAATGGTTAATCGCAATAACATGTAATACAGGATTCCTATAGCAAACTTAAAATTTTGCTAAGGAAAATACAAATTAATGAAAGCATGTTTTAAAGAAACGTCGAAATATGAAATTTTGGTCAGTGCGAATTTGCAGTAGTGTGTAGTTTGCCGGTTAAATAAATATATATATATTTGAAAATAATGTTATAATAAAAATAAAACATGCTATTTTATATATAATGATGCAAAGCAAAAGTAATAATTTTCAAATTTCAGTCAAATATTCGCCGTTTAAATTTTTAAATTTTAATTAACGGAATAAATATATGAATATTTTCCCAACAAATATAAAAAGCCCTATGAGTTATGACTGGCAACAAACAAGTATTTCTTGCATTTAAAAACATGTTTTAAAAGCATGGAATCTGTTTCACATGGAAAATTTTCCGTTCAGAAAAGTAATGTATAAGAAATCCATATTTAAAAAAGTTCCTTGTATCTTCTAAATAATGCAACATCAATTAATGATTGAATTTAAACTAAGTTTCTAAAAATATACGATTATGTGCATTTATTTTGATATACATGATTTATTACTAAAACTATGTATTGTTTTTTTTTATTTTACGAATGTTGGGCATGTTTTAAAGTTTTTGTTTTGAAAATTAAATTTTATGATTATAGATTAAGTAATTAATGTTTCTTTTGCAAACATATGCCAGATTATTTAAATAATAAACCCATTACAACGCTTGCGTAGTATGGAAGGAATTGGATCAAAATTGGTTTCCACGATTTTTTTAACTATTGTTTACAGTTGAGATTTTAAAATTGTGTAGTGCTTAAAAATCTGATATTTTTTTAATTCAGAATTTTTAATTCAAACCAGAAAAATTTGCCTAGTAATTTTATTGTATTTTCTTCACGAATATATATATATGTATTTTTTTTTTGTTTCAACTAGGGGGGCCCCGCCCCCCTGCTCGCTATGCTCGCCAACCCCCCGCGTAATGGCTTCGCGATTCCAAATTATTGGCTACCCCTGCTCGCCAATATCCCATGGTATGAATAAGCAGTTGCAGACCTTTCAAATGATGCGTCACACGACTGGTGTTGTAAAGAAATTAAAAATATGCCTCCCTGGGGGGCAGAGTGGGGCTGACACACAAGACATCCATAAAATGAATAAACAGTTGCAGACCTTTCAAATGATGTGTTACACAATTGGTGTTGTAAAGAAATTACAAAATGCGCCCCTATGAGGGCAGAGGGGGGGGGGTTACACACAAGATATCCATAATATGAATAAGCAGTTGCAGACCTCTCAAATGATGTGTCACACAATTAGTGTTGTAAAGAAATTAAAAGTGTGCTCCCCTGGGGGGCAGAGTGGGGGATGACACACAACACATCCATAATATGAATAAGCAGTTGCAGACCTTTCAAATGATGTGTAACACAACTGGTGTTGTAAAGAAATTAAAAATGTGACCCCCCCTGGGGAGAGCAGAGTGTGGGGGGGGACACAAGACATCCATAATATGAATAAGCAGTTGCAGACCTTTCAAATCTTGTGTAACACGACTGGTGTTGTAAACAAATTAAAAATGTGTCCCCCCTGGGGAGCAGAATGGGGGATAACACACAAGACATCCTTTAAATGAATAAGCAGTTGCAAACCTCTCAAATGATGTATCGAACGACTGATGTTGTAAAGAAATTAAAAATTTGGCGAAATATTACAGTTATCGCAAAGTTGGCGTCACTTTTGACAACTAATTTTGGTCGCCAAATTTGGCGATATATCGCCAAGTTGGCGACAAACTTGGCGATTGTTGGTGATGGTAACCTTTCCTCTCTTTATGGTAACCCATATGGCGATGCATAGACGGAGCCCTTTCCTGATTGGTCTATTCGACTCATGGAAGGAGTGGACAACCCGGATTCGTTAGTTCCGGAAATCTTCCACATCAGCATCATTCCAGGAGTCATTCCTTTTAAGGCTAGTTTTTTTTTACTATAGAAGGATAATCACTTAAAATCACATGTTATAAATTCGGAATTCTTTTATAAAAAAATGCAACAAATTTGACAGGAATGACAATTAGTTAAAAACTTGATTAGATTGAAATAATACTCAGACTGATTTAAGGTGAATACAGATTATTCAGAAAAGAGAAGGTAAAATGAAACAATGATTTTTGTTGGCCTATTTTATTTAATTGAATTTTTTGTTTTTTGTTCATTTTCGAATTCTACCAAACCCTTAAGAGAGCAACAACGTAAAATTCTCAGCAGAAATAATCGATTACCTTTCATGCGCAGATAAATCAATATAAATAACAAATCTGATCATTCAGGATAGAGAAAGAGTTAAACGGAAAATAGCTTTGAAGATTTATTCGATAGGCAGTTATTAGCGTAACACTAATTTGATCAATGTCTATAGATGCGATAATAATTAATTTTTCAGCTTCCATATACTAGAGTAGATTATCGCTTAATTATTGTGAGATGATGTAACTTTTAGAGTTTGTGCATCGGAATATGAGTTAACGAAAGTCGGTACTAATAGTGTTAAATGTAAATTAACTGTATTACGATGTTCGCTTAAATATAGTTGATTATAAATAATGTTTTGAAGGAAATAATTTTCCTGAGGTTAATTCTACATTTTATGTGCATATAAAGTTAAGAAGCAAATACTGATAGATTATTGTTAACTGCCAACTACAGAATTTAAATAACATTTCTAGTATGCGTGTAAAGGCGAGACGGAATAGTTTATAAGAATTGTTATACATTAGCTGACCTGCCCGGCGTTGCCCGGGTCCGAGATGTTATTCAGTTTTCAAATGTGTTATATGTTTCCCAAATGACCTTTAAATCAAACTCAAATTTGTATTATTTTCGATCTTTAAGTCCATTTTGTCAGAATTTATTGAATTGAAAATATGAGCTGTTTGGTATTTTATTTTCTGTGTAATTTTATTTTTGGACTATATGCGTATTCAACAGCGAAGTAAAATTGAATTTATTTATGAACCTGGTTTGAAATGTTCGTAGCACAAACTGCTATTATTTATCACATATTCAAATACGATAGATTTTGGTTTTTGGGACACCATTTAAATGGGACAAAATGTCTAAAACAAAATCTAAAAATATCAACAACCTTTAACCGATGCCTTATCGGAATAAATCATGCTGATTCGATGTGTCTCAATTTAACCGGAATTTAATATGAAGTTGGAGATACATTTAAGAGTTTAATAATATCTAAATTTTATAAATTTCCCTATCATTTGACAGTATAATGATTGTTGTAAAGATAGAAGCGATGAATAAAAGGCGATTAAAGTAATTAAGAAGAGATGTTGATTACATATGTAAATTTGTAAGTGGGTGAAAAAAGTCCGGTCCGCATTTTCAGAAAGAATCGTGTTTTGAGCACCTTATAGCCAGAACAACGATTGGCCCGGAGATGAAGTCAATCCTACGCACCCTTTCTTGTTTGTGACGTCAAACGCCTAGCGAATAGCAACCCTTCCTTCTGCAAAGAGATCATGCTTATTGTTCATTTATTTTTCCGTAAATGTTATCAAGCAAAGACTGTAATATGAGGAAATGTTATTCACCGTTGTTTACGATTAAAACATAGTTTAAAACAGAGAGCTTTTTCAGATTAAAATGCTTTAAACTTCACAGAACGTCTAAACATAGGTTTTTTTTCCTCAATTCAAAAATATTATTTCCTTAACTCGCTATGTTCGATGAAATTGAGAAGTTAATTAAAAACAGTAGTAAAGACTCTCTTGTAATAAATATAATTCTATTAATCATATATTTTATGACACATTTGAACTTAGTTTATTTTTTGTTTGGCGATGCAGCTAGCTAAACGTTCTCGCTTTCGCCAACTCGCCAAGGCTGGTGCTCAAAACGTGATTCTTTCTGAAAATGCGTCCGGTCCAGGATTAGAAGCAGGAATGTATTAGATTAATTTTAAATACGATTATTCAATCGGTAAATCAATTATAACAGAAGTAACTGACCTTCGATTTATTCTGTTGAACTGATCCAGAGTATCAGACCAGATAAAAGTGATCGTTGAGGTTAACTGGGTGAAATAGTTCTCCAGTGTTCGTGTCCGGGATAGCTCAGTTCGAAGAGCATTGGCGGTTTCAGCCAATACATCCCTGGTTTGAATCCTGGCCAGGACTTTTTTCACCCAATATTGAAAAATGGAATAATTTACTTCTGTCAGGAATATATTGGCTGATGCCGCCATTGCTCTTCCAACTTTGCCATTCCGGACGAACATTGGAGAACTATTTCATCCACCTAACCCTAACGATTACAGTGTTCGCCCGAGATGGCTATAAAATATATAAAATATAAAGTATTTTAGATTTTAAAATAATATTTTAGTTTCTTTCATTTATTCTTCTAATATCTTAAAGTTTACTCAAAATCTGTATTTTTTTATATAGAGTTTATTAATGAAACTACATTAATAAATGACAATCTATGTAACATTTAAGATATCATATTACTTGTCACCCCCATCCACCATATACACTAAGCATGATTTCTAGAGGTATTACATTGTAATCTTACCTCTTAACAGAAAGATTTTTACAAGGTTAAAAAAAAAAATATGCACTTTTTTTCTGAAAAAAGAAAAATGAACATTTATGATTTCATGTTTATTTCTTATGACAAAATGACGGAGATTTCTTTAAATAGACTAGCATCTGGTACTTAAAAGGCAATTAGAAGTCGCGATAAAGCGGAGTCGACACCAACTGCGGTTGCCAGTGAAAAGGGAATGGGCCCGAGGGGGGACTTCCGAATTTTCCGTTGATGATAATTATTATCTACCCCCTCCCCATACCAAAGAAACCGAAGTTGAGATGTCGCCTGATGTTCAGTTCTTTTTAAAGACATTCTTAACGGTACTTTTTACAAAAACCCGGCTTTCTCCTGTTACAAATGGGCGTATTTGTAACTTTAGAGGAAATTGTTGAAATACAAATGAGACGAGAATCTTAATTATTGTTGAATTGTTGCCTGGAAGGGAAATTTTAAAAAGTCTACTTCTTATAAAAGTAATAAAAGATTTTTATTATTATTTTAAACAAAATTGATTGTTTAACTTTTTTTACATTAAAAAAAAAAAAAAAAAAAAAAAAAAAATTACAAGGCATTGATCAAGAGTTGGCATTCTCATACTTTGACTACCACTGTTTCCAAATAATAGAATTTCTAGAAAAAATGTACCTTTAGAAAAAATTGTTAAAATACAAATGAGACGAGAGTCTTAATGATTGTTGAGTTGTTGTCTGAAAGGCAAATTAAAAATGTATACCTCATAAAAAAGTTACAGAAGATTTTCATTATTATGATAAACAAAATTTAATGTTTATTTTATTTTATTTTTTTTTTTACATGAAAAAACTTTATAAGGCATTGATCAAGATATGACACTATCACATTTCTTACTACCACTATTTCCAAAAAAATAATTTTCTCCAAAAAAATGTGTATTTTTAGAAAAAATTGTTAAACTACATATTTGTCGAAAATCTTAATTATTGTAGAGTTGTTGCCTGGAAGTCAAACTTTAAAGAGTCCACCTCATATAAAAGAAACAAAAGATTTTCATTATTATAATAAACAAAATTTAATATTTTAACCTTTTTTTACATAAAAGAAGGAAAATCTTATAGTGCATAAATCAAAAGTAGGCATGATCATATTTTTGAATACCACTATTTCCAAATAATAATTTACGTGGTAGATTGCTAGAAGATTTCCAAGAAAAATCTACTGTGAAGATTATTGATTGGAAATAGTGATAGCTGAATAAAAATTCCTCACCAAACCCTATAAAAGGGTACTTTTTCAGGATCGGTGTGTTCATGTTTTTGGAAAACCATTTTTTTCTAAACAAGGATCTTCATAAAATATATGTCTTTGCAAATGTTTTCGATGTTCAGAAATATTGGTAACAAAACACATTACCATATACTTAACAGAAAATTTTCACCCATCAATTAGGTGCGAGATTAAATTAACACGCTGTCATATTGGCTTTATTTAGTCACCATACTTATACCATTGAGTATCTGATAGGAACGGTTATTAACATGCACAAATAACCCTTTATGGCATGTCAAATATAGCGTAAATAATTGCAGAGAAGCCGGTGTCATTTTCGTTTCTCATCTGTCACAATAAGTAAAATTGAACACTGCTGTATGACAGATTCATAAACTGATACCAAACCGATTACATGTAAGACCAAAAAATCTGTGCGCAAAATGAAAAAAGATTTTGTGATTAAGTATTTTGTATTTAAAATCAAATTTTCCCTAACACTTATGACTGACAGGTCTAATGTAAAGCAGTATTACTGTTTTAATAAATCTTTTTCACCAATTTTATATGTGTACACACATAGATATATATATATATTAACGAAATAACTGATAAAATTTTTTAATGATTTCCATTTTGTTTTTCGATAAATTATAATGAATTCTATAAACGTTCAGTTTTACTAAAAAAGCGATTAAAATAATAAAAAAGAGATGTAATAGATAATTTTATTTAAAATATCTTAGTACTATATAGCCTTAATCAGTCACTTCCTCAGAGAATATTTTTATAACTAATTTTTGTTTATATTGATACGTGATTCCGTATTGAAAATGAGCGAGCCATTGATTATTAGAGTTGAGAATAGAAGTAGTTTCTTGGATTAAACTTAATGAGAGAAGATTATATATTATTATTAATTGCAGTCCATTTACTTTAATGTTTCACTTTATGCTCATTCGTCACTTTTCATTTTAAAATGCGTTGCTTGAAGATCGAAGTAATGGTGTTTGAGAGGAAAAGTCGGTAAAAAGAAAATATTAAAGCTCAAACACTACTACTTTTATCTTCAAGCCACACATTAAAAAATGAAAAGTGACAAATGAGCACAGAGTAAAATAAAAAAGTAAATGGACTGCAATTAATAATAATACATATCTTCTCTCATGAAGTTTAAACCAAGAAACTACTTCTATTTTCAACTACAATACTTATTGTCTCGCTCATTTTCAAAACGGGCCCCACCAGTGGCCGAGAGGTACAGACCTCTCAACTGGTAGACGGCAGGTGCTGGATTCGAACCCAATCGCGGCTGTCGGCCTAACCGTTCGGAGTTTTCGTGGTTTTCTTCGAACCTTGCGTAAATACGGCTTAGGTTCCTTTAGAAAGACCCCACGAAGGGCACTCCCCCCTGGTCCTATATCCCTAGCATAGATAATCAGACGACAAAAAAATAAACCAAACCAAACTAAACATTTTCAAAACGAAATCATGTTTGTATGTAAATAAACAAAAATTAGTCATAAAAATAGTTTCTGGTGAAGAGATTGATCACTAAGTTATTTTAAATAAAATTAAAATATCAACATATCAGAATAATTTTTAATATGATTATTCAATCGGTAAATTAGTTATAACAGATGTAAATTTCCCAAGTCTATATTTTATAATCTAAAATATTATATATGATGAAATCATAATCATTTACATGAAATTGAATATGTTCGTTAAAAAAAAAATATATATATACAGATACATTTTTCAACCGTCTAATTAAGAAGTGACATTAGAATGTAATACCTATAGAAATCATGCTTAGTGCATGTGGTGGGTGGGCATGACAAATAGGTACAATATCTTAAACGTTACGAGATTGTCATTTATTAATTTATTTTCATTAATGAACGCTACATAAGATAATTTAAATTTTGAATAAATGTTAAGATATTAGAAGAGTAACTGAAAGAAACTAAAATAATATTTTTATGATGAAATAATAAGCATGTACATGAAGCTGTATATGTTTATTTATTTTTTCTTTTAAGAAGAAATAATGTAATACCTTAAATGTTACATGATATTTATTTTGCTTATTGTACATGTGTGTGTGTGTGTGGGGGGGGATAATGTGATACCTTAAGCGTTACAAGATTGTCATGCATTTATTTTCATCAATAAGCGCGTAAAATAGTATAAATTTTGAATAAAATTTTGAATCAGGATGAGAAGTAATCTGACATTTAAAACATTGGGAGATTTCCATTTATTTACTTATTTTCAATATATGAATTATAAATAAAATAATATAGATTTTTTAAAAAAGCTGACTTATTAGAGGAATAAATGAAAGAAAGTAAAGTAATTTTTTCTGATGAAATCATGAGGGGATGACAAGTAATAAGAAATCTTAAGCGCTACAAGATTGCCACGTGTTTATTTTTATTAATAAACCGTGCATAAAATAGTATAAATTTTGAATGAATGCAATTGAATGGGAATGACAAGTAATGTGTCATTTTAAACGTTACAAGATTGTTATTCATTTATTTATTTTCATTACACGAAATGTGTATAAAATATTATAGATTTTGAATAAGTTCTAAGAAATTAGAGGAATAAATGTATGAGAATAAAATACTGTTTTTTATTATGGAATAATAATAATTTACACGAAATTGTACATGTTCATTTTTTTCTTTTTTGAGAACAGAAAAAAGTAATGCAATATCTTAAATAGTACAAGAAGTCCGTTTATTTATTTTTGATGTATAATAATGTAGCTAGTATATATAATAATATAAATTTTGAATAAGTTCTAAGAAATTAGAAGAATAAATAAAAGAAAATTTAAAAAAAAAATATGATGAAATAATAATAATTTACACGAAATTTTACACGTTCACTTTTTTTTTTTTTTTTTTTTTTTTGAGAACAGAAAAAAGTAATACAATATCTTAAATAATACAAGAAGTCCATTTATTAATTTTTGTATGCATCATAATATAGATAGTATATACAATAACATAGATTTTGAATAAGGCCAACTTAATAGAGGAATAAATGAAAGAAACTAAAATAATAATTTTATGATGATATCATAATGATTTACAGAAAATTGTACACGTTCATTTTTTCCCTTTTCATAACGAAGATTAATTTAATAGTATCTTAAATGTTACAACATGTTTATTAACTAATTTATTTTATTAATTGTACACAAAATAACATACATTTTAAATAAATGCTAATGTTTAGAGGAATAAATTAAAGAAATCATAATAATCATTTGCAAAAAATTGCGAATTTTTTTTTTTCTTTCAAGCTTGTGAAAGCAATTTTATAAAGAGGTAAGCTTAGAATGAAATATGTCTAGAAATCTGGCTTAATGAGAAAAACGACAGGTAATGTAATATCGTAAATGTTACTTTTTTTATTTACTTATTTATCATTTTTCATTAGCGAACTGAGCATAAAAAATATAGACTTTTATAGTGAAGTGATAAAGAAATACCTGCAGAAATTGTGCTAAATGTTTGCATGTGTGTGTGTGTGTGGGGGGGGGGGGATTGTTCGGGTTTAAATGACATATTATGTTTAGCTTACTTATTTAGTTATTTATTTTTCATTACAAATTCAAATTGAAATTAATTTGAATATTTTTTCTCTTCATCAAATCCTATATAAATTAAAAAAATAAATAAAACTCAGATTATCAAAGAATGTACACACTTTTGAAGAATCTTTCAGCAGTACCCTTTATAAGAAACTTCCTCTATGTATAACACAACTTTTCTTGAAACTAATTCATTAATTAAATTACTTTTTATAACAGATTTTTCCTAGCAATCACAAGCATTTTAGGAAGATGTTTGAAAGGAAATGTGATATACCTCTACAGAAACTAAATCGAGAATCGATATTCGTCAGAAGGCCGGGATTAAGAGATCTCACTGTCTTTCGTACCCAGAATCCTATTAGCACAAAAGAAGCCGGGACAAAGTTCTGTTGTAATGAAAGACGGGCTTCTAAATGATGTATTGTAACTCGCACGAAAGTTCTGCTTTTCACTTCGAAGTGACACATTCCTCTTTAGATTGGCGTGTAAACATTAAATTACAGACTGTAAAAATATTTCAGCTCGTATTTTTCAAAAACACAAGAAATCACTTCACGATACTTATATAAAACAGGAATTAGTTAACAATATACAGGGTAATTAAAAAAACGTGAACAAATTGATATGACAAATCAGGCATACGACAAGGATAAAAAATCACATAGGAACATAGGGCCGCAAACCACTTACTGAGTCACAAATACAGGGTGTTTCACCCTAACTCGATTTGGATTAACGGTAATAAATTTCAGAAAATTGAAGTATATTATAATAAAATATTTAACAGACATTTTCAACTTTGTTTTAAATATGATAACGCCAAACAAAAGTGATAGAAGTTTGCATCATGCGCACCAGCAATATGCACTTGGCACTTCAGATTTTGGACTGTGATAATCAGCTTATACGGTATCATTGATAGCTTGAGCAATATGTTTTTCCAGATCTTTTCGTAACTTTATCACATTTCACACAAAATAAGGTACATATCGTTGCATTTTTATTAGAATATTTTTATTTTCCTCGAAATTATTACTTTCAAACCGCGTGTAGCTAGAATGAAACACCCTGTATTTACGACTCAATAAGTAGTTTGCGACCCTATGTTCCTATGTGATTTGTCCTTGTTGAGTGCTTGATTTGTCATATCATTTTGTCCACGTTTTTTTGAATCACCCTGTAAACATTTTTGCGCAATCAAGAGGAATATGTTAGTCAAAATATTCATGAATTTTTAATTTGCACATATGTCTTGTAATTATATAAATAATTTTATACATTTTTCTTCTACCAGATTTCTTTTAAGAAGTTTTAAATAAAATATTATACATTAGTATTATTTAACATCAATAATTTATTCAATAATTTTTAATAATAAATCTTATTAGCTCAAAGAAGCCGGAACAAAGTTCTGTTATATTAAAGACGGGGCTTCTAAATGATGTATTGTAACTCGCACGAAAGTTCTGCTTTTCACTTCGAAGTGATACATTCCTCTTTAAATTGGCGTGTAAACATTAAATTACAGTGAGTGTCAAAATATGTCAGCTAGTATTTTTCAAAAACACAAGAGATCACTACACAATACTTATATGAAATTGGAAGTTAACAACATATAAATTTTTGAGACAATCGAGAGGAATACGCTAGTCAAAATATTCATTGATTTTTTATTAGCACATATTTCTTGTAATTTTTATTATAATAATTATTTGAATAACTTTATATATTTTTCTTATACCAAATTTCTTTCAAAATGTTTTAAATAAATTATTACATACCAGTACTATTTAGCATCAATAATTTATTCATATTTTTTTTTTTTGTTTTTTTTTTTTGTTTTGTTTTGTTTTGTTTTTCTAGACTCAAGACTGACAGTTTAACATCAATTTTTATTCAGAAATTTTTAGTTCATACCAGAAATATAGAACTATTTTACGATTTATCTAATAACAAGTATTTAACGATCACATAAAGTAAAAATTATTCTTTCAAAATTTCTAGTATAACTTTGAAATTTCATATTCAAATTGGAGGTCAAACTGCATCTCTGCCTAGGTTTTTTTTGTACGCAAAACATGCTCCTCATTTCTACAAGTTAAGTAATTTGCAAACTGTGTTGAAAAGCTATTTTTACGAATCGGGGCTTTGTAGCGTAGCCGCAGATTTTTCGGTATTAAACAACTTCAAAGTATCACAATGTTCTCCTAAAGACCAGGATTAAGAGATTTCACTTAATATCTATTCAAAAATCCTGCAAGCGCAAAACAAAAGCTACGATAACAGTCTCTTTGTGAAGGAAACAAACAGTTTTCTAAATTTTATTTTCTTCTATTTTTATAGACAAAAAATATTAAATTCCTGAAAATGTTCGAAACCCGGTTTTCGACAGATTTACACGTTTTAGGTTACAGAGAACTAAAAAAACCACGTTTTTTCAAAATGTCTGGCTGTGAGTCTGGCTGTAAGTGACAAATAATTTGTGGGCGCTCTATCGCAAGAACTAATGCATAGAATTTCATAAAACTTTAGATTATGTGAGATCTTGATATAAACAATATCTGATTAGTTTTTAGTGTATAACGCTCAACAGGTGGCGATGCTATGCTACATCATTTACAATTGCAAGAATAACCATATCGCAAGAACTTGTGCATGGATTTTGATAAAACCTTACATTTATTTTTTACTTGATATAACATGGTGTTAATTATGTTCTGGTACAAATCGCTCGACAGTAGCGCTGCCATGCTGCATTATTCGTAATTATCGGCATAGCTCTATCTCAAGAGCTAATGCACGGTATTTTGTAAAACATCAGTTTCAGTTAGTCCCTCATACAGATTTGTTGTTTAGTTTTTGGTGTAAATCGCTCTACAGATGGTACTGCTATGCTACATTTTTAACGATTTCGTAATAAATCTATCTCAAGTACAAATACTTGGATTTTCAACAAACTTTACACTCAGATAAAAAGCCTGATAACAAATTGATCCTGATTAATTTTTGGTGTACATCACAGAACATGCGGCGTTGTTATGCAGATTTTTTAAAAAAAAAGATTTTGCAATAGCTTTATCTTAAAAACTAATGTATACATTTTCATCAAACTTCAGATTCAGTTATGTTGACAAAAGTTGTTGCTGACTAGATTCTGGTTCAAACCATCTTATCTAACCAATGGCGCTGTTATGCTGCATTTTTCAGGAAAAATATTGTCATGCATAAGATAGAAGAAAGTTTTGGGATGGCCACATCTGACTAGTTTTAATTGCAGTAACCTAAAACTTCTGTTATTCGCTTTATAGAGATGAAGTCCTCTATCGAATGACGGATAAATGCAAAAATAACAATATGAGTAAAAAACGTGACAAGGCAATTTTTACTAGATAAGACATCCATTTATAATTTTCTCTTAGAACAATTATGACATTAAATAATACACAAATATACATTTTTCTTGCTTACAAAATTTTTGGTGGAAATGCATCTTTTTTCTTTATGTTCACTGTAAAAAATTTTGCCGTTAAAAAACGGAAATAGTACTGGTAATCTAGACGCCAGTACTACTTCCGTTTTTTAACGGAAAAAAATTTCCAGGAATAGTTCCGTTTTTTCACAAAATATTTCCGTTTTTTAATATTTTTTTATGCAAAAATTTTCATTTGAAAGTTAAAAGAATTTTTCAAGGACAAACTAACATCTTTGTGATTTTTATTCTTTACTTAAGAAAGACACGTTAACATCAGGCACACATTATATACATTTAATTTAAATAACAGTGAAGAAATGTGACTTACCTTCCATGGGGATCGAACCCGGGTCGTCTTCGGTCGCAGCCTGCAGTGTAATACCATTACACCATGATTACACAAAACACTTTTTCAAATATCTTTAGTTATTTCAGATGCATTTCATAAAGTAAAGACAAGATTTTGAACGCGGATTTATTTCTGTAGCGATAATATATATATATATTATCGCTATAGAAATAAATCCGCGTTATATATATATATATATATTTATTTATTTATATATTATATATATATATTTAGCGTACAGTTCAAAATTATGTTTTATAGATTTTCTTTCTATAATTTCTGATATTTAGTTTTTTTTTTTAAATTTTAGCTTTATAAAAAAAAGTTTAGCCTTTAAGATATTACATGCATGAATGAAAGTATTAAAAATTTTTGTTTCCTTCTATTTTCGAAGAGTTTTAAAGTTCTATTGTAATATTATTCATATTCATTTATTTATTTTATAAAAGGATACTAACACACTTTTTTAAAAAGCATATATTTTAACAAATATTTTGTGTGACGATCTATTGTAAACTGAATAAAGATAACTTAATAAAAGTTACTATGGGTTATTAAAATTAATTACATTTATTGATTATTATGACTTAGGTAATCGCCAAAATAAAAATAATTTCGGTAATATATTTCGATATATTTTAAATTTTATGTGCGAACTTCTTAATTTGAATAGATTAAAAAGTATTATATATTAAAATTAAAAGTATATTTTTTCCCACTAAAATATCGTACGCACTTTTTATACTGTGATATAAATAAACATTATTTTAAAATCTTACTGAAAAAAAGAAAAATTTTACATCTGTATCAAACTTAAAAAGAATTAATAAATTTTATTATTACTATTGTTATTTTAATATTGTAAAAATATGCTCCTTTTCATTATTAAAACAGAAAAATAGGGAAATATTGCTATAACGTTTTTCTCTATTTTCCTCATACAGATGGCACCACGACACTTATCGGTTAAAAATACCAATGTTGTGCTGTTTAAAAACGGAAGTTTTACACATTCGGAAAAATTAACGGAGCAGTTCCGTGATTCGAAACCGCAAAGTGGGAAATACGGAAATACTACTGTTTTCTCGGAAAAATGAAACTATTCCCTAAAATTTTAGGGAAAAGTTTGTGTATATTAACGGATATTTTTTACAGTGTTGTTCTTCACGTTAGTCCTCCGTATTGTTTCTTTCTTTCCTTTTTTTTTTTTTGGTACTTATTCCTTTACCAGGTGGTTTTTGTTCACATTAACCTTTACGGAGGGGCTGTGACAGCATCTGTCCAGGCTTACATGTATTCTCAGGTAGACAGTGAGCGAGCCCCTGCGTAAAGGTTAACTTATGACAATATCTCGTTGTTCATTCTTTAGACATGCCTATACCATATCATCAGTTTTCAGCCTACAATTAATGATGTTTGTTACCTTATTTTAGCATACTTTACTTATTACTTTATTCCTTTTTTTTTCCATGTGAGATGTTTTTGTTTCACACAGCATCATTTTCCACTCTAGATCATTAAAAAGTGTTATTTTTCCTGTTAAATTTTATACTTCAAAATGTAATATTAAAAATTGCTATAATTTTATTTGTCTCCGATATTCTTGTTTTAAAAATTTGCATTTCAGATATTCCATTATTCTTCAGGAAATCCTAATTATTTGAATGAGAAATATAAAGTTTATTTTATGCATATATTTATTATAAATTGATTTTTTATAATCTTAAAAGTGAGTACACTAAAAAGTATTGCATTTTGTCCCAGTGCAATTATTCCACTACATTCTTTAAGCTTAGCTCTAAACAAATACACTTAAACTGAGACAACACTGGATAATACTAACGTTGCATATATTATATTTTTATTAAAATGCAAAAATGCAATAATAAAAAGTCCTTCCGGCAATGCCGGGAGGAAGAGGTAGCTTTCATATACTTATATATATATATATATATATTTTTTTTTTTTAAAATAAGTTACATTGCTCAAAAATACTAAGCTAAAATTAGTGGAAATAATCTTATAAAATTAGTGATTTTATAAGATTGAATACTAGTTTTTGTCAAAACTGAATATTAATAGGAATTTTTAGAAATTAGTCATCTTTTATTCAACCTGGTTTTATTTTAAGAGATTTAGAGAGTCACCAAATTCCACGATATTATAAAGTGTATGCCATTTTAAAGGAACATTGTGGATCGTTCAGATCAGACCGTTTCAAAATGTCAGCCATTAGCAAAATTCAAAGTGCTATAACTCAATCATTTTTTAAGATATAGACAAAATAAAAAGTGTTCTGGAATCGTTGTTTTAAGTTAACAAGTAAAAGAAAATTTTTTTTTCAACTTTTAATTTTTTCGCATTTAATTTTAAATTTTAAATTTTTTTAAAAATTTAAAATGGCCACCATTTTGAAACAAAATGGTGAATGATTCTGGCCAACGAACTCGGTCGAGACATTTGTATGTACTATGTACATACCAAGTTTCATTGAAATCGGTTCAAAAATACGCGTGTTATCACGTGACAAAAATCAGATCGTCTCAAAATGTCAGCCATAAGAAAAATTCAAAGTGCTATAACTCAATCATTTTGTAAGATATAGACAAAATAAAAAGTGTTCTGGAATCGTTGTTTTAGGTTCTAATACGTAAAAGAAAAATATCTTTCAAATTTTGATTTTTTCGCATTTAATTTTAAATTTTAAATTTTTTAAAAAATTTAAAATGGTCACCATTTTGAAACAAAATGGTGGATGATTCTGGCCAGCGAGCTCGGGCGAGACATTTGTATGTACTATGTACATACCAAGTTTCATTGAAATCGGTTCAAAAATACGCGTGTTATCACGTGACAAAAATCAGATCGTCTCAAAATGTCAACCATAAGAAAAATTCAAAGTGCTATAACTCAATCATTTTGAAAGATATAGACAAAATAAAAAGTGTTCTGGAATCGTTGTTTTAAGTTCTAACACGTAAAAGAAAAATATTTTTCAAATTTTGATTTTTTCGCATTTAATTTTAAATTTTAAGTTTTTTTAAAAATTTAAAATGGCAACCATTTTGAAACAAAATGGCGGATGATGCTGGCCAGCGAACTCGGGCGAGACATTTGTATGTACCATGTACATACCAAGTTTCATTGAAATCGGTTTATAAATACGCGTGTTATCACGTGACAAAAATCAGATCGTCTCAAAATGTCAGCCATAAGAAAACTTCAAAGTGCTATAACTCAATCATTTTTTAAGATATAGACAAAATAAAAAGTGTTCTAGAATCTTTGTTTTAAGTTCTAACACGTAAAAGAAAAATATTTTTCAACTTTTAATTTTTTCGCATTTAATTTTAAATTTTAAATTTTTTTTAAAAAATAAAATCCGCCATTTTGAAAAAAAAATGGCGGATGATGCTGACCAACGAACTCGGTCGAGACATTTGTATGTACTATGTACATACCAAGTTTCATTCAAATCGGTTCATAAATACGTTAGTTATAGCATGACAAAAATCATATATATATATATATATATATATATATGGTTATATATATATATACATATATATATATATATAAATATATATATATATATATATATATATATATATATATATATATATATATATATATATATATATATATATATATGTCAACATTTGAACGGAGGGTGGTTTTGGGGTCTGGGGGTCATGATCGGTGAAAATATACCAAAATTTTCCGGAAGTGCTTTCCTCCGGACGGCTGCAATAGGTAGCTTTTTACTTTTTGTAATGAAAGCTACCTAAAACTACAGATTAATAAAATATGAGACTTTTAAATGCTCAAAAAATTCCTCACACTTGATTTTTTTTCACCTTTTTAATAAGACATATGCTTTATGAATAATTTAAAACGTACTTATCGTCCCAAAATTAGAATTCAGACTAGGAAACATTAGTTAATGAATAGTTTTTAATCAAAAAGTCAATTAATGACATTAATTAAAATTCATAATCATCAACAAAATTGTGTTTTATTCCAGACGATGCATTTATTTCCAGTACATGAAATTTCTACAAACTAAATACTTTAAATATTAAAATTGCTTATACTATATATTATTTTATTTTCCTCACTCTTTAAGTAATTACGCTTGTTCTTTAAATATATACGCTTTTGTCGTTTTGATTTGATTACTTTTGTGCGTTCTTAATTATATTATTAAGTAGCACCTATAGTCGTCTTCTAATCAGTCCGTCCGTCCGTCCATAAAGCAATTTTTGTGAAAGTCTCGAAAATATAGCTTGAAAGTTCGGAAAATTATTGTTGAAAGAATAAACTCGAAATCCGTTGTTCCCAAAACGAATAAAAAAGATGGGGGGCTGCATCGAAATATAGCATACAAAACTGTATACTTTCAATAGTATTTAACATATACCCTATTTGGATACAGCCCTTCATCTTTTGCTCACTTTTGGAAAAACGGATTTCGAGCTTATTCTATCAACGATAATTATAATAAATAAATAAATAAATTTTACATTAAAAATAGGAATTATTGTTGATAAATGAAGTTCAAAATCCATTGTTCCAAAAAAAAAAAAAAAAAAAAAAAATGATGATGTATTTAAATAGATCTAAAGAGGCAATATTGTGTAGGCTATATTGATAACAATCAATGAATATATGGATATAGACTTTCACATGTTTGCTTCATTTTGGGAACAAAGAATTTTGAGTTTATTCTACCGACGATAATTCTCAGAATTTTCAAGCTATGTTTTTGAGTCTTTCAAAAAAATTGCTCTATACATTTAGCTAATTCATTATAATTGCATTCACTCTTACGCAGTGAAACATAATTCTGTAAACCTGCTCATATTTCATCGAAATTTTGTTATTTTTCTATTTTGATAGCAGGGTTTCATGTATATTATTCTTTGCCCTATTTTCTGAAAAGAAGATTGTTTTATATTAAAAACTCTGCAAATTTTAAGTAAAACACTTATCGAAATTTGGGACATTTCTTATGAAATCCTTAACGTCTCTACGAATGTACATGCTATCCTCATAAAAATTAACATGGTGTATTGCATTCAGCCTCTTAATCATATTCTAGAGTTTTAATGCTTTTGCTGCATTAGTTATTAAATATCCAAAAGATATTCGTTCTTTTACAATTTGTTGACATCCCCCTACAAGGTTTAAAAAAAAAAAAAAATCTTCCCTTAAATACATGATCTATACTATTTTGCTTACGCATTTGGAGTTTCAGGAAAATTTCTCGTGGATTTTTTTAAATATTTTTAAAAAAAGTCTAAAATCGCAAGTGACCAGTCATCATTGGACATATAGTATTTAGGTAAACATATAGAGATATATGCACGCCAGATACACTGGATACACATAAATATATGTATATTATCTGCACTGAATATATCTGATGATATATAGAATGATGCTATTTCTGTTTTTATTTCATTTTCACACGTATTATCAATAGTTACTACTTGTAAACATCATTTTGTACTACATATGATAATGCATTACTTTTAAAAAATTGATTTCTTAATAGTGAGAATGTTTTATGTTATTATGTATTTATTTTTAATTCCCAGTGAAAGCATCAGGCTTGTTTTCGAATATATCTCAAATTTAGTCGTTTGGAATGTTTTATTTTTAAGTTCTTCTTTCTTTTACTTTTTATTTGTATGTTACTTCTTGTAAACATCTTTCTACGTCGTTTACAGGATATTTGTACTTCTTATGTCGACATTCTCGGTTCTTCTAATAATACCGCACTTGCGCTTTGTCAGTATTTATTTTTATTTGGCTTTGCATTCTCTGGAACTTATGGGAATTCCTCTTCACGTTTCTCCCTCGCATCAAATTCTGCCTATTTTCTTTCGAATAATAGCCGCATCGCTTTCCAGTTTTATCCCTATGTTTCCCCAGTGAATGAACCATGAGGCTATAGTTCTGGAAAAGTTATATTTTCCACAAAAATCCTCCTTGAGGCTTTGCGGAAAACTGGGGTTTCAAATCATTCGCTTCTCACATTTTCCCGAAAAGATATGCTATATAAATCATTTTTATTACTTACGGCTGTACGCAAAGACAAAATTTAATATCTTTGAATTTTAGAAGCCGAAAAATATTTTCTTTCTTTTTCGCGCAATTTATTTAAAGACCTGGAAATCTGTTTTATTTCAGCATCTCCAGGACATTTTCCCCCCAGATGGCAGAAAGTATTTAATGAAATTCTTTTGAAAAGCACTTTATGTGAGTTAATCAAGTGACACAGCTTTCACTTTTATTAACGTTATCAGCATTTTTTTTAAATCCTTATATTTTGATTTTTAAGATATTGTTGTGAAAAATTGAAATTTTAAAAGAAGCATTTCATCAATTTTTTAATGAAATTTATTTAATTAGTTTTTACATTTTACCTTTGTCATGAATATAACAATATTAACGGAGTTTATCGATTTTAGGGCACATTAAATTACAAGATTTTTTTTTCATGCATCATTGAATTTTTTCAGATTTATTCGATTTAAAACTACTCTTAAAAAAAAAAAAAAAAAAAAAAAAAAAAAAAAAAAAAAAAAAAACGCTTTATTTATTATATTTCGCAAAACATTTTAATATCAACCAGTAAAAGTTTAATTTGCGACACAATTTTTTTTAAATATTAACCATTAATAAAATAATAATAATAATAATAATTATTATTATTATTGCACACAGTTTTACAACTGCAAAAATTTACAATTCGTTTCAGCTTTGATTTTCTATTAATATAAATGCAACAGATGTAAATCTAACGTTTAGTTACTGAGGAAGAAAGCTGATTTTACATATATGATCCGGAAAACAAGGAACAGTCAAAACAATATCATCACAGTCGGTCTTCGCTGAAAAAAAAAATTGTCTAAAACATCGTTCGAAATGGTCATGGTGACAGTTTTCTGGAACAAAGATGGGATTCTTTAGGTAAACTAACGACCTCAGGGATATAGTATAACTGAGCAATATTAAGTTAACATATTGGACCAGTTGAGGAAGTTCATCAGGGATAAATGCCGAGCAAGGATAAACGATCTTTCTGTTGCATGACAATGCCCCTCGATGCAGGTCCAATTTTGACGCAGCCAAATTGAAGACCATGGACTTCCATTTGGTCCATAAACCTTCCCACTCACCAGACCTAGCCCTCTCAGACTATTTTCCGTCTCCAAACTTGAAGAAACACTTTAAAAATCGTCATTTTGCGGAGATTGAAGATGTCACAGAGGCTGCTGAGAGTTGATGTTAAAAAACATTTATTTGACAGGACTAGAAAAACTGCAACAATGATGTGACAAGAGCATAGGTCTCATGGGTAATATGTTGAATAAAGGTTTAATTTCTTATCTCGAGCTATTTTGTTTCTAGTCAAAGCTAGGAAATTTTCAACACCCCCCTCGTATATTGTATGATTTAGTAAAATAAAAATAAAGTAATAGAAATTAATCTTGGAAATTTAATGGTTTCATTATTGTAGATTACTAACTAGTACTAATAGTAAAAATCAAATTAATAAAATATTATGTATGTCCGAGCGGTAGAGATTTTCCTTTTATTAATATTATCAGCTTTAAATAAAAAATCTTATATTTTGGATATTGATTAGAAAGATTACGTGACGAACAGTTTTGCTTTCAGTTTAACGTTTCATCAAAATTTAAGGTAATTTAATTAATTTTTGCGTAGCTAATCAATTTCTTTCCCAAAACCTTCATAACGTGCTGTTATAAAAGAAAGGTTTTTTTTATATACATATATTCATTTTTCTCGCTTCAGATCCTTTTTGAAAAGCCCCGCTTTTAACGATTATTCCGCGATATTGAATCTTTTAAATTTTTTTTTTAATACAAGGTTTGTCTTAAGATGTATGACTACATTTAATTCGACTGTTGTTTAACAGAATTAGAATATATATATATATATATATACATATTAATGCTCATCTTTCAGCACTGCTTATGACAGGTGTTTTATCAATGTTTTGGATTTCTCAAAAGAATATTTCATAATTTTTAAAGAAGTTTTCTTAAAGTGTTTTTGCTTTATTAGTTTTTCTATTGCAAATGTATTTATTTTCCAACATTTTCCTGTATGAATTAATAGTTTTTGAAGCCACCATTAATAATTACCATCTTTAAAAATCACTCTTCAAAACATTTTAAATTTTGCTTAAAAATCATTCCACGATAGTTTAACTTTTATTTTCATAAAAATTATATTATTAAATTTAGTTTCTATGTTACTGTATAATAATAACCCTTATAATAAACATTATATTACAATAAAACCTTAAACACATTACATCTAAAATCTTATCATGTTGACATTTCACCCTTTAACTACTTGTCAGATTCATTTGAAGTTTTGGAACTACTTGGTTATCCCGTTGACCAAAAAAATAATCGGCAAATTATAAGATTAAATGCCAATAATGGGTGATCGTGAATGTCACATTCAATGACATTAAATACGATACACGTGTTTGAAATGTCTTTAAGTGATTTTATTTCGACTTTTTATTTGTATTTTTATTAATATTCTACTATTTTTTTGTTTTTTCGTATTTAAAATAAAAAAATATGTCAGTATGTGTAATTTGGATAGTAGTATGGCGATATTTATAATTTGTGGAGTTGGTCGACGGGATAACCAAGTAGTACCGAAATTTTTATGTTGGTTGTTTAGATTAATTCCTAGTATGCGTGCAAAATTTTGGGCTATTATGTAAAATATAAGTAGAGATAAAGTATATTCTACTTATGGAACAATTACGTTAAAAGTAGCGTAAAACAAAATTAACATACGTTAATCCCTTTCATTTATGTATGAAAATGCACTAATAAACAGTACACAATGCAATAACCATCATCACCGAACAAACATTAGAATTGCATAGGAATAAACAGAGTAAAAACGCACCGAACTCCCTTCTTCTTTCTAGTTTTAAGTTTTTAAATTAATTTTCAACTAGAATCAAGTTGGGAAACGCAAACAATTACTGAAAAATATTTTATACTATGTGAGAACATGTCTTCAAAAGGTACGTTTAAAATTTCAAACAAATTAAACATATATTTAAATAGCTGCAGTATAACAAACCTCATGTTCCACTCGTGGAGAGTTGGCGGTTAAAAGGTAATGTTAAAAATCTTTTCCTAGTAAAAATCTTTCTTTTGTAATATCGTTTCAATAATTGGATCTATGCTTTAACACGCTCCAAATGTTGGTACGAGATTTCACCATCTTATGATGATAGTTACAGTGCACCAAAATTCGGTTCAAACTAGGACAAAATTTTTAACAGAATAAGGTGGTTTAAATTTTACGTATTATGAAAATTCCTGACATTAAAATCATGTTTTCACGTTAAACTTTGTAAAAAAAAACTTTTAAAAACTATTAAAAAATATGTTATTATTATTTTTTAATTATAACTATTTTGGCGTAAACAGCTATTAATAAATAGATTTTTTTAATATACCGTTAAAACCAATAATTTTAGAATTAGTTAATTATTTTTGTTTTTAAATTATAACTATTTTGGCGTAAACAGCTTTTTAATATACCGTTAAAACCAATAATTTTAGAATTACCTGTTAAAAAATGCAAGTGTTGTCTTACCCTGTATATTGATGAATTTAATTTTCCTATCTAATAGCGGATGTAATTAGTTCATTAATGAACAAAAGAAAAATTATGAAAAAGTTTTTCTATTTTGTACGGCCCAATAGTTTCACATGCATATTTTAATTAAACTACTAACTATTAGGAAATATTAAATTAACAAATAATTATCAGAGTTTATCAAGTGGTAAGACTTCCTCTTTTCATAATGTTATTAAACATCTTTAAAAATCCTTATATTTTAGTATTTAAGCTTCTGGGAAATTTAACAAGGCATAATTTTGCTTTTAAAGAAAATTTTTATGAATTGGCTTATTATATTTATTTATTTTTTAATGATATTTGCTCAATTATTTTGCATTTAATTTTTCTTTCTTTTACCTTTTACTTATATTTTGATATCGTTGATTTTCATTAAAGATTATCAGCAAAATAATGAATATTATTATAGTATTGAAATAAAATGCATGAAACGGTTTCTTATTGTATTATCATTCAATGATTTTGAATGAATATTTCAGATTACAAACTATTAGAGAATATTAAATTAATGAAAAATTATGTGGATTAATCATGTGTGATGGCTTAACTTTTATGAACGTTAATAGCATTTCTGTAAAACTCATCCTCATAGTTTGGCATTTAAGCTTTTAGGGACTTTTTGCCATGACTGACTTCACTTTCAAAGAAGTTATTCCTTTTTTATTTCTCTTTAATGAAGTTTATTTAATTAATTTCTGCATTAGAAAATCTTTCTTTATTTTGCAATATTTTATTCTATGAGATAATATATTTTATGAAAAGGGATGTTTAATATTTGTCTATTTCTTGTGTGAAACTTAATAACACTTGTTAAAAGTGATAAAAAACATTTCACAAGGCAAATTAGTTCCTTTATTCAGATCGACATGTTACATCACTGAGACGGTGACATTAACAATATATGTAATGATACATACATTTTCGCAGAAATAATAATAATAAAAATAATAATAAAAACTGGTGAACAAAAGTCATGATATCTCAGGTATAATGAAAATCAAGTGCAATAATAAAATTGGATATTTGTAAACGAAATTTTTTTTATACTATTGTTTCTTATTCTGTAGAGCAGTTCTTTCCATATTTTAAATACCCCATGAAGGATGGATTAATTCCCATATTTTTACTGCCAGAAAAGATCTCTATTTATTTTCGGATAATATGAAACAATAGTATAAAATAATTCATCTTTTTATTATAGCACTTGATTTCATTATATGTGAGATATCGAGAATTTCGTTTTTTTATTCTCAAATTAAAAAAATCTTTTGGGAAAATATTTGTATCATCATAGATCGTGAGAATGTTATTGTCTGATTGATGAAACATGTCAATCTGAATATAGTCATTTATTTGCCTTATAAGTGTGTTGTATAACTTCTTGAAAGTATTAACTAAGTTTGAAATTTTAAGTGGTTTTCATACATAATTTTATATCTTATATTTCTGTATAACTTTAACAATAAGATTTTAGATAACGACACTTTCATTTTATAATCTTTTATAGAAAGTAGTTCAGTTATATAAAATTAGAATACTTAATATGCTTTGTTTATTAAATAAAGAATAGATAAAGCCTTATTTTGTAAACAAGAAAAAATAAAATGTGTTTTGCTATTTTCATACTCTACAGATTTCGGAAACTCATTTTAGTTAAACTACATACTAACAATTGATAATAGATTCTGAAATATCTTTATGAGTAAGTCAAGACTCAAAACGCCTTACTACATTAACTTTTTTTTGTTTTAATCTGTGGATTTTGGATATTTAAGTTGTTTTAAGAATTTTGCAGTTGAAAATATTTTGAATGAATATATAATAACTCATTTTCTAAACAAGAAAAAGCAAAATGTGTGTTGCCATTTTCATACTCTACTGATTTTCGAAATTCATTTTAGTTAAACTACAAACCAATAGCTGATGATAGATTCTGAAATATCTTTATGAGTTAGTCAAAATGCAAAACCCTTTACTACACTGACATTTTTTGTTTTTATCTGTGGGCTTAGGATATTTATATTGAAAGAATTTTGCCGATGAATATATTTTGAATAAATAGATAATATTTTATTTTGTAAATAAGACAGAACAGAATGCGTTTTGCTATTTCCATACTCTACTAATTTCGGAAGCTCATTTTAGTTAAAACACAAACTAACAGTTGATAATAAATTCTGAAATATCTTTGTAAGTCAAGATTAAAAACGCGGTACTACACTTATATGTTTTGTTTTAATCTGTGGATTTTGGATATTTGAGCTGTTGAAAGAATTTTGCAGCTGAATACATTTTGAATAAATATATAATAACTGGTTTTCTAAACAAGAAAAAACAAAATGTGTGTTGATGATCCATGAATTTCCGAAATCAGTAGACTATAGTTTACTGATTTCGGAAATTCATTTTAGTTGAACTACAAACTGACAATTGATAATAAATTCTGAAATATCTTTATGAATTAGTCAAGATGCAAAACCCTTTATTAATTTTTTTTTTTTTCTGTGAGCTTAGGATATTTAAGTTGTTGAAATAATTTTGCGGCTGAATATATTTTGAATGAATATGTAATAACTAGTTTTCTAAACAAGAAAAAACAAAATGTGTGTTGCCAATTTCATACTCTAATGATTTTGGAAATTCATTTTAGTTGAACTACAAACTAATAGGTGATAATATATTTTGAAATACCTTTATGATGCAGTCAAGAAACAAAACTCTTTATTATAATAACATTTTTGTTGTCTTAATCTATGGATTTTGGTATTTAAGTTGCTGAAGGAATTTTACCGTTGTTGATTTCACTTTTAAAGAGGCACATAATGTTTTTTTATTGAAGTTTTTTTAATTGATTTTTGTTATCCTAAATGATTTCTTTTCTATCAATTTACTTTATGAATAAAAACCTTTTATAAAAAGTAGCTCTTTAGAATTCGTCGAATTCGGTTTTCAATGGCAATTTCATCTATTGAAATGCAATAGTGATTCTTTCATTTTCATCAGAAGGAAAAAAAACAAGCTTTAAAACTCATTTCATCTACTTAAGAATATATTATCATTTTCTAAAAGCACTATTGTTTCTTTTAAAAAATAGAAATTTGTATTATTAAATGACTTTGAATGGGTACTTGAGTGAAAAAGCTAGATATTGGTGAATATAAAGATAACCTAGATTGGTTGATTGAATTGAAGTATATTTAATTATCAAAACAAAAGTTATTGAAAAATTTTTAATCTTTAGTTTAATTAATTAATCAATTAAATAAAACATCAATTGATTGTTTAATTTAATTTCTCAATTTTGACAGTTAAACTTCTGAGAAATTCTGCCGTTAACAATTCCCAATCTTAAAGAATTATTTCATTAGGGTTTTTTTTTTAATTCTTTTTTTTTTTCGATTTTTTTTTTTCGTTTTTTGTTTTTAATTAGCAAGTCACATGAAAAATGGCTATTTATGTTTGTTAATCTTTTATAACAATATTGCTTTAACGATCGTCTTGACATTTTAATTTTTTTTTTAAATCGTGAGTACATTATTTGTTTTATTTTATCTCTTAAATAGTGGATAGTTCATGCATTTTAATGAAATAAAGAAAATGACATAAAAGTGTTACAGTTTTTTTCGTGATTCAGGATTTTAAATCGGTGATTTTAGATAACCTATAAATTATTCATGATTATTAAAGTAACACGGAATGGTATATGTTAACAAAGTGAATTTTTTGTACTTTGCGGGGGGGGGGGGGATGTGTAAATCAAAGCAGAAATTTTCTTGTGTTATCGAAAATGAAAAAAACTCTTACGTATTTTTATTCTTTGAGAGTGCAGTGAAATTTCCCATTTTTATAGGTGAAAGAACAAGTAAAACATTTCCTAATCAAAAAATCTCAATTTTAATTAATGTCACAAAAATAGAATGTTGCCCTGCCAGTTTGACATAAAAAAAAAGAAAAAATTGTAATTTAAGAAATTACACCAACCATTTGAAAAATGTTTCACTCGAAACATTCATCTATCATTTTAAGCTAAATACCAGTTGTTTTATTGTGTATTATCCGTGCCACTGCTATAAATGACTGTATACATGCTGCAATTTGAAGATACGGCTCGTTTAAGTTACATCACTCCCTTGTCGCCAAGCATAAAAGTTGGCGACGAAAGAAACATTTCAAACTATGTAACATTGTTGGTGCGAAAGTAATCATTATTAAAATACAGCTTTGGCATATACTGTTATGCTTGTAAGACTTTGGCATATACTGTTTGATTTTACAGAGCAGAATTTTGGTGATGGAGGTTTTAAACCAAAGTCGATCGCAGCACATGCATCTGTGAATGGGTCCATCAGACATTGAATCAAAAAAGATTTTTTCCAGTTTTTCCCAAGCCGATTGCTTTTTAATTTTCTTTTTAGGTAGTGGAAAATGAAGAGTAATAGCTTTAACATTTTCCGGCTTGTTAGGATCACTGTTGGCACTCAAATTTTCCTGGTTAGAACCGACCGATTGTAAAACGCCAAGGCTAGTGGATTGGTCGCCCTCGAGACATGATGTTTTACAATTAATCGGTTCGGCATTAAATTGCTTCTTTTTTCGTGATCGCCTTTCAACACGTAATTGGTTTTCAGCGGCTCGATAATCTTTTGATTTTCTCGTTTTCTGCATTGAAAGACGTTTTTGTGCCAAACCAAATACAGTACTACTTAGTTATCCCGTCGACCAATTTCGCCAAATGATACGAATCGCCAAACTAATAAGCAACTTATACGTGTTGACTAAATTTTTATTTTAAATAACAAAAGAACAAATAAATTAGTAAAACATCAATAAAAAGTCGAAATAAAAATCACTTTGTGATTGTTTAAGTACGCGTATTGTGTTTAATGTCATTGAATGCGACATTCACAGTCATCCATTTCTTTGGCTTCGGCTTTTTCCGTATCTGTTAATTTCCGTCTACCCATTTTTAAATTTGTTAGTTTTCTCATTTATTACAATGATTTTAAACATTTTAATTTCCTATTCAAATAAAAATTCTTCTAAAAGTAAAGAATTTAATTTAAATTCAAATAAAAATTCTTCTAAAAGTAAAGAATTTAATTTAAATTCAAAAGTGACCACGTCATTTTGTCAATCCTCCACCGAAAACAACAACCATTTTTCAATGGTTAAAAAAAACGGTACATGTATATTGTCTCTCGAAAATTTATATATATTAGAAAAAGAAACATTTATTTAAAAGTAAATGAAGTATAAAGCTTATGTCATTTGATTTCAGAAATAAAAATGTCCGTATTATATAGCGTGTAATTTTGAGCATAAATTATGAGGTTTTATTTTAAAGACCCTTGTTATGTCATATCACAGATACATAATTAGGAACACACACCTAATGAAAAAGAATAGCTCAGCATGACTACAAAATGTCCGAAATTTCCGCTCCCCACCGCAGAAGGAAATTGGCAAACATGTAATTCTCGTGCGAAGTAATGTCCGGTGATCGCTAACGTCTGATAAACCTGGAATGAATGCTTCAAAATCCATCGATTTCTGGAATCCGCATTTTCAGCAGTTTATTCTTAGCCAATCTAAATTTTGAGGTAGTTAGTTACGCTAGATTTTCCTCATGATAAAAGGTTTTATTATATTTATTGAAAGCCTAAGAATATGAAATTGAGAAGTTATGATGCAATTGTTGGTTTTAAGATTTTTAAGATGTTTAATTAATTTTCATCAAAAACAATTTTAAATAAAATTCAGAATCATGATTAATTTAAATTTTGTTATTAATTAATTATGTTAATTTTAAAGGTTTCAAAATTTTTATCGTGAATAAATTATTTGTTTCATTTTATCTCTTAAACAGTGGGAATTTTATGCAATTTAAGGAAATAAAGAAAACAACATAAAAAAAATACTACTGTTTTTGTCGTGATTCGTGATTTGAGATAGGTGTTTTTAGATAACCTACAAATTATTCATGATTATTAAAGTATTACTTTTACAAAATGAATTTTCTTCATTTTAGGGAGGGATGTAAATCAAAACAGAAATTCTCATATGTTATTGAAAATGAAAAACTTTGCAAATAAACCTCTTACGGATTTTTTTTTCTTTCAGAGTGTAGTGAAATTTCCTATTTTTGAATGTGAAAGAACAAGTGAAAAAAGTTTTAATCAAAGAATCTAATTTTTTTATTAAATGTCGCTAAAATAGAATATTACGCTACGAATTTGACAGTTAAAAAAAACAGTATGTGAATATTGTCTCTTGAAAATTTATGTAAATTAGAAAGAGAAATATTTATTAAAAAGTAAATAAAGTATAAAGCTTATGTTATTTGATTTCAGAAATAAAAATATCCATATTACATAGCGTGAATTTATGAGGTTTAATTTTAATGACCCTTGTTATGTCATATTACAGATACATAATTAGGAGCACACACCTAATGAAAAAGAATCGCTCAGCATGACTGCAAAATGTTCGAAATTTCCGCTCCCCACTGCAGAAGGAAATTGGCAAACATGTAATTCTCGTGCGAAGTAATGTCCGGTGATCACTAACATCTGATAAACCTCAAATGAAGGCTTCAAAATCCATCGATTTCTGGAATCCGCATTTTCAGCAGTTTATTCTTAGCCAATCTAAATTTTGAGGTAGTTAGTTACGCTAGATTTTTCTCATGATAAAAGGTTTTATTATATTTATTGAAAAGCATAGGAATGTGAAATTGAGAAGGTATGATTTAGTTCCTGGTTTTAAGATTTTTAAATAGTGTTATTTGTTTTGATCAAAGAAATTCTCTAATAGAATTCAGAATCATCATTAATTTAAGTTTTGTTTTTAATTAATGGTATTAATTTCAAATGTTTCAAAATCTATCGATTTTTAGAAATATCCTTTTTTGGTAGTTACATGCGTAAAGCCAACCTAAATTTTCGGAAAGTTAGTTATGTTAGATTTTTCTGGTGACAAAAGGATTCATTATTTTATTGAAAAGCACAGAAAAGTAAAATTCAGAAGATATGATCCAGTTTTGTTTTTAAGATTTTTGGGTAGTGTTATCAGTTTTCAACAAAGACAATCTTAAATAAAATTCAGAATCATTAATAATTTAAATTGTACATTTTTTTAAAATAAAAAATTATATTAATTTGAGATGTTTCAAAATTTAACGATTGCTAGAAACAGAGTTTTCAGCAGTTATATTCTTATCAATCTTTAAATATTGAGAGATTACGCTAGTTTTTTTTCCTAATAAAAGATTTCATTATATTTATTGAAAAGCATAGGAATGTGAAATTGAGAAGATATGATCCATTTGGTTTTAAGCTCTTTAATAATGCTATTAGTTTTTACCAAAAAAAAAAAAAAAAAAAAAATCTTTAATAAAATTGTGAGGGAGTGACCTTTGTAATAAAGGCACTCTAGCATTTTTGAGATCGTGACGTAAATGATTTAACATGTGTAAGCGTGAAAGCGACATCTATCCTCTCTTTTACTTTAACTTTCTAGAGCGTGTGTGTCTCTTTCGGATTCTACAGTTATGTCGCGGTTAGTAGTAATATGTAAATTTGTAATATCTCAGTTTGCAGTATATAAAAGCTTGGTATTTGAGTGTGTGAGGTGGGTGTCTAACGGCATTCGCCAGCTAGTAGTGAATCTAGAGCAAGCGATATCAAGTATTAGCGAGCCTCCAGTGAGTTGACAAGGAGTTTTGGAATTCGATTCGAGAAGTTGGCCGGTGGTAAGAAGTTAATAGTAATTAGGTTGATTATTTCAAAGTTAATAAAGAATATATATACAGCCACGGGCTGTCCAATAAGATTTTGTCTAGCAGCATAGCTGAAGTTTAGAGGAGAAGTAATCTGAAGTGCCCCGATTGAGTTAGTTCCGGAGCTGTGAGTATGAGTTTAACCTTTTAGTACTGTTATCAGTTGATAAAATTACAGAACTGCTCCAAGTCCCTTGAGCCCTAATCTTTTTAAATAAACTGTTTTTATCTTATGTTCTGAGTTATGTCTGCATTCAACACCCAGTACGAGCACCCAACCGTTACAAAATGTAGAATCATTATTAATTTAAATTTTGTTTTTAATTAAGGATGTTAATTAAAATGCTTTAAAATTTATCGATTTTTAGCGATAGCCTTTTCAGCAGTTATATTCTTAGCCAATCTGAATTTCGAGATAGTTAGCTATGCTAGATTTTTTTTCATCATAAAATGTTTCATTATATATATTGAAGAGCATAGGAATGTGAAATTACAAAGATATGATCCAGTTGTTGGTTTTAAGATTTTTAAATAGCGTTATTAGTTTTTATCAAAGTCAACCTATAATAAAATTCAGAATCATTATTAGTTTAAATTCTATAATTTTGTTTATAATTAAGGATATTAATTTAATATGTTTCAAAATTTATCGACTTCTTGAAATGGCATTTTCAGCAGTTCATTAATTTAATATGTTTACGCAAAAAACATTAGAAAGTTGTATTACTTTCTCATATCTTGTTGTAATACTTCATTTTCCAAAAGTCTTCAAAAATCTTCCTTAGCCCATTATTATATAAATATGAATTGAGTAGCACAAAAATAAGTACATGTATTAAATTTCAGACAATGAGATAATCTTCATAAGTATGAACAAAATGAATTAACTGTTAAGAATAAATGCATTTTTTTAATAAGTACTTTATTAATATTATTATGAAGCTCTTCTTTTGCATCTATACACTATTAACCTAAAGCTGCTATCAGATTCACCAACATTTCGTAAGACTTTTGAGCTAACACTTGATTTCCTCCAACTTTTCGCGAAATATCCTCCTAACACCCAGTGTGATAGCAAACGGCAATGTCTCCCCAATTTTTTTCTACAGTTTCAAAAAAGTCTGGTCTAGCTAGCCGAGATTTTTCATCCAACATCGAACATTTCAACGAATCAGAGATAAGCGATTGATACGAATAGGAGATAAATATTAACGGCTGGTACTAGTAGGACTGGTTTTCCGGCCTTTTCTCCAACTTTTTCATAGACAATTGTAACCTTTTTCTCTCTTTGAACGGGAAAATTTTGGGGTTAAAATCGGCTGAAAAGTTTGTCTCACCTAAAGTCTGTGAATCTGATAACAGCTTTACATTGGTGGAATTGAGTTTCATTTAATTTCTGACTATTTCTGCTATACATGCACTTTCACTATATATAAAAAATAATTTATTTTCTATCAGTGTACCTAATAGTATACTAAATAAAGTCATTTGCCATCTAACATGAAAGGGATGAAATATATGTCCATTTACTGTGGTAGAAATATTTCCAAATTTTTCCTTCAATCCGTTTTCAATTGTACCTGCCTGAATTACTCTTGGTTATTTATCCTTATTCATTAAACTATGTTTTCTTCTCATTATTTCTGAACAAAATTCCGCAAACCGCATTTTCACTCATAGTATATGAATTGAAGTAAACCACCCCCACAATTCGTTTTAGGAATATATATCTGAGCCTCTATAAAATCACGTGGGAAAAGTAACACTGGTGAGGTGGATGATTTATTTCCCCCCTCATTAATTACTCTGCACGGTTTCACCGGGAACAAATCCACCCCTGTCAACTCCCACTTCACCCTCTCTACTAGGACATTGTGGGCTGGGAAATAAGAGGTCAGATGTTACTGATTTCCATCCTGCTGTTTTTTAGCAGGATTTAATAGAGTCGTAACTGTATAAAAGTATAGTTCAACCAAATAGTTTAGAGTTTTTAAAGTTACAAAACTGGATACAAGTTGTTAATGATTTACATTCTGCTCTTTTTTTAACGGATCCTTAACAGTACGAAAATGCAGTTTACCTGAATCCGAAAATATACTTGATTATATTTATTATTGAATTTTTTAAATATACCTAAAATTAGATTAAAGGAAGAAAGTTTTAAAAATACTACTTATGTCAATTATTTTTTTTTTAATTCTTCTTTACAAAATGAATAATTACCTTCTTTTAATATAAATGTAATTTTCCATACTTTCGACTATTTTTTTTTACTCCATATCGAAATTTCAAACACGGACCATCACGCAATTGTGATTCCAGCAGGCCTGTATAACAAGGCACCAAACTTTGGAGATTTTATTTTTCTTGTATTCTTGTAAAAAGTGTTAGAGTGATAATATGACCATTTTCCAAAGACAAATTAATGTAACGTATCATTGTAATATATCCAATTGTGGAAGCAACTCGAGCCTTCTAATGAGATACTAAATGATAATACGGAGACCGAAGCAGTAGATGATGAATTTTTTTTAAATATTGCTCTATTTAAGGCTGAAATGATTTTGAAAGAGGTAGAAGACATCATATTTCTGTTTAAATGTTGGATCATGTAGTTGTCACGTTGTTTTCAGTTGCATGCTATTAGAGAAGCAATTTTATGATTTTATTATTATTATTATTATTATTATTATTATTATTATTATTATTACTAAATGTAAAAAATTATTTTTTGATTAGTTGAAGACAATTATGGTAAATTAAAATAATCTGCTGCCATCTTGATTATTTCAAGTAATAGTTTATAAGAATTATTGTTAATCACATCTTCAGCAAAATATTTGAGAGATTAATTTTTGAATTTTCAATTGATTTCTTCGATTAATCAACTGGGAAAATGACAATTGAAGAACATATTTACTTATAAATTTGTTGTTGTTTGATTTTAAAAGATTTCATTTTTCTCATTATAGGACATTTATTAAAGGTTCTAGAAATTATGTTAGTTTGCTTCTAAAACTTAAAAGGAAGAAAATAGAGAAAATTCCCATAGCACGACCTTATTTGATAAACTACTGGCTCGGTCACCTTATGTTCAAGAATTCTATAATAACAGTTTTTTTTTTTTTTTTTTTTTTTTTTTTTTTTTTTTTTGTAATAGAGTCTAAATAGAAAAAAAAATCTACCAGCGATGCGATATTTATTAGCTGCGATTCAAGCTTTTTTATAGAAGTTAGGGCCCGGATGAACACGTAAATTGGTAAAAGACATACAATTTCTGGAAAACAATTCCCCATTAACAAAATAAGTAAAAGGTATTATTAATATTGAAATTTTCATTTTATTTTCTGTCCCGATTTCAAGTCCTTTTGGTTTATTTTTATCAGCTTTTATGCGACTAATTGGCGCTCAATTGGCATTCATTTGGCATCTAAGTTTTACACTACAGAAGATTCAGCATTTTTGACATTAATTTTTAATTTATTCCAAATTTATTTTGTAGACAATTTGCTACTGTCATTTTTTGTAAAAAATCCCCATCTATTTTGCCTGTAAGCGAAATTTTTCTGCCCGGCAGTAACATCACGATATCACACCCCCACCCCCCTAACTTAACGGGCCGATGAATTTTTCATATACCGCGCAAAATAATCGACATGATTACTACGTTTGTGATGAAGAACCTCCTCAGTCGAGAAGAACTAATGAGATCAGCATGTGCTTTGGTTTCCACATCGTCGTAATTCTGGGAGAGACACGTGGCAAGAACAAAAGGAAGTGACAGAACATTTTTTTTTTTATATGAAGGGAGATTTAAAAAATTGCTTTCACCACCGAAAGAGGAAGATTGACTGAGGGGGGTGAGAAAGAAGAATTATTGCAGCGTTTTTAAGAATTCATTTGAGGCGTTGAAGTGCTGCTGGAGACTCATCACAAGTTCGAAATTGACTGAATCATGGAAAAAATGGAAGAGAATCGAATAAATTATCAAAAGTGCTTGACGGTTACAGAGGAAGAATTTAACAGTAGTTTTTGTGGCAAGGTTAATGGTCATGTGATATTCTGTCTTTTTTTAGATCTTTAAATTGATGAGGTTCACTAAGACGTATTGTGAGTTCGTATTGGTAATAATATATATATATAAGCTATAGAAGTTATAATTAATAAAAAATAAAAACAGGAGGAGCACAAATTCTATAAACTTCATAATTTAGCAGCTCTACTCTGTCTGATACTGATTCTGACTCTATGTTTTCAAGCAAAAAAGAGAAAAAAATAGACAAACTTTATGGATACTTTCTAAAAGATAATTTTTTTCTCTCTTCCATGTATATAGATATTTCTCGGTGATGAAAAGGTTTAGTTATCGATTCTAACACTATAGTCTATAATTATCGATTCTAACAAAATTGCAAATTTCAGTGAAGAAATTTAAGTTTTATTTAAAAAACATAAGGAATTTTATAAATTTATGATTTTTTAAAAATATATAAATATCAAAATGTTATGTCTTATTCTTAACTCAAGTTTTTTGCCATCACATGATCTGATTTGTAGATCGCAGTTAGCGAGAGATAATCTGTGGCGCTTGAATGTCTCGTGATCGAAGCAGTCTGAAGGGTCCTCGTGGCCGAGTCGGTTAAGGCACCAGCCGCTAATCGCTTGCGAGCGAAAAACAACAACAGCCGTTTGGAATCGATTATTGAAAATCATCATCAGTGCAATACTCAGCGTGCTAGAATAAACAATGCTATATTACATAAAATATTATACATATTTTATATTATATATATATATATATATATATATATATATATATTACATAAAATATATATTTTATTGTTTGTTCGCATAAGTCGAAGATATTGACGTAGTGTTTATGGAAAAAAAAAGATTAAATGACTAAAGTTGGAGTTACACAGTAAAAGTGTATACAGTGGATAACTGTATTACTAAAGTTAAAACATATAAGTAAAAAACTCACGTCAAAATGAATTCATTTAAGCAGAACTTGCGAGACAAGAGCTTCCTATTTTTCCGTTGAACCATTTTTAATATAAATCTTAAATAATAAGCACCCACTTTATGGTTATGGCGCTGTAGTATATTAAACAAATATATTTCTTTAAGTATTTACCTTTTTTTCTATTCTGCATCTACTTTTTTTGCCGAATGCAACACAAAAAGAAAATCCCTTAAACCATTAGCAAGCAATTACACAATAATAATCTTCGAATGAATCCCAACACATTTGTTACTTATAAAGAATTCAATAATCGCTGCAATATTCTTGACAAACCCTCCATTAGTGACCACAGGTCATTACATATCACGCAAAATCTGTGTATTCCCAGTTTCCTTCCGTTATGCGAACGGAACTTATGAACACTTTTGGCGAAAAAAGAAGTTTCTCTGTTTCCGTTTTTGACGGAAGAAGGATGGGGTCTACCAAATTTCTTTTTCTTTACAAATTATGAATATGATTGTTCTAGACATAAAAATTGTTGTTTTCGGGAGTAAGATTACGCGATAATGGATATAAGGAGTTGTTTATTCGCAAACTTCTCTTTTGTTCAAGCAAATTGTCATAAGTTTTATTAATCAGGTGAAAAATGTTTTTTGTACGGTTTTGTTTCTTGTTATTGATATTATGATGGGAGTTGATATTGGGTGCAGAGGAGGGGCATTTCTCCTCCCTGAATTTTGAAACTCAAATAATTGAATTTCATTTTACTCTGTTGGTTTTGTAAAGGGAATGCCTCAATATATTCAAGTGACATAAAATAGTTAAACACAAGCAGAAAAGATTGCTGAAAATGTAACAGAGTTGCTTTGCCCTGTAGTAAACAATATTTTGTTACTTTTTTTATGGTCATGAGTTTAAAAATTATGTCAAAAGAGAGGTTCAAACAGCCTTTGGTTTTTCGAAGAAAAATGGGAACTATTGTTTTAATTGTCCATTTTGAAAAAAGTTTTAAATGCTGGCAAATATGTAATATTAAAACTAAACCTGTATGTATAAAAGTTTGGCAGTAAGTATACTGGTCTACCATACCAAACTCTGTTATTTTTAATATAAATCCTAAAATCTTATGTAACATAGGTTGCAACCAAATGGTTAGCCAAACAAGGGGTTTCAGTGTATTTAGATATTGTGACATTTAAATAGACACACACACACACTTATATATATATATATATATATATATATATATATATATATATATATATATATATATATATGTATAAAACCATTAATTGTAAAACAATATATAGCAACAAAACATGAAAAAAGGAATTAAAACGAATATATATAAATTTATAAAGCCTTTACAGATTCAACTCATTTATTTATAATTTTAGGGTTTATTTTGATGAAATAAATTTTGGAAAAATGAAAAAGGCTATAAATAATGTATTAAGATTATGCATAATTAGTAATAGTATATGACTCATCTTTCTAAACTAAATTGTATATTTTTGCCCCGTTAAGAGAAGTGGAACAATAAAAATGTTGTCTCTGAAGAGACTCGATTATTCAAATAGTATGACATTTAAATATGCATATTATACAGATGCGTATCTCTTCATTTCTCTTTTATGCCCCACGAATATGCTTTAAAATGATTTTAGACAGCACTAATCGTATTAACATAAGGCCTCTCCTCCATATTCTAAAAGTCTGACACAATGACTTTCCCCGGAGCATTACATTCGTCTTTAATGATACACATGAAACACAATTTTCTCAAATTTTATAGAATCTCTCTCTTTCAAACTATCGCAGGTCTTTGTCGCTGATTTAATTACGCGTCGCGCGCGATACAATAAAACAATTATACTTGCATGTTAAGCATTAATATAAATTGATTTTTAAAACTGAAACTCCACAATCTATCTTACTAATCAACAAACCATTTTAGAATGTTTTGACCTTTAAAACGAATCTATGCTTATAAACACGCGTGCTTTAAATAATCATTTATACAGTTGATAATATCATGAATATTTATCGAATACTTAAGAGAAAAGAACTGGTTTAAAATAATTTAGATTTTATAATCCACGGCGTGGAATTCACCTGCTGTCACCATTACTCGTCTTATGGAACATTTTTGCTGATTTCTCATTGGCCTAACCAACTGTTTTCGGCATTAGAAGCTACTTAATTAGCATAGGGGAGCTTCACACTACAATTAAGGAGATTTAAAGTTGTTAAATCTACGCCGGTTGGCCCTTGGGGTTAAAATTAACGAGTAAAATCAGAAATCTACAACGCGCCAAAAGTCTGCAGCAGGATTAGATTTCGCCAAAATCGCCGCATGCTGCATAATTAAAATGTTTTGGGGGCTAAATTACGATGTCGGAGTGATTTTCGAATTCTAACCCCAGGTGAGAATTGAGATTGAGACTTGCAGAAAAATAATTGGGGATTTCTAAGTTTTGCTTTGACTGATATCGGTTTCATTAAAGCGTTAATCCTGATTTAGAATTCAGTTGGATTTGAATTGTGATGAAAACTTCGAATGATATTTGCTGTTCTTCATTCTAATGAAGGAAAATCATTGTTGTTTGAAAATGTACTCGATGCGCTACGGGGTTCATTAGTTCGGAAATTATTTTTCTGGTTTTTAAAACGGGGATAGAAAAACAGAATTGAAGAATTTAGGGAGAAAAGATTACAATTAAGTCACATTACCTTGCACTTCTAAAGAAGCACAAAACTGGGCGCAATCGTATGGGAAATATACTAGATTTAAGACCTGTTTCCTCGAAAACTACCCAACCGATTTTTGTGAAATTTGAAACCCACATTCACTGGATTATGCTCATGATTTATGACGGACGGATTTTTTCTGCGACTAAAACTTTTTGTTTTAGAGCAATGAGTCAAAAAAATTCTATTTTTCAGATTTAAAAAAATGTATATATTTAAAATTTTAGAAAACTTATACCATAATGATTTTATATTTATGTTCTACCACCAAAATTTTTTTTTATCAAAATCGCTCGAGTTTTTTATGAAATAGTGAGATTTTTACCTTAAAAGAACGACTTTTCATGTGAGGCAAAAAACTTCTAACTCGTTTAAAATTCTTGCACAATTTTATCAAACACATGAATTAAAATATAAATAAACGCTTAGGTAAAATTTAGTTTCATGTAACAAATGAAGTAATGTTTTAACTCTTATCGGTTCTACGTCACTTCTCACGATTCTCGGACCCGCATTTCTTACACGAATTTTATTCAGTTAACACCACCTGTTTTTTTTTTTTTTTTTTTTTTTGTTAAGGCATACTTTTTTTTGCACTTTGACAACGTGTGCCTATATTAGAATTGATTTTTAAAACATGGTGGTGCAAGTAGAATTTAAAATTAAAAACAAATATAAAATTTTAGCGTAAAATTAATGTAAATAGGCGTGGCTTCCGAGATTATGTATTGCTCCGAATTTTTGCGATTTTTTTTAATAGTCAGAAAGAAAAAAATACTGGCATACCGATGGATTCAGATAGATTGAAAGAACTTTTTAAGCCAATAAAACAAAAATCGTTCCTTTTTTCAAAAAAATTCACTTATGTCTTCCCTTAAAATTACTGTCTTCTAATGGAAATGCAATCAATAATATTAAAGTGCTTAGTAGAGAGAAAAAAATCTGTATTTTACAACAAAAAGTACTGGCACTCAGGCTACCATACAGTTGCTGTAAAATTTACAAGCTATTGTTTCTAAGAATGCTGTGAAATTCCTCATGTCTGTGTAAAGTTGCATTGCTATTGACTGCATGGCGCACATGACGGATTTCGACGATTGAATAAGATAATATTTATTATAAAATTTTTGTGGTAGGAAAAATGCATAAAAGTTGGCAACTATGATATATATATATATATATATATATATATGTATATATAATGGATAATTTTGTTATTCAAATTGAGAATTGAGCAATTATCTATGGGAAAAGTGGGTATTTTTTACTATATGATATCTAAACCTGTATTAGAGTATCGATTTTTTTTCTTAATAAGGTAGTGTACTATCTCTAACGTCCTTAAAAACCATTATGCCTGAAATGTTCAAGACACATATATGCTTGTAAGTTAATGATTCTTTATTTTTAACATTATTATAATTATTAATAATATAGATAAGCACTTTTTATCGTTATTTATTTTCCGTATTACATATTTTCAGTATTCTACAAGGAATATTAAAAAGAAAAGGAAAAAGATTTCACAGCCTTCGCGTTAATTACGTTCTTACAAACAGCAATAGACTTTCGTAATAATTGCACGTCTTATGGGAGTTGACAGCGGCTGTCTGCCAGCGAACAGAAATAGCTTTCGAATAATGACCAATGTCCGTCATTGTCCGCAATCAGAATATTTTGGACCTTAACCAGTCCCAATAGGCGCTTATTCCACATAATCTCTCGCACTCAATTATAAACCATCACTTCAGAACTCAACGACCAGGAAAATAATAATAATCGAACACCTATCGCCCTTTGATCACCCCTATCTGGTGTTCGAACGTTCTAATCGCACCCCAGGGGTGGAATAAGGGTGGGGTCTGGCGACGATGAAATGTTCCGTGAAGGACGAAAGAGGGAAAGGTGGTGAGGATTTCGGCGGACTTCAATTAAGTCAAAACTAATGATGAAGTTGTAGAGGAGATCGTTAAATATTCAAGAGAAAGCGGTGGTTTTTTTTTTTTGGTGCTATTGTTTAATTTATTTGGAGATCATGTTTAAGTCAGCATGGGGCTGTGTTGCAACTGATTAATTTTCCTGGTTTGAAAATGCCACATAGCAAATAATAATTATATTCTTGAGGAATTCTTTTAATTATTATACAGATTTTTGAGAAAGTGGTCATTTAACTAGAAGAGATTATTTATTTAAAGAGCAGTTTAGTATATCTTGGTATATGGTTGAGTTGTTCGTAGAATTTGAAAAGGTTGGTAAACTTTATTCAAAATATTATGGTTTATGAAATAATGAAATATTGAGGTAAATAAATAATACTAGTCAATTAGATGCTTATGTTATAAAAGTATGCTAAAACACACAAATTTGCTTAGTAGTACACGTAAACAAGTTCTTTTGTATGAACTTGTACAACTATAATTAACTATGATGTATAATATCGACGTTTCGGCTGCGTCTTCAGGATAATGATGCAGAAATGTTTAAAAACAGACTGCAGAAGCAATTTGTAATATCGATGCTTTATCGTTGATTTTATTTGTACAAGTTCATATAAAAATTTTTATTTATGTGTACCAATGTTTAAATTTATGCGTTTTAACGTAAACGTGATATTTATAAAATTTTAATGGTGCAATTGTTTTGTATATGTTAATAATATTAATCCACTTACTTACTAGTAAAAGCTACCTCGCAAACAGATCGAAAAGTCTCCCACAACATTTTAAAAGTAACTGAAACACACTGTATATTTATATAATAAACAAAGTGTTTCTCAATAAATATATGGTTATCACATCACAGTACTTATTTCGCAAATTTTAGTTCGGGAACTGACTTTTACATGCTTCTATCAACATTAAGGTCTACAAATGAAAAATTAACTTTTAGAATTTTTTTGTGATTCGGATGACTCAGAGACCTTCTGCACACAACCAGTTGTACTATCTCTCGGATTCATAAATAGTGGTAATTTTAGAACTTGGCGTTATTACCCACCTTGGTGATATACATCTTACCTACTAAATGTGAAAAAAGTAAAAAAGAAGTAGTAGCTGTTAGCGATCTGAAGTGAATGAGAAAGCTTTGAAAGTAGATGAGAATTTCCGAAGTTATTAATTCATTCAAATCTAATGATAAAATGATTGCAATATTTTGTTAGATATTCAAGAGAGAAAAATGATTTTTTTTTCGTCCCAGTGCTTAATTTGTCTGGGGATTATGTTTTAGTTAACATGGTGCTGGTTGCAACAGATTGAATTTTCCAGATCTAAAGTATATCTTATTACAAAATACCACAAAATAATCAATGATTGCATTTTAAATTATGCAGAAAATGAATGAAAATTCAAAATGCTTGTTAATAAATTCTTCCGTTTATCGTATTGATTTTTAGGAAAGTACTTATTTAACAAGATAAGTATTATTTGTTTAACGAGCAATTTAGAATCCCTTAGAATGACACATTAGCATTTATAGTTGTTAATATTCAGGTGTGAAACTATTAAAACTACTACAGATTTTCAAATAATAATATTTTGAGTAAAATAAATTTCTATTGTTTGTTCACTGATTTTGAATTCATCGTTTTAAGTAAAAATAAAGAATGTAATAAAGATTTAGGATTTTTGTTGTTGTTTGTGCTTCAAACTTGTGCACCGAAGGAGTACAACTTTTTACGATTATGTATAACGTTTCATTTTTACTTACTTCAACTACTAAAAACTCTATGTTTTTTTTTTAGTTTATCCTCCTCAATCCTCAGACAAATATTACAAGAGACCACAAAAACTGGTTTTAAAACATTATGAAATGTCTCTAAAGCTGTAGAAGTCGATATATTGATGCTTATGATATGCAGGCATTTATTAATATGTTGGGGACGAGCGACACGTATACGTGCCGCAAAAAGGCTAAAGAATCCTTGTTTCTAGCCACCCGTAAAATTTTACTATAAAATTTGGCTTATTTAATCGGTGTATTTTCTCGATTTAATATGGCTCAAATTTTCGTTTTTAAAAACCGGTGATTAAGCAATAAAAATTTCGTAAAAAGCTTCCGTCGCGAAAGAGTTTAAAAAGGTCTAAAATAATTTTAACAATTCAGGAAGGATTTAAATTAATTTAAAGGATGTTCTTTAGTGTCTCCTCCAGGCGACATTAGGACTGATGAGGTTATGAAGACGTTTTGTACCTCCTAAATTATTGATACGAAGGCTTCAGGAATTGTGTACACTGTGGGAAACTGCATTTACAGGACTGCCATAAGTGACTATTTTTATATTCTATTCGCACCATTGTTTTTTAAAAAATGCAATTTTCAGTATATCATGCTTACATTTGTTTTCAAAGCGTATGTAAAGTAGTTCTGTTTTGAAAAAGGTGTTCGAAATAGAATAGTAGAATAGAAATCGCCTGTGGTAGTCCTCCATTTAACACGTGAACGGCCATTTTCATCGCTACTATATGAATATATTTCGATTCAAACCGGAAATTTTATTTTAAATTAAGTCTAAAACTCGACAAAAAAAGTTAAATAAAAATGCTAAACTATCTTAAATCAAAGTTCTGGTATGTAATATTTTTATATAACTTCACTAACATTTCCGGATTTTCTAGTGTTATAAAGGTATCTTGTATTTTTATAATGATATACATCCTCCATTGTATGTATTCTGAAATGTTGTTGACTAAAATCTATATGTATCCATTTGTATACGGATCTGGGTATAACATTTCATTTTTGTTTCGTTAATACAAGTTCCATGCTATTTTAATGTATGAATCCTCCTGATACGAATACACAGATTAATGCACTGAATCTAGAATGGATTCAAGAAGGGTTATATAGAATATAGTCTTTTGTGCTACATACATCCAGTAGCAGACTTATAATTGTCAAAGGATTAAAGTACGCACGCATTTTCCATTCATCAGTTCACACATATTATCAAAAGGTTTGTCCTATTTATGAATTACGTTATGCAAATTTCTCTTCACGCTAATATGGCAACGTTTTCAATTGCATCGTTAGTAGAAAGCAAAAGAATGAAAAATGATTTTATTGGATAAGTTACTTATACTTTTGATGCGATTGGGCTTTCTTAAGGATCGCCATGCAAAAGGCCAAATTTTTATGTTGTTTTTCTCTGAATTTTTTAAAAATCCAAAAAATGATCATTTTGTTCATCAATACATAGAATGATTAATCTTTTATAAGAATATAAGCTGTGATAAAAACTTTATTAAATCCAATAGATTTTTTAAATCACCAGATTTTAAAAGATTCACCTTTTACATAAACATTTTAATAAAAATTTTATTTTACTTAAGATAGGTGTTATAATAACTAAAAATAAATAAAAATTGACATGTTTCGGATCCGTCTAATAAGATCCATAATCATAATAAAAATAAAAAGTGAATTTCAAAACATTTCACGGTCAATACAAATGACACGCGACAATGAGATATAAACAACAAAAAACAAAAATCTCGCGCTCTATTGTAAAAAATTAAATTAAAATAGACCATGGTCTAAAAGAATTTCCAACATGGTTCATTTGTAACAATTTAAGTCCCCATTTTCTGTAATATAAGGTATTTCATAAACTCCAGCAAGATCATCATATCCTATAGGATCCACTTGCTTATTAAGTAAACACCTTAATTTTGGTGGAGGCGTTGCAATCAAATCAATATTAAACTTTTTAAATTTAAATTTTAACTTTTCAAAACTGCCTTTCAGATATGGAAAAGAATATATATATGGAGGATGATCATATCTATAGGACATGATCCTATAGGACATGATGATCTTGCTGGAGTTTATGAAATACCTTATATTACAGAAAATGGGGACTTAAATTATTACATAGGCATGACTGGGAGAAAGCTTGGTATTAGAAAAGGGGAACATGAATTTGATATTAAATTTGGACGTACTAACACTGCCTTATCTAGAACATATTTAAATAAGGGAATAAAAATATTATTTAGTGAAAGCAAATTATGTTTCATGTCTAATTGCAGTCGTAAGTCTGTTATAAGAGAGTCCATTGAAATTTATACGCGTAAAAATTTTGTTTGCAATGATACCGTTTCTTTTATTATTCCTAAGTTATGGTTAGAATTAATGAATAAATTCCTCGAGAGAGCTTGAATGGGATGAACCATGTTGGAAATTCTTTTAGATCATGGTTTATTTTAATTTAATTTTTTACAATAGAGCGAGTGATTTTTGTTTTTTGTTGTTTATATCTCATTATCGCGTGTCATTTGTATTGACCATGAAATGTTTTGAAATTTAATTTTTATTTTTATTATGATTATGGATCTTATTAGATGGATCCGAATGTCATTTATTTTTAGTTATAACACCTTTCTTAAGTAAAATAAAATTTTTATTAAGAATATAAGCTTTGAGAGTACTAATCATAAAAAAATGTTTTAAAACTGTATTATATTTGTATAATTATACCAATTTGAATATCGATTCTATTGCTGGGACACCTGGAGCTTGTGAGGGAGTGACCTTTAGTCATAAAGGCACTCTAGTGTTTCTGAGATCGTGACGTCAATAATTTAACATTTTGTAGGCGTAAAAGTGACATCTATCCTCTCTTTTACTTTAACTTTCTAGAGTGTGTGTGCTCTTTCGAATTCCGCAGTTAGCTCGCGGTTATTAGTATTATGTTAATGAGAAGTATCTCAGTTTGTCGCGTATAAAAGCTTGGGTGTGAGTTTGTGGTGTGTGTTCTGGCCTTAGCCAGCGTCTGTGTGTTTCTGGCCTTAGCCAGCAGCCAGCGTCTGTGTGTTTCTGGTAGTAGCCAGCAGCCTCTGTGTGTGTTCCGCCATTGGACAACGAAGTTGATGATTGTTTAGTAAGGTGCTGACGATTAGAGAATAGCTACGGCCTCCAGTAAAGCGGAAAGGAGTTCAGATAGTGGATTAAAGATTCGGCCTTGGTAAGAAAGTTTAGAATCGTTCCGTTTTGATTATTTGAGCAAATAAAGAAATATCCACAGCCACGGGCTGTGAAATTAAGATTTGTTTAGTAGATCAGCCAGGAAATAGTGTCAAGTGTTAAGCGGTGCCCCGACTGAGCTAGACCAAAGCCTGTGAGTATGATTTAGCTTTTCATAGTGTTCTCAGTGAGTGAAATTATAGACTGGCTCCACTTTCCTTTAGCCCTTATCATTTTAATAAACTGTGTTGTTTTAACCTAAATTAATGAGTATGTCTGCATATAACGTGACAAATGACACCCAGCATGAATATACCGTCACAAATGGCGCCCAACGAAATGTCGGACATTTTGAGATTGTGCCACGGGTGTATTTCACCGGTGAGGGTGATATTAGTGAATTTTTAGTGAAATTAAATGATTATATTTTGTTCAATAATATACCTGAGAAAAACAGGTACGTAGTGCTTAAATGCTCGTTAAAGGGCGAAGCACTTTTGTGGTTAGAAAATATAGGAAAGTTTTTGATTACTGATGAAGCGAAAAGATTTGAACAAACTGTAATTGAGTTAAAGAAGGCATTTCCTCCCGTTAAAGATAAAAGTATTTTGAGAAAAGAGTTCTATTGTAATAAGCAGAATATATATGAATCGGCGTCAAAATTTTATCTTCGTAAGCTGGAACTAAAAAATAAATTAGATTTAGATATTACATTTGAGGAATTGTTGGACATTGTTTTTCCTCTTTTTAATCCAAATATACAAGACTTTATTGAAGTTAGAGCACCGAAGAATTTTGCAGAAATGCACCAGATATTATCGAAGTATGAGTCTCGGCATAGCTCGGATCAACGGGATTTGCGTAACCCTCGGCAGAGACCTGTCACGGATGGTAATTTGAGAAATGAGGGGGAACGTAATTTTGTGAGAGGGGGACAGCGATTTCCGGATAGTAATGTGCGTAATAGAAGTGATGGATTTGGTCGTAATATGTCGAATACGAGTAATGGTAATAGGAATGGTGGTGGTGCTAATAATTTTAGAAGTGGTGAGAGAAATATGCATGGAAATAGACAGAATAGTGGTTATGATCGTAGTGGGGGAGTACGGGACAGGAATGTTTCTTCGCAAGTAAGGAGATTAACTTCGGATGAGAATTTTGAAGGTAGGTCAGTGCAAAGGAGAGGTGTGAGGAGGTCGGGCCAGTTAAACTGGTAAGTGACTGTATTTCGGAAGGTATGCAGTCACAGGTCAAATCGAAAAAGCCTTCTGTGAGTTTAAATAAAATTACTATTAATCCGGTTGAGTTACCTGAAGTGTTAATTGTGTTAGATGGTATTGTCGTTAAAAGTGTCTTCGATACAGGGGCAGATAAGTCGTTCATTTCTTTTGATTGTTATCGGAAATATTTTTCGTATAAGAAGTTGAAAAGGTCAAGTCTGGTGGTTCAGTCAGCACAGGGAGTAGCTTGCGATAATAAAGGTTCAGTGGAATTGGAGGTTGAAATTCGTTCGGTTAAGACATGTTGGGAGTTTTGTGTGTTAGATGGATTAACAGTGCATTGTATAGTTGGTGTGGATTATATGAAGGATAGAGGAATTAGTTTGGATTTCTTTAAAAAGTCGTTAATCGTGAATAATGATGAGAATGTGAGTAAGAAAGAGCCTGTTTTAGTGTCAGTTAGTTTGGAGGAGTCGGGGTTAAGTGAAATCGAGAAGGAGGAATTTAATAAGTTTTTGAATGAATTTGGAGAGGTTTTTTCTGATAAACCGGGTTTAACGCATGTTGCGTGGCATGAGATTGATACTGGTTTAAAAGCACCTGTTGCTAGTAAACCATATCGTTATGATAAAGTTAAACAAGGTATAATTGATTATCATATTCAAAAAATGTTAGCGGACGATATTATAATGCCAATTGAGTCGCCTTTTGCATCTCCAGTAGTGTTATGTCGTAAAAATAATGGGAAAAGTTTAGATAATCCAGAGGCATATAGGTTTGCAGTAGATTATAGAAAGTTAAATGCGATAACGCAATACCCTCAGTATCCTATTCCAGTAATTGACGACATTTTGGCTAATATAACGAGTACGAATTATATGTCAACGTTAGATCTTACGTCGGGTTATTTTCAGATTGCAATGAAGCCGGAGGACATACCTAAGACTGCGTTTATTACTCGGGACGGTTGTTTTGCTTTTAAGAGAATGAGTTTTGGTTTATCGGGAGCGCCGGCAACGTTTCAGAAGGCCATGAATAATATCCTTAAACCTTTGCTTGGTAAGGGTGTCTTGGTCTATCTGGACGACATAATTATAATGGCAGCTACTTTTGAAGAGCATTTAAGATTATTGAGGGAAGTATTTACGTTGTTAAGAGATGCTGGGTTAACGGTTAAGTTAGAAAAATGTAAATTTTTGAGAAAAGAGATAAAGTATTTAGGAGTTAAAATTACGCGTGATGGTATTAATATAGATAATAAGAAAATTGAGGCAATTACGTCAATGAATTCCCCCAAAAATAGTAAGGAAGTGGCGACATTTTTAGGGATGGTGGCTTGGTTTGCCAAGTTCATTCCACGTTTTTCGGAGTTGTGTGAACCGTTGTATAATTTAAAAAGGAAAAGGGTTAAGTTTGTATGGTCATCAGCAGCTCAGAGATCGTTTGAATTATTAAAAGAGGCAGTAGTTTCCCCTCCTGTTTTGGCTCACCCCGATTATTCGTCTCAGTTTGAAGTGTATTGCGATGCGAGTGCAGTGGGGGTTGGAGCGATGTTAGCACAGAAAGGTCGACCTATAGCGTTTGCGTCAAGAATTTTAAATGCGGCGGAAAGGAATTATTCAATTACGGAAAGGGAGTGTCTTGCAGTAATTTGGGCTTTGAATAAATTTCGTTGTTTTTTCACTAATATACCGGTTAAAGTCATTACGGACCATTCAGCTTTGACAAAGTTAACTAATGGAAAGGGGTTGTCGTCTCGTATGGTCAGGTGGTGTTTGAAGTTAGCAGAGTATAATGTTGTTATAGAACATAGGGCTGGCAAGGAGAATGCGGTAGCGGATGCTTTGTCACGAAACCCGCATGGTGGTTTAGAGGTCACGGAGAAAGTTAAGTGTTGTGCATTGTCGTCGTTGGTGTTAAGGTCACGAGAGCAGTTAATAAGGGAACAGAAGCAAGATGAAGAATTTGGTAGCTTGTATCGATATTTGGAAAGTCCTGATGATGTCCCGAGCGCAGATGTGCCTATGTTTGAGAAGTGGTCCCAATCTTTTAAGCTTATCGATGGTCTTCTTTTTTATTCTAAAATTGTAAATTCACGTGGAGAATTAAGAGTTTTTATTCCGGCTAGTCTTCGTAAGGCCATCTTGAAAGAATTTCATGATAATCCATTAGCAGGTCACTTAGGAATCAGGAAAACTTATGCTCGAATTTGTGAATCCTGCTACTTCCCTAAAATGCGGGAAGCAGTGCGCGCTTATGTCTCCAGCTGTAGCACATGCCAACGTTATAATTATAAAAATGTAAGTCCAGCTGGCAAATTAATTCCTATTAAAGTAAATTTTCCTAATGAATGTGTAGGTGTAGATTTAATCGGTCCTTATCCATTGTCTAATCCTAAAAGATATAGATTTGTACTAGTTATAGTTGATTATTTCAGTAAATGGGTAGAGTTAGTCCCCCTCAGGAAGGCTTCTGCACCTGCAGTTGCCGATGCATTTTTCGATAATTATATTTCTAAATATGGTGCACCAATTAGGGTAGTGAGCGATCATGGCCCTTGTTTCATTTCTGATATATTTAAGGCCCTGTGTGAAAAGCTGGAGATCGATCTTTCTTTTACTGTTCCGTATCGTCCTCAGTCTAATATGGCTGAACGTGTAAATCGTACATTAATTCAAATGATTTCTTCTTATGTTGGTTCTCATCATGCAAATTGGGACCAGTTTCTTCAGCATTTTGCGTACGCACTTCGTACGGCAGTTCACGAGTCAACGGGGAAAACGCCTGCTGAATTGTTTTTGGGTAGAAAAGTTATTACTCCATTCCAAAGGTTAGTTATGGTGTCAGATGCGGAAAGTCAGTACATGTGTCAGGATATTGAGAGGTTGGTTAAGGAAGCTCAGGTTCAAATGGGAAAAGCGCAAGAAAAGCAAGCTCAGTATTATAATATGCGTAGAAGGGAGTTAGAAGTGAAAGTTGGAGATTTTGTGTTAGTAGAAAAGCATTGGTTAAGTTCAAGTCGTCAAAAGAGAGTAGCTAAGTTTGGTCCGAAGTTTGTAGGTCCGTTCGAGGTTTTGGAAGTTCGAAATAATAATTTGGTTGTTGATGTCAATGGTGAAAGAATGACTGTTAATCTGGATCAGGTTAGAGTGTATAAGTTTAGAGAAAATGGTAGTGAAAGTTCTCATATGTCGAGTGGTGTTTCGCGAAATTCCCGATCCAATGAGTGTCCCGAGTCCAGCACTTCTTCGTCTAATTCTTTTCATCAATATTCAAGAAGAAAATTTGGTCAAACAGCTCCAAAGACTGTTATTGAAAGTCGAAAGCCTAGCAATCCGAGAGCAAAGTATAATAAAAATAAGAGAACTGTGTCAAATACATCGGACTCTGTGTGTCATAAAAGACAAAAAATTATAAATTGTCCAGTTCCTCCATCTATTAGACAACAACCTCACAAGCATAAATTAACTAATAGTTCACCATCTTCAGTGATTAATCCCCAGAAAAGATTTCGTTTGGACACTCGTGAAACTGTTAAGCGAACTTTAAATGCCGAATCTTTGCCTAACAAGAAACTACATAGATCCGGAAAGAAACGTGGCCTTGGATCTTCGGTAACTTCGGGTGCGTCTAGAAAGAGGAGACAACTCTCAGATTACCGGCAACAACAGTGTGAACCTCGCCATGGAGTGAACCCAGCGAACCGGCCAGAGCAGAGTCGTCGAGTGGAACCTACGAGTATTCCACGGCATCCATTCAGAACCAGGCTGCAGGCACGACAGTCAACTGTGGCGTCACCGTACAGTTCTGATGACGAGAGATCCTTCGTACAAGCCTTTTGGGACAGGAGGAGAAAGCCATCTTGCAGTATGAAGCCTGCCAGCAGCGAATCGTCTCTATGATTGGGTGATAATGTTCTTTATTAAATTTCTATTAGAGTGCATATATGTGGTAGCAATGTGAAGGAATAGAAAGCAGAGAGACTGTTTTGTACTTTTGGCCATTTTTGGAATTTTTTGACGGACTCACGTTTAGTGCTTAATTGTGTTCAAAATTTGTTTGCAAAATTGTTAGTTTTATGTATGTTTGAGATTTTGGTCTTAACTGTTTTTTAAAAATTCTGGATCTATTGTTAAATTGTTATATTATTTGTTTAAAATGTTACTATATTGTTATTGTTCATGTGTTATAAAATGTATGTTAATGTATGTTTAAATTTTCAGAAAGTACAGATAGTAATTTGGGTTATTTTGTACACGCGCCGCGGTTCAGGCGCGCACGTGTTTTGCGGTCAAGAAGTCCTTGACACGCGTTTCTATATCTGATACTAACATTTAATGAATTAACTTTCTTCTTATCGTTCGTGTTTTATGAGTTGCGTTTTGTACTTTAGTTGGGAATGGTTTCCGCAAGTTGCGAAGTTTTAAGCTGCATTTGAATTTGAAATTGTATTGTATTAAAATTGAATGTTAATGTGATTTTCTTGCAGGGAAGTATACCTTTTGTTATGTATTGATTCTGCTATTTTTCTTTTAGTTAATACAGATGAAGAGATTGATGACGTCATTTTGTAAATTTTTGATATTTTTTGATTGTTGCATAAGCACAGCGATATGCCGCTGTACGTATGTGCCCCAATTATTGTTCAAGTGGAGTTAAGTCTGAAGAAGTTTGGGAGTTAGTTCATTGGCTAATGGGGATGTAGGTATTACGTAGTAGCAGAGTTAGTTTAGTATGAAGTAAATGTAATTTTAGATGAAGTCGGAATTTGGATGAGGAAAATTTTTGCGCATTGGGTTTTTTGGACTTGGTGCGAATTCTAGTATATTAAAAGTTATGGAGAAATTTTTGGGTAAAGTTATAGTTGCATTGCAATATTGAGGAAAATTTCGGAAGGTTAGTGTTTTGAGAAATTTTAGCACTCCCAGTGGAGTGGGTTGTTTTGAGAGAAGAAGTAATTAGTTTTGAAAGTTTTACGAGTTTTTGGAAGTTTTACGGAGGCTATTTGTAAGATAGAAGAATGGTTGGATTGAATATGTGATTATTTGAGGCAAACTGAGTTTTTTTGGTTGTGATGGGTTAAAGTTAATATTTTAAAAGTTATGTTTCGGCGTTAAATTTCACCCATCACTGTGTTTTATTACGGCTCTAAATTTATAACAAGAAAAAGTTCTGGGCATGCATTTAGCCCAGCCCTTTTTCTCTGCGGAGTTCGAGGGGAGGTTGTGAGGGAGTGACCTTTAGTCATAAAGGCACTCTAGTGTTTCTGAGATCGTGACGTCAATAATTTAACATTTTGTAGGCGTAAAAGTGACATCTATCCTCTCTTTTACTTTAACTTTCTAGAGTGTGTGTGCTCTTTCGAATTCCGCAGTTAGCTCGCGGTTATTAGTATTATGTTAATGAGAAGTATCTCAGTTTGTCGCGTATAAAAGCTTGGGTGTGAGTTTGTGGTGTGTGTTCTGGCCTTAGCCAGCGTCTGTGTGTTTCTGGCCTTAGCCAGCAGCCAGCGTCTGTGTGTTTCTGGTAGTAGCCAGCAGCCTCTGTGTGTGTTCCGCCATTGGACAACGAAGTTGATGATTGTTTAGTAAGGTGCTGACGATTAGAGAATAGCTACGGCCTCCAGTAAAGCGGAAAGGAGTTCAGATAGTGGATTAAAGATTCGGCCTTGGTAAGAAAGTTTAGAATCGTTCCGTTTTGATTATTTGAGCAAATAAAGAAATATCCACAGCCACGGGCTGTGAAATTAAGATTTGTTTAGTAGATCAGCCAGGAAATAGTGTCAAGTGTTAAGCGGTGCCCCGACTGAGCTAGACCAAAGCCTGTGAGTATGATTTAGCTTTTCATAGTGTTCTCAGTGAGTGAAATTATAGACTGGCTCCACTTTCCTTTAGCCCTTATCATTTTAATAAACTGTGTTGTTTTAACCTAAATTAATGAGTATGTCTGCATATAACGTGACAAATGACACCCAGCATGAATATACCGTCACAAGCTTAGTGAATGGATGTATCGGTTGGCGATGGTGGGTAGGTTAAAGTGCAAATTCATCTTTCTATTGTTAAGCCTAATGTGTTTGTTGGAATCATTGACTTTCTCATGTACGTAGACGCCAAATCCCATTGTTATCTCGGCGTGGTTTCGAATCCAACATCTTTGGCGAAAAGATGCTGTTTTTTGGCGGTGATCGCTTGGTTGGAATAGATCCGTGTTTTTCAGATTGCTCCTCGGAAAATTAAAATTTTTATTTTTTGTTTTTTATAAGCTCTTCTTCAAGAATGTTTCCTTTTTTTTTTTTTACTTGACAGGTAGTTTAGGAAGAAAAAAAAGTAATTGTATATTTTAAGCGTTAAAAAGTGAACCAGGCGAGTTGTAAGATTTTATCACTTTATATAAAACTAACTATGCATTTCAAAAACATTTTGTGGAATAAAAAAGCAAAAAAACATTCTTCAAGAATTATGTAATACTATCCGAAAGGATTAAGCCACCTTAATGCAAAATATTCCCTCACATTTTTATGTTTAATTTTCCTTTTCACCCAAACCAATGAAATTAGAAGATAAAATTAAAACGATAGTTCATATTTCACATATGTAGTTTTATAACTTTTGGATTATTATATTAATTCTTAAAATTGGAATAGAAAGTGTGTTTATTTATTTAATTTATTATTTTTATGTTTAATTTATTATTATTTAATTCATTAACTAATTAATTAATTATTATTTATTTATCTATTTTGTCTGCGTGAAATCTACACTTTTTAACTCCTTTAAGTTAATAATCAATGATTGTGCTTATTTAACGTTGACTTCGTATGAGTATCTACGAAGAAAAAGAAATAATGTGAAAATATAAATGGAAAATCAGAACATGTTATTAAAATTATAAATGTAAAATTTTATTAAAATATTCTGGTGCGAATTTTAATTAAAATTAACTAAAATATAATATATCTTATCGTACTTGAAAAGGTAAAGCAGTTTACAGTTATACTGAAAAATATTGTAACATGTGTTTCTTCTTATTACTCAATAGCGAAAAAAGTTTGCTATGCTTGTCCAACAAAACTCCTTGACTAAAAATATCTTTCATACGTAGTATTTAAAAGGCAATTAAATAACATCTTTATAAATTGACTTTTTATTTATTTATTTATTTATTTTGCATAACAAAATATATAAAGATGCGTCACACTTTTAGCAAATTTCGTAATGATATTTAACCAAATTGCAACATATGTTTGTATTATATTCTAGTTATAAAATTAATAAAATTGATTTCCTGATGTTTTTTTCGTGTATTTAATTTTACTTGTGCATAAAATATTCTTTTAGGAAAAGTTTCTTTAAATTGAGTCTTTTTAGAAAGTAACTTTGCTTTTCTTAAATCGTTCGCAACTTTTGCTCTCTAAATTATACTTATTAAGCAGTGTAAATATTCAGTTTGACTTTAATTATGCCTGTAAAAGGTTCAAAGATCTCTTTTCTGTCTATAAGGTTCAGAATTGTTGAACATTTTACGCAAAAAGAAAACTTGCTTTATTCTATTGTAACATTTAAATATTTTGTTGATATGTGCGAGTGCTTTCTGTCTGACAACTCCTTAAAAATAGCTCCAGAATGATTTAGCCGATAAAATCTACTTTTCAAAGTCTGTCAAAAACTCGGAGCAAAAATAAAAGAGGAAGATCTAATTTGGAGGCCAAAATTCATTAGAGGCTTTCTTCGAGATCTAATCGTCCACGTGTCACAATTGAAAGCAGATAGAGTTGATAACATTTTTACATTTCTCTACAAATTAACTACAAAGACGAAACAACTAGGAAAACCCGCGTGCAGCAGTTTCTCCCAATCAGCATGCTGCACTTCAGTTTCCATGGCAATTGCTGAAAACATTGAGTCCACACTTCTTTTGAATTGCTGCCAGCATTTAAAGCAGCATGCATTGTTTTATGGCGAAGTAATAAATAGGGGCTCTTCGCTCGCTGTAATTTAATTCGTTTGCCTCCATTTAGCTATCTACCTGATTGTAACAGAGCGTTCGAATGCGTTATTAATTCGACAGCTGTTTACCTCAGAGATTCTCTTCTAAGCAGCAGACAACTTATTGATTCTTGCTCTTTTGCATTTAGTTGCTTCAGGAGCAAGGGGAGAGATACTCCCTGGGCACGAATCTATTGTGTCATATACTCCCTCCCCTTCCAATGTATGAATTCTAATTAACTAGAGATTTTCTGGATGTAGTTAATGCTTTTAATTATGAAGAAATGAAAAGAAATAGGAGACAGTGTGATATTTTTGGGACCTCGGGAATTGCCACATGTGCAAAACGAATTAACAAGCGATATTAATTTACACTCATGTTAGGTTAAAGGTAGTTTGGAAGTTTTGCGAGTAAAAAATGTTAACTTTTGAATGTTGCAAAATAAATTAATTAATAACTAACATTCATGCATGCCTTCGACAAGAAAGATTGAACATTATTTCATAAAAATACCTTTGTCTTTGAGAATTTATTTGTTATTATTAAAAAATAAACTCCAGCTCTAAATAAACAACTAATTAAATAGAGATATTTCCAGATGTAGTTAAAGCTCTATTATGTTAAAACGAAAAGAAATAGATGATAGAATGATGTATTTTAATCCCAGACGTTGATACACTGCAAAATGAACTTGCAATTGATATTACACTTTTTAAAGATTAAATGAATAAAAATTGATAGCGGTGATCGGTTTTAGAATACGAATCGATAAATTGATAAGTAATTTTGTAGCTTGCCTTTGAGAAGGAAAATACTATTCATTTGATACCACTTTTTGCATTTTCAAATTTATATAATTTTTTTAAACCAAAACCTTAGCTCTTAATTAAATGTTCGTCAATGAAGTTGAGATTCTCTTGATTGATTAAGTACAAATAAATAAAAAAAGTTGTAATCAATGCGATATTTTTTAACTTCAGGCATTGCTATGCATCCACAAAATGATTACAAAAACAAATTTAGAAGCGATATTATTTTAACCACTTAACTGATTTGCCCGTACGCCGTTCGGGCAAGACGAATTTTCTTAATTCATCTTTTAAATCTTTTTGAAACTACTAGTTTTTAAAAAAAATAATAATTTCATACCACTTAAAAGCGGAAATGGCTAGACTAAATGTTACGAATATTTTGTTTAAATAATAGTGGTGTGAATCCGTTATTTTCAATTTATTGAAAAGAAAAGAAATAACCAGTTAAGGGGTTAAAGTCGTGTTAGGTTTAATAGAGTTTGACAGTTTTAAGTCTAAAAAAATAGCGTTGGAGTGTTTTAGATGAAAAAAATCAAACATGTTTTAATAAATTAATGATTAGTATTTAATTGTGTCCCTAGAAAGCGCAGTTAAACATTATTAACATGCAATTTATTTGCAGTTGTGAATTTAGTTAATGTTGTTAAAAAGGAAAGTCTAGTAATAAGTATTCAATTAGCTAAAGTTGCAAATTAGCCGGATGTATCTAAGATTTTTAATTATGAAGAAATGAATCTATTTATCATGTTTTCAAAAGGAATTATAAAACAATAATAATTTACGCTTGTGTTAGATTAAAGATTAATTTGAAAGTTTTCTTCCTTTATTTATAGATTTAGTTCACTAAAAAAAATCTGGTTTGAATAAATATATTTAATTTTAATATAAAATATTGCTATAATGGAGTTGTGTCCTAATGAACACCGTTTTGTGCCGTACAGTCTCTTGAATTCGTCATAAATCATAGTTTAGACAACCCAGTTTAAACTGCCAAGGTCTGTGCGTATTGATTTAACATTAAACAACGAACGAAATCTCACGGTGAATCATTCTTTCTTACAGACAGATACAGATAAACAGAGACATTATGACCAATCAAAAGATTAGCAGTGAGCTGTATCCTACAGAAAAGTAACTCCCGTTTTACCTGTTATCGGATCATAATACGCCTCAGGCTGAGCATCTAACTGTGAAGATGCTTTAGGAAGACTGAGCGGTGTATAAGAGGAATTAGAGGAAAGAAGCCTTGTAAGATCCATTAATACTGTTTTTAGAGGATATTAGGATTATCATAGAATTTCAGTGAGAGAGAGCGAGAGTGTAGTGTTACAATGCTGTAAATAAAAGAAAATTGAATTGAAAGATCTTTATAGGTGAGTAGAGTAAAGAGGTATAGTGGAAGATATTTGTTGTCAGACAGTTTGATTCAAAACATGTCAAAGTGTCGCGAATGGAACTGAAGAAGCGTAGAGACGGAATAAATTGCTGTCTCAATAGATTAGTCAGTAGAACAAAAGATACAACCAAAGAATTGTTTCTTTGTTTTCGTTTGTTGTAATGCTGAGATTCTAAATGAGAGGATTCTGTTTGAAAAGTTTATTATCATTAATGTTGATTTATAAAATATTAGGATTGTCATAGAATTCTGGAAACAGAGAGATGTCAGTGTAGAGTTATCATACGGTAAATCGAAGAAATGTAATTGAGGGATCTGTAGAGTGTAGAGGAAAGAGCTTTAAAATGCATAAAATGTAAGATATTAGTTGTCAAAAGGTTTAATTCGAAACATGTCAAAATATAAGAAATAAAATTAGGTTTCAGAATTGAAGAAAAGTAGAGATGGAATAAATTGGTGTTTTAATAGGTTAGCCAGTAAGAACAAAAGCGGCAGTCAAAGAATCCCTCTTTGGAATTGTCGGTTGTAATTTGTTTCAATTCTATCTTGAAACGATTTCGTCTATATAGATTAATGACATTAATATTATTTTTTAAAATGAAACATTATCATTCAGTATTTGAAAGCAATGGAGAGAAAGATAATGCAGTGCGCGTGATGGACAGTACAATACATTCAATAAAGAAAAATTGAATTGAAAGATCTTGAAAGGATAGAAATGTTGGAAGATATAGAGTACGTGACGTATATTGCCAGACAACTTGATACGAAAACATGTCAAAGTGTTAGGAGAGCAGTTAGATTGCTGAACTGAAAAGCGTAGAATTTGAATAAATTCCTGTCCCGACAGATTAGTCTTTGGAACAAAACAGACAATTAAAAAATTTCCGTTTTATATTTTCTCAGTGACAACTCGTTTAATTCTAAATGAGGAAATTTCGTAAATATTTTATATAATAGTGACAAGTTACAATGCGGTAAATAAAGGGAAATGAAATTGAATTTACCTTTATACGTGCTTAACGTAAGGAGGTAATTATTCTGCCTAAAACATTTTGATAACACACGGTTGGTCTCGAAACATGTCAAAATTAAATAAAACAATTTAGTCTGAGGAATCGAAAAACCATGGAATAAACTTATGTTGTAATGAATTTAACAATATAAAGAAAGAGGCAATTAAAGAAATATTTTTAGTCTTCTGTGTGGCAACTTCTTCTAATTATATAAGTGGACATTTCATGAATATACTACGTAACACCAAGTGTAATTTTAATGGCTAATGATAGATGAATCGATGTGAATCGCATGATGATAAATCGATATGAATCGTTTGGTGATAAATCGATATGAATCGTTTGGTGTTAATAAGGATTTTTTGAAAGTTTCCTGAAAAAGATTATTATTTCTTTTTCGTCTTGGTAAGAGACGATCACGAACAAAAGTCGACAAAAGTCATGCAGACTTTGGTGATCAATTTTATCGTATGTATCAGAGCATGTGAGAGAATTTATCTTATGTCTATTGAGCATGGAATAATATTAGCTTAGAGAAACAATTTTAAATGAGCCATGCTTTCGGTACAACGTTAATCACAAAAAAAAAATTGTCAAAGGCAATCAAAAAATAAAACTAACTGTATTTTAAATTGTGAATATTTATGAATAGTTTAACAGAAGAGTGTAAAATAATTATGCTATTTATATAACCTTTAACATATTAAAATGTTCAAAGATTTTCATATTAAAAATTATTCATAAGTATAAAATAAACCATTGTTTCTAAACTAACCTTTTTTTCCGAAATTTCCTATTAAGAGTTGTTATGATAATAAATCCATTTTTTTTTGTGTTGTTTATGTGAAAACTTTAAACATCTTTGTTTACTTTGCTTTTAAATATTTGTTTATTTTTCTACAATAGCTTTTGTTACTTCACTTTTTTTACCTTTTATAGTAATATACTTCTTAAATTTACTGAAGTTAATTGTTTTCGTTTTTTTTTTATAGCGATCTGCGTTATTACGTTATTGTTTCGTTATTCTCTCAAGAAAATTTTGTTTTTCTATGCTTACATAATTACATAATCATTATGTCTTCTATGGTTATTCCTTTAATGCAAATATTTTTCTTTAAGGTGAATTAACGGAAGACTTTCGCTGTCATTAAAAATTGTTTTGTTATTAAACATATAGTAGCAATGTAAGAATTAATTAAAATTTTGTTAACGATAAATGTTCTTATAGTGTAACTGAATTCAATTTGCAAATTAATTTAACTTTATAAATTCTGGTTAAGTACATACTTGAAACATTTGTAGTCATGCATATGATGTAATCATATATATGAGCACACATGTACATGCATATATACAGAATTAGTCTTTTTATTTTTGACCAATAGGTAATTCTCAATCCATTAATTTGAGAGGTATAGTTTTTATAGTTAAAAAAGCTTCAAATGTTGTTCTTTCTCATATAAAAATCCTTTAAACGAACGAAATTTAAAGTTCATTCTTTTACGATTTATGATATATTGGGTTTTAAGCTTTTTCTGCATTTTGTAACAATAAGAAAAAGGAAGACGCTTTTGTAATGTAAGAAGGTTTTTCACAAAGTGAAGATGACGATCCAGGAACATCGTACAGAACACACGATTTAGTAGAGTCAAGACATCTTATTTGAAATACACTTAAAAGTAAGCTGTACATTTTTTATATTTGCCACAAAAACATTAAAATATTATTTCTGGGTTTTTTTTTTTTATCCTCGCTGCTTTAAATCCGTTAAGGGCAATGGGATATTTATAATACTACTTCATTTTAATCAAAATTTATATCAGAATTTTTAAATAGATTTTACTTTTCTAAATTTGTGTAAAGTTAGCTGTAATATTGCATTTACTTATTTATGAGTAAAATTTGATAATTAATTACCAAATTATATAGATCATTAAACTATTAACCAAAATATACAAATTTACAAGTTTTTTTTTTAATTAAAAAAAGAAAAAAATCGAAGAAACAAATAAATTAGTACAACATAAACAAACGTACAAGTAAGCAGTCGAATTAAAATCACTGGATGACGTACCAAAGACGTGTGTCATGTTTAATGTTAAGTGGGTGTGACATATATGATCATCCATTTCTGATATTTAATTTTATAATTTGGCGATAGTTTTTTGGGTGGATAATCAAGTAGTACTGTGAATATTATCTCTTAACATCAGTTTCTTACCCTTTCCCGATTCATCACGTCCGAAAATTTGGTCCCAAATGCTAATTTTGGCAGCATTTATTAAAAAATCTTCCAGCAGTACCGAAAAAAAATGATTGAAAAGTTTCTGAATAAGTGGTGCACCTGCCATCTTTATACATTTGCAAACGAAAAAAAAATATATATATATACAAATTGTGTCAGAAAGTAGACAATTTGTTTTAAGAATAGCCTTCAGATTTGATTAAATATGTAAGAATAAAAGTAACTGTTTAAATAAAAAATGCTCATGTTTTCAAAAGTAGAAATCTACCTTTTCATTTGTATAAATTAAAATTCCTAGAACGTATTCTCATTTTTCATTTTTATACGCTTTTTCTTCCCCAGTTGAATTCAGAACAATGTGGTCCTGTCACTTGTTTGATGGTTTCTGAAAAACTAAAGACTTAAAATGGATTTTTTTTTATACATATATTCCATTTACGGATGGCTGCATACGTAGAGGATACAAGACATGTGCATTAAGCAGAAAACACTGATGTCAAATGCAAGAACAAACTTTACATGTTAGTTGTTTTGGACTTTAAATAATTGAGCTGTTGAAATCTTACTTAATTCTTTGTTTTTAAGTAAAATAAACACATGGCGTGTTGTTTGTTATCCGCTAGTGTGTTTAGTTAACGAAATAAAAATAATTAAGAGGTTTTAAATTATTAGTTTCGAAACGTATAAACAATTAATCAAGGCAACCAAATCCTTTACAAGGATAAGAGATCTCTGTAAAATTTATTGTTTAAGTAGACTAACATGTTAGAAAGAAATGTTTCTTTGTTGTTTTTATTTTAACACGTTTGACGCGCCAGTGCGTGATAAGGCGCCAATGTTAAGGGGTCACTCACGCGCCAGCGCATGATATGGGGTGATGTCCAATAGCCAGTCACGCGCTGGCGCGGAAAATCTTTCACTGATTCTTTGTTATAAAAAGTAAATCGGCTTCTGGGAAAACCCACTTCTACAGTGCGGCATTAACTATCATCACATCTTCACGTAAGCGGCAGCGAACGTGTTAACAACATTTTATTTTAACAACATATTATACAATTGTTGTTCGTTAAATAGTTGTTCGTTGCTCCAAAGTCTAAAGCGTCTTCTATCGGCATTTTTAAAACTTTATCTTTAAAATTTATTTTCAAGAAAATACTGACATAATGAATAGATTTAGCGAAAACCGTAAACTAATCAACCAATTTCCCCGTTTTTTTAATAATTATTTGAAATTTTGGAAGTCTTGGATCATCGTTTGTCTAGATTTGTACAATCACCCCTTAAAGTTTTGCCCAAGAGTTTAGATTCACCCTGTATTATCTAAGGGCTTGATATTGACAATAACGCATATTATTCAAACGCCAGGAAATTCAACCAAAACGCTATTACCAGTTGGACAGTTTTTTTCTGTTTTAACATTTAGGTTGCTTAATTGATACAATTTTTATACATAAATATATTGGTATTATTTAATTTATAATTTAACGTCATGTTAAATTCGGTAAAAATTATATTTTAAAAATGTGGCAGCAATCAAGCAATATGAATAATAATAAAAGAAAAAAATCAAGAAACAATTCTCGGAACAAATGGATTAGCTGGGATCCTTCGGGTCCTGGAATTTCTAGACCAAGAAATTCTTCAGTACCAGTATTTTTTCATAGAAAATCTCTGATTAAATAAAACGAAATTATGCACGATTAAATTAAATTTATTTTTCTATTAAGAAGAAAAAAAAAAAACCTGTTATTTTGCCGGAAAAATGTCCTGCACTTATGAACCGTAATTTATGAACGCAAAATGATGGATTCTTATCTCATTTGGAGCTTGGATACAATTATTTTTATTGGGTTGGAGATCCTGGTTTTAATCATGCTGGGGGAATTTTGAACTTTAGATGACCACATTTTTCTCAAATCGCATAAAAATGCATTCTTTAATTAGTAAAAAAAAAAAAAAAAAAAAAAAAAAAAAAACGTGCAGAAGAAAATAATATTTTGCAATTGAGGGTAAAAAAGGTAGATTATGACTTAAAACGCTAACAAACAAATGCAATAAAAAATTCTGAAAAAAAAAAAAAAAAAAAAAAAAAACTACATGACAAACCGAAAAACCCCCAAAATATAACTACATAACCTGGATACCTAAAGATTAGGACCAGCTGTCTATATTCTTTTTTATGATTAAAAAATTGAGCCCTATTGAGTGACGTCATATTGGCACGTGGCAGCAGCTGTTATGGACTAGTTTTAGACTGTTTGCTCTAACGGGTGTTGTTGGTTCTTTGTGATGTGTTCACCAATATAAACAGAGTGAGGTTGAGTGAAATGTCGGGGGTTGTCGCTCTGTATTTTGTGTGTGTTTTTATTAGAGGAAGGCGTGTGCACTATTCTCAGGTTCGGTGTCGGGGAATTAGTGCACATAAATAGACTCAATAGTATTCGGGCGGCGTACAAAAATATTGAGGAGGGAGAAGTAATTATTTTTATGTATATGAGTAGATATATAATTAGGTTTGTTTGTGATACTGTAAGTAGTGAATGCATGTTGTAATTTAGTGTTTTTCTAAACGAAAAAGCAATTGATAATAAAAATATGTGGGAGAGTGCTATGAGTTGTGTTTTTATGTCTTCAGATAGTGGTATAATAGTCCTCTAGTAATTATTTTTCAAAATGTTTCCTAACATGATTTTGAATGATTACCTTTATAAAGAACTAACTGTGTTCACACGTATATATTAAAAGTTTTGCACTGGGAGCATTGTAAATACAGTCTTAAAAAATATTTTATTGGATTATCTGCTTGTCAATAAACAAAGAATATTTATGATACTGAAAATTAATAATATATTTAAAGTTTTCATGTTTTTTTTTTAGTTGAGTAATTACTAGCTGCAAAATAGGACATTCTTTTTTTTATTTTTTAGTTTATTCCTCGTTTTTAATCATTAATTACAGTTTCCCCGCTTTAACTTAACCTAATATACTTAACTTAATATAACTCACCCTTAACTTAATATACTAGGGTGAGTCTAATTTTTTTTTTATTTATTTATTTAAGAAAATAAGAGAAAGTGATAGTAACCAGTTAAAGAAGCAATAATTACCATGAAACATAAGGTTACAAAGCACTTATTTGGTCCCAAATACAGGATTGCTCAACTTGGTTTGGTGGTAATAATTTTAACAATAACAATAAGAAAAATAACAATATTGCATTGAAAATCTAATTATATGGTGCTTTAGGTGTGTTCGTAATTATGTAAATGCATAGTACCTACAGTCGTCGTACAGTCCGTGCGTTCATCTGTCCGTTTGTCCGTTTATAACAGAGCAAAAACTACCCAACCGATTCGTTCGAAATTTAAAAAAAAGAATTGTTACATAATTTTGTCGCATCATTTCAAATTTTATGAAAATCAGATATATAGTTTAATTACACGGACCATCAAAGTTATTTCATTACATTACGGCCAATGGGAAAAAATAGTTTCAAGTACATTTTAATGATGTTGCACTCTTTCGAATACAATAAAATTGATATGAATCTATGAAGTATATAACTGAAATATAAATTCTGTACATAGAGTGGTACAAAGAATATTTGTTATTAATTTACAGGGCCATACAAAAGAATTCTATTACATAATGATATAAAAGGAAACATTGTTTGGGGTTCATATATTTAACTATTTCACATTTAAGAAATTGATATACGTTACTAAGATTTAGCAAAGCTTACTTTCTGTATAATAGAAAACAGATAATATTTACAGGGAGACACAAAATATTTCGGCCACTATACTGTATACTAATACACCTAGATCCGAATATTTTTGAAATTTCGTTAGAGTATGAATGCATCTCCTTTACTACGCTTGATGTGCAATTTCCAACTTGTTAATTCTAACCTTGCTGGCTCCCTTAAACTAGAGTGGTTTTTTATAACTTGATTTCTTTCTCTTATTACATTCATTTCAATGTATTAAGGGTGTATTCGAAAAAACGCTTTTCCACCTTCAACAGCTTGAAATTTTCTGATACAATTTCAAACACATTTTTAAAAGTAGAAACATGAAACTTGCTGAGGGGATTTTCGAAGAGACGTTTAAGGTGCCGTGTGATGTCATTTTACGCACAATTCATTAGAATTTGATTTATAAACAATTATCTTCTCACTATGATCTTTTTTTTTTCGTTCCCAATCTCCCGCTTCGGAAAAATCAGTTCAAAATGCCGTTTTTGATTGTATTTTTTGCAATATTTTCTACATTTATCAAAGAATTGACAATTATGGCACCTTGTGTACTTTCTGAATAAGACAGTTTGCCAGTTTGATGCATTTGAGAGCAAAGATAAATTTAAAAATAAATCGAAAAATAAGCAGTTTGAATCGAAATACACCTTTAATAGAATGCAAAATATTCATTTCTCCTTTTACCGAACAGTTTGGTCATTCTGGCTTGAACATCACGCAATAAAATCATAAACCAGAAAATACATGTTTGTTTTACTACCTACCATTTATATTAAGTTTTCAAAATATGCTCTTTTGTCATTGGTATACAAAAAACATACCATCTGTAAAGTCTTTATTTCGTAGATTATATAATTTAAAGTAAAACGGACATAAAGATAATAAATAAAAAAATAAAAAACTTACATGTGTTAGCATTGAATTTCTATCGATCTGGTCCACTTGCCATCTGCTTCCCAACATTTTCATTTTTTTTCATCCCTTGGATTACCTGTTTTACTGTTTTATCGACATCTGTCCGTTCTGCACTTTAATATTTCATAGGCCATTAAGACTCAGGATGACTCCATTAAAGGGGAGGACAGTCAATATTGCTTCTTTTCGAATATCCCCCTTTTGGTAAACAGTTCGAATTTCGTGCGGATATCGCTCGACGATTTGGACTAATGGACGCGGCATCGGTATATAACGGGATATTACAAATGGTATAAGTGGAGAGATTTGATCAGGTGGAACAGCTCTTCTGATGTTGAAAATATGCGTTTATGGTTTAAAGTTTCTATATCAAAGAAGAACATCTATATTTTTTTCATCTGTATTTTTTATAAATAGTTAATTGTTGAGATACAGTTTTCCCAAATTGAAATATTTTTCTCTACACTTGAAACATTTTACAGCACTCTTAAAAACAGCAGCTTATAAGTTTTACAGAAAATTTGTTGGCAAGTGAGGTGTCAGCACTTTTTGTTGAAAAATACATTTTTTTTCTTTGCAATGTAATTATCCAGTGACAGATATAAGACAAACTTAAGTTCAATCAAACAGTAAAAATATATGTCTACGATATTTACTTTTGAATATCTACCACTTAAGAATGAATAATACAAATTATTTAAACCCCTAACTGGTTTGCCCGAACGCCATTCGGGCAAGACGAATTTGCTTAACCTTCCGTCTACCAGACAAAACACCCATTTATCTACGGCAACACCTAATTTTAATTCCAAACTTGCAAACGGCACCAGTAATATTTTAATATAATTTTGCTTTTACAATGAAAGCTTAAATTAAGGAATTCGTAATATCTAGACAAGTCCTTTATAAATTCCGGTGTCAATCGACAATTTCTCATTTTATCATTGACACCAGAAATATTGCTGTCGGGTCCAATGGACCCGTCTGGTAGACGGAAGGTTAAATCATCATTTAAAGTTTTTTGACACCACTATTATTTTTAAAAAAATTTTCATAGTATTGAAAGGCGGAAATATTCAAATTAAATTTTACGAATATTTTATTTAAATAATAGTGGTGTGAGTCCACTATTTTCAATTTATTGAAAGGAAAAGAATTAACCAGTTAAGGGGTTAAGAAAAGGGGAGATTAAGATTCTACCATTATAACTGTTTTGTTAAATAATCCACTAAAGCGAAAGTCATAGACAAAATAATATTCTTATATAATTTTGCTTTTTTTGAAAAAAGATATTTAAATAGTAAGATTTTCCTTTAACCTATCTCTGTATCTTTAACTTCATATGATCCATAAAGTAAAACAATCTTCTGGTACCATTTTTTTATTTATTTATTTACGAAAGTCAGTTTTATATCATTACGGATATGTACTATACGATTTCAACAAATCCCCGTTGTAAGTTGAGACAATATCTTTAAAGATGTCTATATAGCAGAATAAAAACAAAAAATTGTTTATCTGCTAATATGTTTTCCTACATTATTTATACATTTTTGTTTCATTTATTTTCTCCTTCCATTATGATAATTCCATTTTATGATAACTCCATTTGTATACGATGAACCAACTGCAGTGAAATGCTTTAGCACTTCGAAGAAATTGAGTTGTAACATTCCTGGATGTATTTGTAGAAATAGAAAAGAATGCATACTTTTTTTGTTTGAAACAACATGGATATAAAAAATTAGCGACGCATTTCCTCTCTTTTTTCTATTGATTTTAAAGCAAAATAAAGATAAATATAGATTACGAAAGCACAAGCGATATCTTCATATGCGCTTCATAAAATTTAATAAGAACAACAAAAATGTCGAGCTTTATTCCACCACAATAACAATTTTCTTAAAGAATCTACTGAAGTGAAAGTCATAGCTCAAAGTATAATCTTATGTTATTTTACTTTTTTTTGTGAAAGACTTTTAGATAGTAAGATTTTGTCCTTTAAAATATCTCGGCATCTATAAACTTCGTATGATCTAGTAAAACGATCTTCTAGTCCCAGTTTTTTTTATTTTTTATTTGAGGGAGTTTGTTTTGTGTCATTACAGATACGTACTTTATCCGTCTTCTACCCAATCCCGTTGCATGTTGAGACAATATCTTTAAAAAAAGATATGTATAAGAAGAAAAACATATTTTTGTTTTTCTAAAATCCCCTATATGTTTTTCTACATTATTCCTTTTTTGTTTGCTTTACATCTTTTTTTTTCTTTTCTTTTCATTACGTTTCTATAATTTTCAGACGATGAACCAAGTGAAGTGAAATACTTTACCGCTTGGGAGAAGTTGAGTTGTTGCATTCCTGGTTAGTTTTGGGAAGAATTATTCTATATTTTCATTTTTATGCTTCCACTAAACTATTTCAATTTGGTTGAACGTGGTGTTTTCGCGCGAGAGAAATTGAATGGAAAGAAGGTAATTAGATTTTTAGAAATTTATGGAGAGTTTGCCTTTATGTTAAAAGCAGAAAAGAAAGCTTAATGGCATCTGGCCTTAAAGTGCAGTGAAAGAGAGTTGTGTAATTTTGGTGAATTATTCAATTTTTATCCATCGTCCTATTATCGCAGAGAATTTTTATGACTTAATAAAATTCATGTGAATTTTAAGATTTCCGAAGGCAATTGGGCAATGTTTTAAAGAGATTGCATCTGAAACAATAAATGATATTACATTTTTAGTCGCCGATAGGGCTGCTTCTTGATGATTTTGCAGCTGTTCCTTGGAGCGATTTACTTTTCATAGAATTGCAATGTAGGTATTTGTATTTATTATTTTAATACCTTTGTTGATAATTTTTTTCTGATATTAAAATATTATTTAAAATACGTCTAATTTCTAATGTTTCTCTTTCTAAAAATTTACTTAAAACCGAAAAAAAAAAAAAAAAAAAAAAAAAAAAAATTGATAACGATCTAGAAATATGAAATCTCCAAAATATACGTTACATGTGAAATTAAAGAGAAAAAACAAAGAATGTAAATAATCGATGTATCTATCGATTAATTAAAAACTATAAAAATGTTTGTACCTGTGCAAACATCAAATATAACAAAATGTTAGATTGTTTGTAATTTCTACTTATAACATATTTTTTAAACAAAAGTTTTTGTAATTTCAGATGTATTCTCACATCTCAATCGTCTGAATATTTTTATATGCTATACAGGGTGTCCAAAAAGTATCTTTACATTGAAAAAAAAAATTAAAAATAAACAAGCAGTGATATTTAATTGATGAAAATATCAAAGCATTTTTTAAATGATGACTAAACTAAATGGCGATGCGTCAAAATTTTACCATTCCCAATTAGATATATAGTTTTTAATATCTTTCGACTTTTTTTATGGCATACATGATAATCTTTGTTTACCAATCTACAATTTGTGATAATGATGAACTAAAAAAATTTTGACTTTTTTTATGGCATATATGAAAAATATTGTTTACCAATCTACAATTTGTGACAATGATGAACTGAAAATTGAATTACAGCAGCTAACGAAATTGTTGATTCGGCAATGCTTGACAGAACGTGGTAAGAAATCGTGTATAGACATGTGTTGTGAAAAACTAATCGCGCACACATTGAAATCGTGAAAAAAAAAAGACAGAAAAAAAGAAAAGAAAGAAAGCGAGAAGGGAAAAAGAAAATTTTGATATTTTTTGTGGAGCATAAAAACCCTAAGAGCATGTCGATGCCTGTTTAATTTTAATTATTTTTTGAAATCATAGGAATACATTTCAGATACCCTGTATATTTTATAAAGAAGTATTTTACAGAGATATTTAAGCTTATACCATGCTTATCAAGAACCATCCTTTTAGAATTATAAAATTCGAAAACATGAAGAAAGATAATTTAATACCCCGACTTTGTTTCAATTATTTCATTATTATTTTTTTAATTTGAGGTACACCTTAACACTAATGAGGATAACTTACAAAACCCATTAGCCCTTGAATTCTTCTGGCCGTAACCTTGTCTGAACAATAAACTTTCACACCCTTTTCTTCCCCAATCGAGAAAGCTATACATCACATTCATGACAATTTCAATTGGAACAAATTTTCACTTTTTTTCCCTCCTTTTATTCCGTACCGATTAAATCGAACCTTTTTTTATTGACTGTGTCACGTGACTCATGAGGGGCCGGGGTAGCTACGGATGTTTACGACTCTTCTTTTATGTTCTGGTTCGGCTAATCACTGATGTTGCGAGGAATAAAAAAAGTCTAGCTAGAGACTTGAAAAGGAACATAAATGTCGTCACTACTGTGATTTGATTTTTATACGCATTTTATTGTTCCCGTCTAAATCGGCGGCTCAAAGCATCTATATTGCTAATTTGATATTTTAATGTGACAAGCCGTCGTAGATAAGTGAATTGCTACAAAGGCTTTACAAAATTTAATTTAGTATTACCTTGTCGTAAAGGAAATTTTCAAGAAAAATGTTGTTAGGTAGACTGAAATTTTACGTATCGATTTTTGTTCGCTTTAGAGAAAAATGTTTTACACAGTTTTAATCATTTGGAGTCCGAATTTTACATTATGATACATAATATTATTATACCGGTTAACCAGTAACGGCTCGTCAGGGGGTGCTGCATCAAAATTTTCACACTATAAAAATTGTATAGAAACTTCAGTTTTAATTAATCAACTAAGTTTGTCGAATAAATAATATAAAAGATTCTGTTAAATTTTACTGGTAGGAAAAATCTGATGTAGCACTCCCCGACGAGCCGCTACTGCGGTTAACCCTCTGCATCCGAGACCACCCGATATATTTTAAAATAATTTAATTCATAAATCTTAATTCCCACACCAGAAACTTAAAACAGTAACATTTGTTTTAACTAATAACAGAAAGTTACGTATTTAAATAAAACAAAATTAGCTAATTTTCTAGTGTAAAATCAGATTTTCTGAATTACATAATTCCTAGAACATGTTCTACTATGGGATTTAAAGTGCTAATATGCTATGCATTTAATGAAAATGTTAAAATTAATTTTTACTTAAATTTTAAAGAACAAATTGATTTTTAGCTGCATTTGTAATTATGCAAATAAGTAACATCTATAATCGTCTGTTTGTCCGCATATAACAGAACAAAAACTACTCAATCGAATCTTTTGAAATTTAAAATATATAATTCTTGCACAACTTTGTTGTGTCATTTAAAATTTTATGAATATCATATACTTACTTTAATTATAAGGGAAATCAAAATTATTTCGTTACATTACGGCCAATGCGAAAAAATAGTTTCAAGTGCATTTTAATGATGTTAGACTCTTTCGAACATAATAAAACTTATATGCATTTATAAAGCATATACTAAAATATACATTCTGTAAAATCTGTGGTCCAAAGAATATTTTTTATTAATTTACAGGGCACGCAAAAGCATTCCATTGCATAATGGTATAGGGGGGAAATCATTAGGGGGTGTGTTTCAATTATATTAAACTATTTTATATTTTATGAAATTGATATATGTTGCTAAGGTTTTCTACAAGTTACTTTCTGTATAATAGAAAGCAAGTAGTATTTACAAGGAGACACAAAATATTTCGACGACTATACTGTATCCGAAGTACTGTATACTATTTCAATTTCACCAAGATCTGAATATTTTTAAAAAAATTCTATATAGTACGAATGCACCTCATTTGCTACACTTGACGTGCAATTTCCGACTTTTTTTAAGTTGTTTTATTTGTTTTCCTTGTTTTTTCTCCAAAATTTTTTACCTGATATTTTCAATGAAATAAAGTGAAGCATACATTAAAAAGAAAATATCAGTATGTAGGAAACGTGATTTTAAAAAGGGATTTCTTATTTTTAATACTACTTACTCGAGAACTTGTATTGTAAAGCGCAAAATTCCACACTATAAAAAAATATGTAACATTACATTATAAAATTGGTGATTCTTTGTTGCTTCCATTTCATTGAATAATTTAACCGATATAATTAGTGATGAGTTAAACAATTCGTCACCTAAGAATAAAAAGGTTCTATCAGTGTTTTTGACAAAATTGACTTACCGATATATATAGATTGGTTCTATTTGTATCTGTGAAGGCATTCTTGCATCAAAATGATGTTATATATAATTTACATATGACCTTATAATCATAATATGACATTATTTTAATCCTGAAATGCCTTTGTAGATACAAACAGAACATTTCTATATCGGTAAGTCACTTTTTTCAAAAACACAGATAGAACCTTATTATTCTCAGGTGATGAATTTTGTAAAATTACATTAATTATATAGAGCTACCAAATCTACGGCTTTATGAATACCACTATTTTAATGTTGGTTTATTTAATTGGAACTTTTGGGGTACTTAGAAGAACAAAATTTTCTCGAAGATAATAGCGGTGTACAAAAAACCGGAGGCTTGGCAACCATAATTACATTTAAATCACTCATAAAATTTAAGGCAGTATGTGTCCACTAATTTTATGGAGTAACATAAACGTTACATTATTTTATTACAGTGGAAAGATTTAAAATCTGTGGCTGATGTGTTAATTTTTAACTGATTTTTTTAATTCGTTTATCACGTGATTTACGGAGGGGGCAAACAGGAGAGTTTTGGATTTTTACGATGCTATTTTTATGTTCTGATTCAGCTAATCACTGATACTGTGGGGAATAAAAATCGATCTAAATATTTTAAAAGGAACATAAAATGTTGTCTCAACAGTGAAAGTTTTGGTTTTTATTAGCTATTTATTCGTCCAGTTCACATTCGGCGACTCACGCATCTATAGTGCAAATTTGGTATCTTAAAGTGGCAAAAGACACAGATAAGAAAATTGTTATAAAGGCTGACACAGATAAGAAAATTGTTATAAAGGCTTTACAAAATTAATTTTTGTATTATCTTGGCGTTAAGAGAATTTTCAAGAAAAACACCTTGCTCAACGTAAATATAAATTGAAATTTGAGCTATCGATTTTTATTCGTTTTACAGGGAAGAGTTTAACGTATAAGAGCAACGCATAATTTGGTATTCGAGTGTTTGCTTTTGCTTTTAAATATTCTTATGATCTAATAACAAATAATACTTGTTCAAAAAGATAGAATTTAAATTTCATTTAAATTTGTAAAATAGATTGATTGGTTTGTTATTGGTTAGTTGATTTGAAGAGCTGTAGTCCCTTATTACTGTTAGTAGTTTATTTGGGATTTTACATTATCTCGAAAATTAATTGTATAATGAATTTTGAACTAAAACATTGCTATTAAATTCTTCTTCTTTGTATAATCGCTTTAAATGTTTACAAAACTTTTGTTCTAAGTGTTTTCTTTACTTCATTTTTTTTTTTTTTTTTTTTTTTTTTTTTTTATAAGAAGCACTAATATCTGATAAAATAAAAAAGTAAAGTATATATTAAAAAGAAAGAAATATAAAAAAGGCTATTAAGTAAATTTTTATTTGCAACGTTATTTACTTACTTTAGTGTAAGAGAAGTACATTATCCTAATGATTTAATACAGTCTGTGCATGATACATTAAATTTCAACCGATTTTTTTTCAGAATTATCACTTGACTTCGGAGGTAGTTGGGGAGCTTCGGATATTTACGATTACTTTATTTTCTAGTTCAGCTAACCAGTAATGTAGTGAGGTGTGATAAAAAAGTTTAGCTGGAGACTTTAAAAGTAATATAAATGTCGTCAATGCAGATATTTGGCTGTTATACTCCTGTTATTATTCTTGTGGTTAAAATAAAGGGCTCGAGCATATTTAGGGCTAATTTGTCATTACTTTTCCATCATACGTAGTATAGGGTAAGTCTTGCAATCGTTTTAAAATCGAAAAAAAAAAATGACGGATTTACACGTTTCAGATACTGGAAATTCCGAAAAACATATTTTTAGAAAAAAAAAAAAAAAAAAAAACAATATGCCGTCCATTTGTCTGTCAGTCTGTATATCTGTAAATTCTCTATCTCCCGAAATGATTGAGATAGAGACTTGGAATTTTGTATGTACCTAGTATGTAAGAATGGAACAAATCTTATTGAATATCAGTAACTTTAATTCTCCGGAACTATTTTTTTCGGACTCTCGAAAAATTCATTCTGATAAAAAGTACTTTTTTTTTTTCTTTATAGGAGTGGGAGAAAAAGGCAATCAAATAACACAAATTTTGCATAACGAAAGAATTGATCGGATTATTAGTTTCCAAGATATTTGTAATCCTGTTTTCCACATTCTTCGATTTTTCATGACCTTGTATTTCATTCAAATTTCAATTCAAACATATATTTTAATTGGAAATGAGATGCTTAATCCGACGCAGTAAATTGTTAGTTCATATGATTATTATTTTTAGAGTTATAAGGATGTTTCTTTTACACAATTCGGTACAACTTGTGTAGTTTAGCGTTTCATATTATTTGTCGAAATTAGTTCATCAGAAATTCATTAATGAAACATTACTATCTATGTTAAAATTATTTAAATATGCTTTTAAATTTTGTTTTCGAATTGCAATGCATTTTATAAATCGTTTACGCATGTTTTATTTTCATGTATTATGCATGTCCATGATGAGTAAGTATTACGGTGGCCTCCAACGACTGGTTTTTATGTTGCCGGTCGATGTACGATATAAAAATAAGGGAATTGCAATAAAAATTTAACAAAATTAAGTTTAGTGCTGTCTTGATGTAAAAAGAAAATTTCAAGAAAAATACAGTACGTTAATTAGATACAAATTGAAATTTCTCAAATTATCCTCTGATTTTGAAGCAGTCATTTGAAGCAAAAAATTCAATGTGAAAGAGCAAAATGTAGTTTGAACCCTATAAATTCCTTTTATAATACGAAGTTTTAAAAATTAAATGTAGTTGCTTAGAAGGCTTTATGCAAACAGACAATGCATATTGATTACAATTTGAAAAAAATATATATATGTTTATAGGTATTTTTACTGAGTTCTTTTATATGTATATGTATATAAAAGTTCCCTAAATATTTTAAAACCTACATCTACCAAAAACGCATCAGTGATTCTATTAATTTAAAGATCTAGTACTCACTAATTCAATATAAATTTCCTTCGAAGCACATGAAGTAATAATTAAAAATTATCTTTATATCTCGAAATAAAATCTGATAAACAAATTCTAAATGTAAGACTTTGAAATAGTTTAAAGTAAATACATTTTTCCCTTTAAATATCCTTTCAGATGTTTTATAAGTGCTTCTGAAAAGGCTTTTACTATTTGTGTAATATATATATATATATATATATATATATATATATATATATATATATATATATATATATATATATATATATATCCCTTTCAAGAAATGAAGTCCATTTTTTTTTCATTCCCGAATGTTCCTCAGCATATATGTGTGTTGCAATACATTTTCCGAATAAAAATTTATCTTTTGATATCCCATTATGAAATTAAACATGCATGAGCACGTTTTATTTATTCTGGAAGTTGAATGTTTTTAAAAGATGACTACATTCTTTTTCATTTAAAAGCATTTTATGAGTATATAAAAGGTAAATATTATGCTGATCAATTCAAAAAATGTTTTGCAAATTATTATTTACTCAAATATTTGTTGAAGATTCTTATTGAATAAATGGAAATGAAACTGTTTTCAGGTTGCTCATTTTTGAAATTTTGTAACAAAATAAGTGAGGTTTTACATCTGAATACGAAATGCGCTTATTTTTTGTTTCATGCAAAATAATTTAAAGCATTTTATTAGTTTTCGTTTTTTATTACATATAAAGTACTGCTTCTTGAATTACTTCGTAATTTCAATATGTAAATCAATAGAAACAATGCAATCAACACAAGGTTCGGGAATTAAGGAAGCGTACCTGATGGGGTAGAAAAAATGTTGAATCCCATGTTATTCTATGGGGAAAACACTCATACTTCTTGTTTATTCGAATTTGGAAATTTCAACGATATTTTTATTAATATTTTAATATTTTTTATTTCTTAACGGAAGATCTTATGCTTCTATAAGTTAAAAATATTTTGATGATAACTATGAGTATTTTAAAATGTGTGCTAAAATTTCAAAAATTATGAAAAGTATAAAAAATAGTATTAACTCGTTTGTAACTTATGACTGGGAAAAGGTATATAAAAAATTGAAGCTTACAGAAGGATAAAGAACCTTCCTATCTACGTGCTGGGAAAAAAATTGTTGAATCAACATGAAGGATAAATTTTCCCGTGGGATAACATGAGATCCAGCTTTTTTCTTCTTTGTTAGATAGGTCCAATTAATTTCCAGGTCTGACCTAATAAACTCCAGAAAATTTTGTATGAAGCACACATACATTTAATATTGTTTTAAGTAACTTCTACTGGCCGCAATGCATTTCTTTTCTCAGCTATTTAAGTTTTGAAAACAACTTTTACCACTAGAACGCCGGGAAGGTGTCAATTCGACACCAATCACTGGACTTATTGTCGATTCGAACTAGAAAATATTCCAAGAAATAAGTTATATATTAGTTGCCATGAAATGAGCTAAACAAATAAATTAAATAATTTCAAATTATTTTTCTGGTTTTAAATATATTTGATAAAACTTGTGTAAAATATCCCGGCGTTCTAGTGTTAAAACTCTCTTTCAGAATGCTCTTCAATGTGGACGTCACATTTTCTTGATGCCTTTGATACTCTCAAATTTTGTTCAACTGATCTTGATCTACAATTTGAGTAGCCATCTCATTGTAAATTTCCAGTTCATTGGCAAGTACTTTAACCCTTGGAACTCCGTTGTCTCCACCGCGGAGACATCATCTTTTCTTGCAAAACTCGTTTTTGTCATCAGTGATAAAGGAAAATAAAATTTGCCTTATTTAATCAGGATATTTTTTAAATTGTGTTCTTGAAGGAAACTTCTTTTAAAAAAGTGGGGCTGGCCAAATAAAATTTATGCAAGAGATTCCGAAGTCTGAAGGATTAATAGTCAATCGGCAATCTGAGGCCACATGCTGAGAGAATTTTCCTATGCAATTAAATTTATTTATATTTATTTGTTATTCCATAAATATATTAATAACTCTTATGTTAATAAAATGTATAAATATCAATATATGATATCTCTTCATATTGGTATATTTTCAAATTAACCAAAAATTTTAAGTTGAAATTTTTTACCGCAATTGTATATCAGAAAGACTCCAAATTGCCGATATCGCTACCAATCCGACTTTATAAAATTAGTCACAAATGTCAGTAAAATATTTTTAATAATCATAGTGCTTATGTTGGGAAGGTAAATCTGACATTTCGTATACGATATGATATATATAATTAAATAAAGTAAGTGCAAAATGTAAATTTGTGATTTTCTGAATGTAATGCTGTATTAACAGTGGATAAGCCTAACTCAGTAGCAAGTTAGACAAGCTAAATCCTGCCATTGACGAATTAACGAAATTGTAGGAAAATAATTTGAAGAATGAAAACTAGTAAAAAAAAACTACAAAAATAAAAAATAATGTAAATATTTTCTAATAAGCATCGATTTTCAATTTAAAAAAAAATCAAATTTCTTCTGTATTTTTTTTTTTTTTTTTTTTTTTTTTTTTAATATCAAAAACTATTGTAAAATTTTACAAAGTAGATAAAATAAAGAAACTGAAAAAAAAAAAAAAATGAAAGCGAAAAATAACCCATAACCACTTTTCTTCCTTGCATTTAAAAATTTAAATCCATACTTTTCTCAGATTTTTTTTTTTATCAGACTGGAAATATATCTTGCTACTTCAGAATATTTTTCTTCTAAAGCCCTGAATGGTTTTAACGTGTATATTGGAGAGTTAAATTTGTCATGTGATATTTTTTCAAATGTATGTGACTTTCGTTCAAAATCTTTCAGGGTGTAATCCGCAATTTCAGGATTTTCGTTGACGACATCTCATAAATTTGAAAGAATTTGAAGATAGGATTCTTATTCTTTTTGCTCTCGTTGATTTAAAAATTTATTCAAAAATATATGGCAAGTGCTACTTCTTTAAAACTGTGTGAAATTTTACTTTGTCACTTAAAGCGTAAATATTTAAAACAGTAAACTATCAACAATACTACAATTAAGTAATTTTTATTAGTTTTTTTGTGACATAGCAAAATTTCTTATTTAAAACACATTTTTCAACTTTCTTTTTATTTTTCGTTATTTAAATTAAAGTTTTGATTGAAATATTGTAAATGTTGTAACATTTCTCATTGGGATTGGTTTTACCCAATCGGATTTCTTTTAAAAAACATACTAGAAAAATTAAACAATCAAAACTAGTAAAGTATATTTCATTGAATTTTTCCCATAAAGTTTTTCTTCCGTGATAAAATAAGAAAATGCTAGCGAAAAGCCTATATTCTTCAAACACGACCAAATAACAGAGAAAAAAAAGGTAAATTGAAGGTTTTATTCTGTTGCCCGCCCCCTTCTTCTCCTTTTTTTTTTTTTTTTTTTTTTTTTTTTTTTTGTCTTACAGTAGCGGCTTGTGAGGGGATGCTTCATCAAAATTTTCACACCATAAAAATTGTATAGAACTTCAGTTTTAATTAATCAATCAATTTTGTCGAATAAATAATATAAAAGATTTTGTTATATTTTACTGGTAGGAAAAATCTGATGCAGCACTCCCCGACGAGCCGCTACTGTTGTCTCACCACACTTTTTTTTGGAAACTGCTCTAAAAGCTGATCGACAGAATGTGCTGAGTACGAACCCAATCGCGCCCATCGGTCTAATCGTTTAGAGTTTTCCGTTGTTTTACTCGAAACTTGAATTTCCTTGCGTAAGTACATCTTAGGTTGCCTCAGAAAGACCCTCACGGAGAGCACACTCATCTTTAGGCCTATATCTTACGTGCAGATAATCAGCGTCTAAATAACACCATTGCTATTATTTCGAAAATACACAAAAAAATTCCATTTTGGTTCATCCATTTCTCCCCAAAATACGGGAAATTTACAACTCTAACATAAAAGTTGACTGAAATCTTAAAAACTCAAGCACTATTTTTTTAAGATCACAGACATGTCTCAGTATCTGTGTTGCGTGCTACTATTTCGCATTAAAAGCAGATTTTTTTAGTATGATTTTTCTTCTCTTTAAAATATGAAAAGTTTCACACCGAACTGAACTCAAAATTTTCTGAAATTCTCGTCAAAGCAAAGTTATTACCATAGAACAAATATATCTGTTAATCACATGGGTTTTCCTGAAATTTACTGTCACTCATTCTTTATGTTTTTGGAAGATATTTGTTTTGAGAGTTAAATTTATTTATAGAACCTCTGAGTCGGAATTCAAAATCAATTGCGCCTTTCGGTCTAAATGTCCGGAGTTTTCTTTGGTTTTATTCGAACCTTGGATTTCCCTGCGTAAATACGTATTAGGTTTCCTTAGAAAGATCCTCACGGAGTGGACCCTTACCTTTGGATCTATACAGTGGCGCCAACTTATATGGGCTCCTGGGGCCCGAGTCCACCCAATAATTTTGAATCATATAGCGTACCCAATTTTCATTGTTCTAGTTATTTATTTGATTATTATTTCATTATTCATTTTTATCCTTAGAATAAAATTTATTTTGCCAAATTTATTCATATGTTTTAATTCTACGACTGACACCCATAAATCCTAAATAACTGAAATGCATTGCTCCATGTTAAATTTTGCTAGTTTAACTCATAGTCATGTTCATGATATCAAAACATTACAATAAATATCAATGTCTTTATAAAAAAAAAAAAAAAAAACGCATGGGAATATAATTTTAAAAAATTCCAAATTTATTAAAACCTGATAGTTTGACTTAAAATTCTCATTTTTCTCCATCTGTTAACCCTTTAAAGAAAATCAAACGGGTCATACTATTTTACAAAAAAAATTTTGAGCCAGCCCAATATTTTTCAAAAGTTGGCCCCCGTGGGTCTATATTTCAAGTGCAGATAATCGGCATCTTACATTCATTATGACATACTTAGAACCTATCAACGGTGATGCAAGTTTTGTTTAAATTGGGGACTTTTAAACTAAGACTTTTCTAATTTAGGATTGATAAAACAATTTTTAAATTGAAAATGTTTTCCAAATCATTATCATAGCTGAAAAATCTGTTAATTGTTTTAATCTGAAGGTTGGAAATCTTCTATTTAAAAAAGCTACTTATAGAAACTACTATTTTCAAATAAAAATATTTATATTATTTAATGCCAGACATTTACGACTTAACAAAACAAAAGGTAGAAAAATTGTATTCTGATTTTGGCACACCAAAACCGTGGCGTTTGGCACCTATACACTATGCTAGTTATTTGTTTTATGCCTAAAGAAAAAAAATAATAATAATTATCCATAATATCAGCATAAACGTTGATTGTAATTTATTGTAATAATTATCGTTTTATGCAATGCAATTATTTTTATTTATACTACTAATACATTTTAAAAAAGGTAATATGGATTTTTTCTTAATAATTGATTTATTTACTACATGTTGAAAATACGCCTGTGTGCAAATCACATTTCATATGCGTTGAAATGTGACTTCGTATTGCACTGAATATTGGAATGTTTTACTATTTAGAAAAACGAATCTTTGAATTATTGAAAAAAATTGAAGAATGATATTATTAAAAAAAAAATAATAAGAAAAAGAAAGAATAGAAAAAAGGAAAAAAATCTACTATTTCCTTATTTTTCTTTTTTAAACAGTGTCATGTTTGCTTTTTAAGGTATAAAATTTCTTTACATACAGATAAAAAAAGATATGGAAAGAGAACCTTTATACAAAAAATACATCTATTTTTCCTCTGATATATATTTTTTTCACAAAATATGCAGAGTTACAAAAAAAAAAAAAAAACTTTTTGTGATCTAAGTAAAAAACATTGTAACAAAAATACGACAGTATATATCTCTAGTAATATCTATTTCAGTGTTCTAAAATAGTTTTGTATTAAACCCAACAAACTTTTATTTTCATGGAAAAAAATTACAAATATATTTTTATTTCTAAAATATAGAAATCTCAATAACACATGACATCCTAACTGTTCGAAATCTTTTTCTGTATAATATCAGCGAAATAATCTTTTTCTGGAACAATAAAACATGACAATATCGGACTTCTTGAAATCTTCCAGCATAGGACAAATAAAAATTTATTGTCTTATCATCTCATTCTAAAAATAGTAACGAAATCCGAAATCGTAATGCTCAACTTCAAATCGTTACTTAGTCTTTAGTGATTAGTTTTTTTTCCACTTAACAATTGCTATTCTATAAATTTCCAGAGGATTTCTATTTTTGTCTTGCCACCTACATCTTCCCCCCTCCTCCCAATAATGGAAAATCGCACAGATAGTGTTGTTGCCACTTTTAAATTTTCAGCCTACAGTTTTGAAAGTATTTATCTTTGGTAAGTTCTGTGTTTGCTTTTAAAAAACTGAGAGATTATTGTAATGATAATCAAGACTGACTAAGATTCAAATATGACATTGTATGTGTCCTTAATACGTGCATATATTTTATACAACAACCGATATCGGCATCGTCGTCATTTTCGAAACTTTGTTTTTCGACAAATCGTTACTAAAACAGTAAGAAAGCATTCATATGACATTAGCGTAAGTTATTGTTAGTTTTTGAATGATGTACGAAATAAGATAATGTTTTTTTTTTTTTTTTTAAATGAAATTTTTCCTATATAAATATTCTGTATTTTTAATACTTGTTTGTGTTTGAACAGAAATACATATGGCAAAAAAAGAGAAGTTCCCTAATTAGTCATTGCTTTATTTTACAAAAATATGAGGAACTCTTAAGTAAGCGTCTTTATTCAAAGTGCAAAATGTATGCACATAATGAATACGTAGGATTGTCTCAAAAGGATAGTGACACTATTTTCTGCCGCATATGTGAATAACTTCATTTTTTACTTTCTTTATAAAAATATAGTGACTTTACTTTGGCTTTATTATATCTGCATATTTCATTTTCAATAGTTAAAATGTACAATTTAAAAGGTTCTTTTTATTTTCTTCTATTTAGTTGTAATAAGCGGGTTATTTTTTTTAAACCTCCGATGAGCATGTGTGAATAATGAAATAGTTTTAGAACCAAGTCTGAATTATAACCAAAGTCATTTTTCGACGTAGGCGCAGGACAGTAAGATACATTTAACACACCAATTGGCAATTTTTGCAATACCCTGTTTGTAGAAGATTGTCACGAGCAAGATTTTTGGGGAAAAATAATATTCCGTGCTTAGTCGTTCCTGATGTTTATAATAATCCAATGGAAATATAGATTGAGAATTTACGAGATATAGAATGAGAAATAAATTACAAATAGTTTAAAAACACGAATCTAGAAATAGCTCAGTTACCATCCCGACAAGAGGAGGAAGAAAACAATTTCTGTGGATAATTTGCGAAATCAAACAGGTGAAAGAAAAAATAAATTTGCTAAAAATTTAAATAAAATTAAATATAAATGCTATGAATGTTATATTCTATTGTAATTATCTTGTAATGAATTATATAAATTTTATATTGAATTTATATAGTTATATTATGAATTATATTTATTTTTTCTTGTAATGATTTATGTAAATTTCAGTACATTTGAAATAGCGTAGTGTCATTAAAATTTAATGGTCAAATCAAATGGTCAAACAACAAAATAAATCAAATTATGCAGAGAATTTTTTTCCGAATTTTAGGTTACTGTGTTGGAGGCTGATTCGTTGCGTGTATTCTCACTAAGTAAAAAGATTCCTTTTGTTTCTCGAATATTGGATAGGCAATGAAATCTTGACGGATGTATCATTCTACTATTTTTTAAATCAATGTGTAAAGATTCTTTGATTTATATTCTGCTTAAAGTTATATTTTTTCCAAACACGACGAGAAAATGTTGCCTAAAATTTATAAAGAGATGCGTTGTACAAAAAGAAACAGTAGTATAAACTATAATAGAATAATTTATAACACGATTATTCAATAGGTAAATTAATTATATCATATGTAAATTTTCCAAATGGGTGAAATAAGTCCGGACCAGGATTCGAACCAGGGATGTATTAACCGTTCAGGGGTCGGAGCATATAGGACAAATGTTATTGTTCTGACCAGAATTTCTTATCGCTAATTTTCATAATATTGTCTTACTGCATGTCTTAGAAAAATGTCTCTTAAAGATTTTTCATAAAATATTCTGGTAAGAACAATAAAATTTGTCCTATATGCTCCGACCCCTGATTAACCCTTTCCGGCACGGCAAAAATCTGTTAGTAAAATGATAAATTATCAACTGACACCGGAATTCACAAACGAATTTTTAGATATTTTGAATTCCTTAATTTAAGCTTTTATTGTAAAAGCAAAATTTTACAAAAATATTTTTGGTGTATTAATATTAAGTTTGGAATTAAAATTAGGTATGCCAGACGGCCACAGTGTGCCGGAAAGGGTTAGTGAAGCCGCCAATGGTCTTTCAACTGAGCCATCTCGGACGAACACTGGAAGACTATTTCACCTACTTAACCGTAATAATCTGGATGGCTCAGTTGGAAGAACATTGGCGGCTTCAGCCAATACATCCCTGTTTCGAATCCTGGCCCCGACTTTTTCCACCCACTTGGAAAATTTACATCTAATAGTATAAACTAATTCACTTTCACAAATATCCATTTTTATTATCGAATTTGAATTAAATATACATGAGACCTCGTGATTTCCATTTACCAGTTTTCAATTTTTAAAAAAAGTGCGAAAAAACTTGTATCATTATAGATATTGAAAAGGTCACCGTTTGACATATGAAACATGTCGATCTCAATAAATAAAGGTATTTATTTCCCTTGTAACGTGTATTTTATCACTTTCAGCAAGTGTTAATTATGTTAAGTTTAATGTTTTCAAGTGATTTTCATCTACTATTATTTTCAACACAATCTAACTGATTGGTAAAGTAATCATACGAATTGAATAATTTCCAACTGAGCGAAAAATTGCCCAGGCCGGGAGTCGAACCCGGATACTTGGCTTACAAGGCCAATGCTTTACCTGTTAAGCTACCGGGGCGACAGCCGGCTGGGATTTTTTGCTCAGATTACCTTATTGGTCATAGCATCTGGTCTGTCATTTAGACAGTTCAACAGAATAGACCGCAGGTAATAGACCTCCATATGACGATGGGTACGTAGATATACTATTATTTTCAACACAATCTAACTGATTGGTAAAGTAATCATACGAATTGAATAATTTCCAACTGAGCGAAAAATTGCCCAGGCCGGGAGTCGAACCCGGATACTTGGCTTACAAGGCCAATGCTTTACCTGTTAAGCTACCGGGGCGACAGCCGGCTGGGATTTTTTGCTCAGATTACCTTATTGGTCATAGCATCTGGTCTGTCATTTAGACAGTTCAACAGAATAGACCGCAGGTAATAGACCTCCATATGACGATGGGTACGTAGATATACTATTATTTTCAACACAATCTAACTGATTGGTAAAGTAATCATACGAATTGAATAATTTCCAACTGAGCGAAAAATTGCCCAGGCCGGGAGTCGAACCCGGATACTTGGCTTACAAGGCCAATGCTTTACCTGTTAAGCTACCGGGGCGACAGCCGGCTGGGATTTTTTGCTCAGATTACCTTATTGGTCATAGCATCTGGTCTGTCATTTAGACAGTTCAACAGAATAGACCGCAGGTAATAGACCTCCATATGACGATGGGTACGTAGATATACTATTATTTTCAACACAATCTAACTGATTGGTAAAGTAATCATACGAATTGAATAATTTCCAACTGAGCGAAAAATTGCCCAGGCCGGGAGTCGAACCCGGATACTTGGCTTACCTGCGGTCTATTCTGTTGAACTGTCTAAATGACAGACCAGATGCTATGACCAATAAGGTAATCTGAGCAAAAAATCCCAGCCGGCTGTCGCCCCGGTAGCTTAACAGGTAAAGCATTGGCCTTGTAAGCCAAGTATCCGGGTTCGACTCCCGGCCTGGGCAATTTTTCGCTCAGTTGGAAATTATTCAATTCGTATGATTACTTTACCAATCAGTTAGATTGTGTTGAAAATAATAGTATATCTACGTACCCATCGTCATATGGAGGTCTATTACCTGCGGTCTATTCTGTTGAACTGTCTAAATGACAGACCAGATGCTATGACCAATAAGGTAATCTGAGCAAAAAATCCCAGCCGGCTGTCGCCCCGGTAGCTTAACAGGTAAAGCATTGGCCTTGTAAGCCAAGTATCCGGGTTCGACTCCCGGCCTGGGCAATTTTTCGCTCAGTTGGAAATTATTCAATTCGTATGATTACTTTACCAATCAGTTAGATTGTGTTGAAAATAATAGTATATCTACGTACCCATCGTCATATGGAGGTCTATTACCTGCGGTCTATTCTGTTGAACTGTCTAAATGACAGACCAGATGCTATGACCAATAAGGTAATCTGAGCAAAAAATCCCAGCCGGCTGTCGCCCCGGTAGCTTAACAGGTAAAGCATTGGCCTTGTAAGCCAAGTATCCGGGTTCGACTCCCGGCCTGGGCAATTTTTCGCTCAGTTGGAAATTATTCAATTCGTATGATTACTTTACCAATCAGTTAGATTGTGTTGAAAATAATAGTATATCTACGTACCCATCGTCATATGGAGGTCTATTACCTGCGGTCTATTCTGTTGAACTGTCTAAATGACAGACCAGATGCTATGACCAATAAGGTAATCTGAGCAAAAAATCCCAGCCGGCTGTCGCCCCGGTAGCTTAACAGGTAAAGCATTGGCCTTGTAAGCCAAGTATCCGGGTTCGACTCCCGGCCTGGGCAATTTTTCGCTCAGTTGGAAATTATTCAATTCGTATGATTACTTTACCAATCAGTTAGATTGTGTTGAAAATAATAGTATATCTACGTACCCATCGTCATATGGAGGTCTATTACCTGCGGTCTATTCTGTTGAACTGTCTAAATGACAGACCAGATGCTATGACCAATAAGGTAATCTGAGCAGTAAAGCATTGGCCTTGTAAGCCAAGTATCCGGGTTCGACTCCCGGCCTGGGCAATTTTTCGCTCAGTTGGAAATTATTCAATTCGTATGATTTTCATCTAGTTTTAAAATAAGTTCTATTGCTCACTTTTTATTCCAAAGACTGACAATATTAGATTTCCTTCAAATTTTTCAGTGTGTCAGATAAATAAAAATTTATTTTCCATCATCTATTTCGAAGATAGTAACAAAATACGAAATCGCAAAGCTCGGTTTCGAATTGTTACTTTGTTGTTACCTGATTAGTTCTTTTGAGCGTTGCCATCCTGTGGAATTCCAGTCGACTTCGATTTGTTCCTGCCACCTTCTTTTATTTTTTTTTTTTCTTTCACGAACAATGGAATCGCACATAGAAAGTCTCTTAGATCTGTAGTCCAAAGGTTTAAAGTGGTTTCTGATTTTGGTAGTTACCGGTTTTCTTCCGAAAATCGTATCCAATCAACAGAAGGGTTGCCGTGAAGATAAACAAGAAACAATATGACTGAAGATTTGTCAGATTCGAGACATTATTTAATTTTGTTCATTTTTGATATAGAATCGTTTTTTTCTGGGGGGGGGGGGGCATTTTGTCATTAAATGTTTTTTTTTTTTGTGTTTTTTTTTTTTTTTTTTTTTTTTTTTTTTTTTTTTTTTTGTTTATTATGAATTTCATACTTTTCTGAATTCTCCTCCCTTCTACAGTAATGGTATTTAGAATCTACGATATTAACGAAAATGATGCATATTACAGATCAAAAGAAAATTGTTAAATCCTACCTCTCTAATATTAGCAATATTAAACAAAATCAATAAAAAAATACTTTTTTATTATTTTTTGCTAACACTTTTGTTTAAATTACTTTTATACTATTGCTAAGAAATTATGTTACTTAGTATTTTAACCTTTTTGAGCGCGTTGTTCTTAAAAAAAGACACCTAATTTTTATTTTTCTGGGACCCATAATATTTAATTAAGTTTTTCTTTTATATTATATGATACCTATATATGTATATATATATATATAATGTTTTTTAAATATTCATTACTCGTAAAATGACACAAATATGCAATAATATACCTCTCTTTTAATATTTGGTTGACACTCTCTAAAATATGATTTATAAAATCCGAACGACATTTATAGAAAATATTATAAATGGATTCCCATTTGTAGAATATAGAACCGTCGATCACATATGGGTGCTATATATTCAAAACGTTTTTCAGTATATTATCGGCAAAAAATCTTTGCGTGAAATTTGGTAATATTTGTCTTCTTGAAATCTTTCAGATGGGGCAAATAAAAGTTTATTTTCCATCCTCTCATTCCAAATATAGTGCCGATTACATTATGTAGTTATTGAGTAGCTCTTTAGCGATTATGCGTATGGCGCTTTCTGGAATTCCAGTCGATTTCCATTTGTTCTTTCCACTTATAGTTTTTCTTTCTTTTTTTTTACCAATAATGGAATCACACAGAATGAAACGCTTTGTCCAAATTTCTAAAAGGGTTTCTCTGCTTGGTAGCTACCCTTTTATGCTTGAAAATCTTATCCAATCAACGAAAGGAATGTCGTAATCGTAAACAAGACAAACTATGGGAAATAAGTCGCCAGATACTAGAGAATTTTTTATCCATTCATTTTTTTATAGACTGATGTAATTTTTGTTTGACATTTTAATAACTAATCTCTTTACTGATGAATTTTTAACATGCCAATCTTTTTTTTTTTTCTTTTTTAATAACCCTATGGCTCCCCTGGACCTCACAGAAAAGTTAAAGCAGCTGGTCACTCACTTTCCGAATTGCCCTCCGTAATATTAAGTCTGTGAGCGTTTGATGCATTTTTATATTTAAAATATCTCCCCCAGGAAATTAATATTTTAAACTTCTTCTTCCGGTGATCTCTTTTTAAAGGATGTCACTTTTTTTTCTTACTGTTCAAAATATTTCTAAATTTTATATGAAGTGTTAAAATTTTACTTCCAGTTCGTCAGTTTTTAACCCATAAAATATTAAGTTAAGCATACATTTTAAAAATATTTTGAAAAATTTAGAAAAAAAAAATGACATCCTTTAGGAAAAGAACACCGAAAGAAGAAGTTAGAAATAGTAATTTCCTAAGGAGATACTTTATGTATAAGAATGCAACAAACGCCCATAGACTTAACATTACAGAGGGGAATTCGGGTGGGAGGGGTAGCAGTCTTGAAAGTTCGATTTGGGATGAATGTTATTTCGAATAAGGTTCCTAAAACATTGAGGCTTCATTTGAAAAAATGTATTATTTTTCTTACATAATATTTGCATTTAAATTATGGGAATTCCAGTAATGGTTTCGGAAAAAAGGAAGAAGAATATGTGATTGAGACGTTAAATAATCATATTCAGGGCCACAAACGATTTGTTAGATGAAACATACGTTAGTATAAAACGAAGATTTGTGAATCATATCCATATTTTACATCTCTTTAATTCGACAAATTCTATAAAAAATGCCCATAGAGTTTTGCTGCTCTTTACGAGAATAATAGTTGTTTGAATAATGCATACATATTTGCTGCAGAATTATGCAAATTTATGTTTTAGAATGTGACATTTTACTTTTTTAATATATTTTTTACAAACTAAAAATGTCAGTTAACTATACCTGTTTTATTTTCTCCTGTAATATCTTACAAAAACAGCACAGTTATAAAAAAGATGTTTTTTGTTTTCGCAAAAAACACAAACAAACAATGGTATATATCTTTTTAATATATTCTTACTGTGCTTTAAAAAAACAGATATCTATATTTTACGAAACCGAAAAAACATTTATTGTCACAAAAAAATTACAAATATTTCTACTTCTTAAATATAGGAATCTCTATAACTTGAGATTCAAACTGTTCAAAATCTTTTTCTGTTTATTATCAGCGAAATAATCGCTTTTCGAACAATAAAGCTGACAAAATCGGACATCTTGAAATTTTCCAGCTTCGGGCAAATAAAAATTTATCTTCCATCACCTCATTTCAAATATTGTAACAAAATCCGAAACAGTAATTTTCTTTTTCGAATTATTGCTTTTATATCTGAGGTCCAGAATATTTTTCTGTGTTTCGGAATTCTCATTTACATTTCGAAATCCAATCAACTGAAGTGTTGTCGTAATGATTAACAAGACTGTTACAGTGCAGTGCTGATTAGTAGAATCCTGCTTAGCTGAGTTTCAGTAAAAGTAACTGAAACAAGCAAAAAATGCATGAGAACCTCAGAAGCCAAGAGGTACAAGTGACAAAAATTCGATTTGGAATAAATTGAGTTTAAAGATAATTGGAGTTAAATTTCAACATCAATAATAATTGACTAAATTGAAATAGGAAATCGTCGCTTGTTTCATTGTAATCTTTGATCTCTTATTTCATTAACTGTGAAAAAAGTAGAGTATAATTTGCCTTAAATTTTTAAATAATCAATATTTATTATTACTCGGTTAAAGTGGTTGATCGTTATAAAAGAGCCAAATAATTAGAAAAACACTTATATCTCTTTACATGAAAATAAAAAAGCATATTTCCAGGTCGTTTGTGCACATAGTTCATTTTTTTTTTTTTAAATTTTGTCACTATTACCCTTTGACTTCATGGGTCTTCATATATTAATGGCAACAAAATCTATTACAAAATAATTGTCAGATAGTGTATACTATTCGATTTCCTTTATTTCAATACAGAGTTGCTTGATTTTTGTTTGAATTTTAATTTCTTATAAAGTCTGATATTCAACCACTTGCGCTTGCACGATATTCCCCGCACGTCGAGATGTTTTTTCTGGATTATTTGAACAGCTTCCAATTTTTGTAATTACTATTTTGAATAGTAATCCTAGCCTTATTAGAGACAGAACTTGCGTAATTAAATGAGACGAAAAATACTTTTAAAATATAGTAGTACGAGACTTGGCAGATATCCAACTAACATATCGACGTGTGTGGCACGTCTGCCCTGCACAAGTGGCTAACGTATTTCTAAATAAATATTTATGTTTTTTACTACTTTCCATACTAAAGGTTTATACGGTAATGATTTGTCGTCCGGTAATGATTTGTAAAGTGATACATGTGGAACATGAGAAGATTAGTATCGATTAATATTCCCATTTTTTACCCTTCTGATAACAATTATGTTAAAAGTTAAAACACTATCTATTTTCTTTTAAATTTTTTGCCCATTTTTGTTATACTGAGTAAACTAAAAACATCGCCAATTTTGCTTTTATTTATACATTTATCAACAATGCATTTATTTATATTTATAGAACATTTAATTTCACAAAATCGCAAGAATCATAATAAAAAAATCTTTGTTGTTTGTATAAAAAAGCATATGATATATAATTCAAAACAACAACAATAGCTATATAAAAATATTTATCATTTAATATGCATTACGGTGCCTTATATCTCAATTCCCTGTTGATTATCCTTCTAATCTAGAACTTTCAAAAAACCTACTTTTTAATAATACAATCAATTTCTTAGATATTAAAATTATATTAAAAGAGAACAAATTTATAACTGATATTTATGACAAAAGGAAAGAATTTAATTTTAAAGTTAATACCTTTACTAATTTTAAATCATGTCTTCATAATTCTGTATATCGTAATATAATACTTAACCATTTATATAGAATAAACTGTCTATGTTCTTCCCATTTAATTAATACTAATATTAAAAAGCTTGTATAGGATGCTATAAATAATGGTTATCTTAAAAAATTCATATATTCTTTAATTTATAATTAGATATTACATGATCTTATAATTAATTCTTTGCGTAAAAAATGTATAAAAAATTATAAAACATAAAAATAATAATAAAAAATTAAAAATGTTAAAAAGTAATAAATAAATATATATATATATAGGTTGGTTGGTTGGGTAGATGTTAGAGTACGGAGGAGGGTGGTGTTGTCTGGATAAAAGCGCAAAGGTTAATTATTTATTAAAAAAATTGAGAGTGGGTTATTTATTTTAACATATTTTTAAACTGTTTAATTGATACCAATATATGGATATTTGTCTAGTTATATCTATAGTTAAATAGCTATATTTTAATTATCAAATTTCTTTTAATGTTATTGATCTAATTTTTGGTATTATTATTAATAATATCATTACTATTATTATTATTATTATTTTTTATTTTATTATTTTTTTAATTTTTACCTATTTTTATTTTATTTTATTTTTTTATTTATTTTATTTTTAAAATTTTTATTTTATTTTATTTTATTTTTTAATTTTTATTATCCTATATTAAGATAGTGAGTTTTTACTATGTAAAATCACAATAAATGTTACTGATTAAAGTAACAAAATGGTATTTTAAGTTATATGTTAATATGAATGTTATCTCTTAATTCAAATTTTAATTATTTTATTAATTTAATTTTATCTTAATATCGATTATTAATTATTTTCTCTGGTTCAATTATATTTCCATTCAGCTTTATCTTTTTTGTTTGTTATGGATAACTATTATTTTTACTTACTTTCAACTCCTTTTTGTAAAATATCTTTGTTCCTTGTTTAATAATTTGGTTTTTGTGTGTTGGTAGCCCCAAATACGTATTATTTTGCTAATTCATGGCTAATACGTGGATGAAACCGCACACTTCATTTGTAGTTCCAGAGCATTTGGGGCCTGATGATTCTGCTTTTGGAGCTACAAATTCTATTTGCATTCATTTTATTTATTTTTTTTTTTCAGATTTACTCGTTACACTATTTTTTTATTTTATTATAATTCAATTCAATTCTAATTCTTCGTTTCGGTTTATTGTTTTATTGATAAAATCCATTGGTGAATATATATATATATATAATACCATTAAAAGTAGACAAGATTCACCAACGGATTTTATGAATAAAACAATAAACCAAAACGAAGAATTAGAATTGAATTGAATTATAATAAAATAAAAAAATAGTGTAACGAGTAAATCTGAAATATATATATATATATAATATATCTGACATTTTTTTTACGGAAAAAAATACAAAAATATTTTTATTTTTAGTACACAGAAACCTTGATAACTTAACGGTAGTTTAACAGTCCAAAATGTCTTTTTGTATATTATCAGCGAACAATAAAACTTCATAATATTGGCATTCTTGAGATATTATACTGTGTAAATGTTATTTTTGTATGTATATACTGCGCAAAACAAAAAAAAAGTTTTGCATACTTATTTTATATATATAAACTTAATTTTGCATATTATTGACTTTGAATTAAACGTTTTTATGTACATTTGTAGTTTATTTTAACTTCTTTAATGTAGTCAAGTCTATTTAAGGATTCATAATTTGATTAAATAAAAATTAATTTTACATTATCTCATTACAATAACAGTAATGAAGTCGAAAATTGTAATTCTCGGCTTTGAATCGCAACCTAATCGTTAAGGATTAGTTTTTTTTTTTTTTTTTTTTTTTTTTTTTTTTTTTTTTTTTTTTTAATTATTTGTTTGGCATAATATGGAATTATAGCACATAATTCCATATTATGCCAAGAGGATAATATATTCCTAAAGTTATAATGAGGAATTTGAGAAATATATTTGTAAATAGAAATTTTAACTTTTTCGAAAAGGGATTCATATTATCCTCATCAGACCTGATGAATCTTATAGGGTACACAGTTTTACAATTTTTATTTTCAGGTATATAAATAATTTTTTAAAAAAAGAGAAATTCATGTGTTTGGAGCCTTACAGACAGCAGAACTAAATCAAAATAGCAATTTGTTTCTTATAGCACTTTTTTTTTTTTAGCGAACTCGTGCAAAAATCAAAAATGGCTTCCAGCAGAAATTTACGAAATGCGCATAAGAAATTATAAAATGTATATTTACTCTTTGTTTATTAGTGTTTTTGCAATGCAAAAACGAAAAAAAAAAATTAAAAATCCTAAAAGAAATGTCACAATATGTACTTTTAGAGTCCCTATGTATCCCTAAATTTTATGTACGATAGATAAATTTAATTTTTTTTTTCACTGTTCAATTTTTTAGTAATCAGTTTGTTATTACCAATCCATAATTTAAATTAAAAATGATACATAAATAAAATCTGGGGTTTGAAGATTTTGTAATATGAAATACACCGTGTAAACGAATTCTCCAATTTTCAACATTTCTAACATTCAATTTGTCCTGTATATACTATAGAAAAAGTCACCTAGTTTTTTTAATTTTTTAATTTCTTTTTGTGTGTGTGAATTTGAAATTGTTCTTTTACTTATATATAACAGCTACGCAATTCTTTTTCGGAAATTTTGGAAAGCTGTAGTTATATTTTAAGATTAAATAAACAGAAGTCAACTCTTGAAGCTTAGAAAAAACTATTCAAAGTTGTTGATTAGAAAAAAAAGAAAAAAAGAAAAAAGAAACGAAAAAAAAAAAAAAAAAAAAACGAAAAATCAATCAGAAAAAAATACGTAAAGAAAAATTTCACGCTAAAAGTAAAAGAAAAAAAAAAAAAAGCATAACGAAAATAAAATAAAAATTCCTCAAACGAGAGGAAAAGGAAAACTTCACGCAAAAAATAAAAGTATTTTTCATCCTATTGCTTATTTTAATCGCATTGCTTATTTAATTAATGTTAATTTTTTTGGACGGCGTATAAATGTAATGAGAAAACTCATTAAGACAACCTACACCAACTCATAATTAAACTGGAACATAAAAAAATGTGTAAGTTTCGAGGAAGAGGCTTGAAAAATAAAAACTTATTTTTATTTTCTTCTAAATCATTATATCTTCTGTCTACTAAATGCAATTCTTAACAAGCTGCCTACAAGTGTCAAAGAAAAAATATATTCCCGTTGTGATCACGCTTTGGACAACCTTTTTACGAGACAGATGGGGCACTTTGAAAATTTCCCCCCTTTTATGATTTATGTAACTCCTTGCCCCCGTTTTTTCTTGATGAATTTATTCTTGCGACAAGGGTGGCTCTGTAGCTAAAATTTTGCCACCTACCGACCTTCGTTTTAATTCTTAGGGTTATTCGAAGTGTTATCGCAACAGTTTCGATTTTTCGCCAAATGGATCTTGAGGATGAGTTAAGACTGTAAATATTTTATGGTGTTGAAAGAAAAGAAAAGAAAGTTTTGTAGAAATAGAGGAAATCTTAAATATGCTGTTTATGTAATTGGAATGCACGTGCTGCAGATAATTGCGAAATTCTTAAAAGTTATGCAAAATTTCAGTATGAAAAATATTGGTTAAAATAATAAATACATTTGATGTGTAAATAAAAAAATAAAATTTTAAATTTATACATTATCTTGAAGCTATTGGGTACAAATTAGTCTAATTGCATTGAAATTTTGTTAATAATTTTTTCCGAAGCAAAAAGTTCATCTGCTTGTCTAGCTTTTAGGTTGCTGGCTATTGGATAAGTGGATACGGGTACTGTCGCTAAATAAGTAAACCAGTATGGGGAAATAGAGGAAATCCCAAATATGCTGTTCATTTAATTGAAATAAACGAGATGCATACAATTTTCAAAGTCTTGAAATTTCAAAAAAGATGCAGCAGAAAAAATAATGATTAAGTCTAATAAATATCTTTAATGTATAAATAAAAATAAATAAATTTTTAATTTATTCCTGAATTTGCGACAATGAGACTGAAGTTTATCTAATTACATCGAAATTTTGTTACTGTTTTTTTCCCTTAAGGAAATGTTCATCTGATTGAGTAATGGTTAGACCGCTGACTACTGGATAAGAGGTTACGGGTATTGCCGAGGATGAAAAGGTGAAAATAAGCTCTGGAGAAATAGGGGAAATTCTGAATATGCTGTTCATTTAATTGGAATTCATGAGCTTGTAATTGCAAAATTCTTAAAGTTGTGTGATATTCTAATAGGAAGGGTGATATTTAATTAACAAATATTAATGTGCAAAAAATTATGTTAGTGCGCTATCAATCCACCCATCCATCCAACCAATCATAACGAAGAAATATTAAAATATGAAGAGATGTACTAACGTATGAATATATTATCAAAAGCCAGCAAATGGTCCGCGAACTGAACACCAGTAATTTTAACAGTAATTTTCAAGGTAGGTTTCTAAATGATTTGCGCTGGAATTAACTTCCGAAGGTATACTTCTTGTAATTTGGAAGAAAAATATAAAAAGAAGAATTTTCTAAAAATATATGGGTGTCGTTCAGTTGGAGCACCATTTGGCCCTGTATTATTTAAAAAAAAGTATTGGATCGTCGAGAAGTCGTGTCCATTTGGGAAAATTAATTCCTACCGAAAAAGTTCTATCAATTAATTATTAAATATTGTTTTGATATCTAATGTTTAGCAATTAATGGGCAGAATTTTTCCGATGCGAACTGATTTTTCCAAACGGACACGACTTTCCGAACGGCCCACTGTATAATATTTCTATTTTGATACACATACATTAAACATGGGTGCGTACCATTAAAACTGCAAACTATTATCCATTTGGTAATTGGGTTTTATAATCTTATGCAGAAGAATTATAACAGGGAAACAGATGAAGAGCTAGATAATAAATGTGGCATTGGACATAATAAAAATAAATAAATAAATAAATAAATAAATAAAAATAAAATAGAGATTATAATCGATGAAGTAAGCATTTGACAATAAACGCAAATTAAGATTTGATACTTTACTGTTTGTTCGTTTCCTAATAATAATAATAAATAATAAATAAATAAATAAATAAAAATAAAATTAAAATAGAGATAACAATTGATGAAGTAAACATTGATTATAAACGCAATTAAGATTTGATACTTTACTGTTTGTTGCTTTCCTCAAAATGATGTTTGTGTGACTTACATTTTTATCATCTGAATTGTTCGTATGTGTATCTCTTCGTAACGTGTGTAATATTTATCTTTCCACCCATCTGCATCTGAGTGTAAATGAATTCAAGTGTATGCGAGTTAAAATTTTAAAAACGTTATATATTGGAGTAAAGAGTGTGTTTTAGGGAATTAGAGTATATGCGATTTTAATGAGAAATTCAATATGATTTTCATTTCATTAAAATGCATGAGATGCGTATAATTGCGAATTTTAGAAGTATTGTAATTTAGAAAGTTTTCTGAAATTACCGTGAAGATGCATGGTAGCAAAAATAATAAGTTTAATGGAAAAAAAGGAAACAACAATTTATCTTTACCCCTAATGAGATCAAAGTTAGTCGCATTGTTTGAGAAAATATTGTATTTTTCCGTAAGGCAAAGCTAACACGAAAATATGAGTGCATGTGCATTTTTTCCCCTTTCCGCCTGTATTAAGATGTATGTTTGATTGAATTTTAAAAGCTTTATGTATCGAAAATAGAGGAAAATAGTCTAGCAAGGTAAAGAAAATTGGAATTTAATGAGTAATTATAAATATGATTTTAATTTTCTTAAAATTCACTAGCATCATATAACTTGGGAAATTCTGAATATTTTATAAAGTTATAGTGAAAAACTGGTAGTTAAAATAATAACTTTAATGGGCAAATTGAAAATAAAAGAAACATTATATATGTGCCCTTAATTTAAAAAAAAAGTAAGATTTGTAATACAAAATTTCTGTTTAATTTTTCCGAGATGAATTAGAAACAGAAAAATACGACTATATGTGAATATTTCCTATCTAGTCGTTTGTATTTGTGTATATAAGATTTTGGGTGCACTTTAGGTCAAATTTTAACAGCATATGAGGAAAGATGGAGCAAAATCAATTTTGTTGAAATAGAGAACAATGTAACAAAAGTTCGAAATATTAATTTGATTTCCTTGAGGTATGCGCGGCATGTTATTTGGAGAATTCTAAAACTTTGATAAAACTTTAAAATTAAAAAATTAGTATTAAGAATTTATAATATTCGAATGCAAAATTGCAACTATAATTTATCTGTGACTTTAATGAGATAAAAGTTGGTTTCATAGTATAGAAAATTTGATCAACGAGATAAAGGTAGTCTTATAGCAGAGAAAATTTGATGATATTTTTATTTTTTTATGAAAAAATTAAAATACGTGTATATAAGTGTACTATCTACATGTCTATCTCAATATTTTGATGCTTATCTAAATGCATTTAATCACATTACACAGAAATTTAAATGGCAATAATCAGTAATATGAGGCATTTATAAAATTTAGTAATTCGTAAAATACTAAATCATCTATGTTATTTCGGCTCTTTATCAGTCACCGACAAGAAAATTGACACATCACGACAAAAATAAATTTCAGAAGCGAGGCAAAAGAAAAATACATGATTTTACTGTCACATGAAATTATAGCATTTAATTTTTCAGGCAGGTATGAAAACGTGCAAAAGCCAAAAACAATAAAGTCTGAGCACATTTGATGAGGTTTGGAATGTTGGATAAATTTACCTCCATACACAATCCAGCCCTCTTCTGCAGTCATAGATAGACAAATAGCGTAATAAAGTGATTTCCCATATAAATACACCTATGAGACTTTTTGCGTTGCAAGACATACCCATAACAGGCCCATTAGTGGAATAAAATGCAAAATTAATTTTTTACTAAATGTGTCACTTTTTTTTTTACGAGCGAGTGATATGCTAATTATCAATGTTCTTTTAACCCTATTACTAGTACATGTCTTTTAATGGAGCATTATTTTGTCTTAAGGTCTCACACTATACACTGAAAATACCCGGATGATAATGTAAAGTCTATAATAGCGTTCTTTTAAAATTTCTCGCTCAAATTTTAATATTTTTATAGGATTTTTCTTTGCATAGAATAGATAAGATCCACAACCGGCCTACTTTTTACTTTTTCGATTTTGCTTATATATTTTTTATAGTATGATATTTTCAATTTCAGAACCGGTTGAAACTGGTTTTGAAAATTAAAGTAATTTTTTTTTTTAAATCTGAAACCAAAGTTGAAAAAGTAAAAACTAGGTTGGTTGTAGATCGTCCTCATTTATCCTATGCAAAAAAATGGTGTAAAAATATTAAAATTTGAACGAGATATTTGAAAAGAACGCTCCCATAGACCTTACATTATCAACCGGGTCTTTTCCTGTGACTAGTGTTGCGCCTTCAGAAAAGTTTTTGCTATTATTTACGGGTAGTAATGTTAGTATATAGCTATGCATTAACTATATCATTTCATTTATTGTTTAAGCATTTAGTGTTAATATTAATTATTATAATTTATTTAATTCTCTTTGCGGCGTTTTCGTGATTTTTTTATTTTACACATATATTTCAATCTTTAAATTAAAAATAAAAGTTACTTTCTGGAAGAATCATCTGTAAAAAACGCGCAAAAAGTGTGAGAAAGTTGTAATATAAGTTAAATCTCATTGTAATACAATATTTTCTAAACAACCTACGAAAATTCTTCCTTAGCTATTGTCATATGAATAGGAATTGAATAGTACGCAAAACAACAACATTCATTGTCTTTCCGCCGATGAAATATCCATTAAATACTAACTTACCTATTTGTATAGCTAATGTTAATGTTATTAACGTAAAAGTATTTTTTTTTTTTTTTTAAATAAAAGTAAAAACTCGGACCCGAAAAGGTTAAAATGTAATTCAATAAGATGAATTTTATATTAAAAATGAATGTTTTTATAAGTTATACAGAACATTAAAAAATAGCTATGTAATAATTTGTCAAGATTATACAACGAGAGCAACCAGAGTTAGAATTCAAACAACGTCATATTTTAATTAACTTATATAAACTTATATTTTGTCTTAAGTATTTTTTTTCATCTATCTATCCTAAAAATCTGGCTGCAATAAAATTTTATCTGAATACGCCATAATGAGTTAAAATTGAAATATTTATTCCAGCCACTTGTGTTCATTTAGCCTTTGGGTAATTTTTAAAAGAATTTTGGTACGTGTCTTTTGATCTGCTTTTAAAAAAATCGATAAATAAATCTAAATTTAGAAATTGTAACGCGTCATTCAAATTACTAAAAAACCCATTTTTCTTTTGTCACACATAAAAAGTAAAATGTAATTAAAAAAATCTTAAAAGTTTCAAAAATGTAAATATTCTCATAACGAAGTAATAAAAATATAATCATAAAAGGTATAGTTAATCAAAATATATAAGTTTTACAATAATATAATGCCTTGATGCAGAAAATGAAATCGTGTAATTAAAACTATTCCTTATTTCATATTATATTCTTAAATTGCTTTAGAAAAATAGTAAATATTACATTGTAATTACGAGAACAAATATTCTGCTCTGGTGTTAAAAACAAAATAATGAGTGGTACTTTTTGAAAGTAATATTTAAAAGGAAAATTGTAAGAATTTGAAACGTTGTCGATAAATTATTATTTATCGTCTTACACAAGACTTTTATAATACCTAAAGTTGCAATGTTAAATAAATACTAAAAGCAATTCTTAATATTTTCCCTTTCTTTTTATTTGTGCTGTGATAATAGGTAATTTATGTCTGTCCTAATAAATGTAACCACTTTTGACTCACAATATTACACTGCGTTTCATTACAGATTATATACACTATATTGCCATTGATTATGGGACACTTGCGATTTTAGACATTTTACTAAATATCTAGAAAAATACATGAGGAATCATCTCGAAACTCTTAGTGTATAAATATAATAGTATACGTCATACATCTCCGTGAAGATTTTTTACCAAAACTCCCTAGGGGACCGTCAACAAATTAAAAAAGAATGAATATCTTTTGAATAACACTGTCAAAACTAATGTAACAAAAGCGCTCAAACTCTAGATTATGATTGAATACCTTATTGTAATACACTGTGTTCATTTTTATGTAAATAGCATGCATACTCGCAGAGTAATTAAGGTTTTTATAAAAATGGTCCCAAATTTTTCCAAGTTTTTTCCTTATAATTTTCAGAGTTCTTAATATAAAATAATATTTTTTTTAGAAAATATGACAAACAACATTGCACATAGTACTCTGTAATCAGAATTAAAAAATAATGAACATTGTATACAAAATGAGTTGGTTTACTAAATAATTTTTTACTGCGCATGCGTCAACGATATCAAAATTTCATTTGCATATTATGTTAGCTAAATGTATAGAGCAACTTTTGTGAAAGTCACAAAATCATAACTTGAAAATTCTGAAAATAATCGTCAATTGAATAAGTTGAAAATACGTTATTCTCAAAATGAAGCAAAAACAAGAGGGGTTGTATCCATATATTCATTAATTAGTGTCAATATAGAATACACAATACTTGATGTTACGACTACTTTTGGATAAAATCCCTCATTTTTTTGCTTCATTTTGGAAACAACGGATTTTGTCCTTTTTCTATAGACGATTACTTTCAGAATTTTCAAGCTATAATTTTGAGATTTTTACAAAAGTTGCTCTATACATTTAGCTAACATAATATGCAAATGAAATTTTGATATCTTTGACGCATGCGCAGTAAAAAAGTATTTAGTAAACCTACTCATTTTTCATATAATTTTTATTATTTTTTAATTCTGATTACAGGGTACTGTGTGCAATGTTGTTTGTCATATTTTCTGAAAAAAAATATTATTTTATATTAAGAACTCTGAAAATTATAAGGGAAAAACTTAGAAAAATTTGGGGCCATTTTTATGAAAACCTTAATTACTCTGCGAGTATGCATGCTATTTGCATAAAAATGAACACAGTGTATTACAATAAGGCATTCAATCATAATCTAGAGTTTGAGCGCTTTTGCGACATTAGTTTTGACAGGGTTATTCAAAATATATTCATTCTTTTTTTAATTTGTTGACGGTCCCCTATGGAGTTTCGGTAAAAAATCTTCACGGAGATGTATGACGTATACTATTATATTTATACACTAAGAGTTTCGAGATAATTCCTCATGTATTTTTCTAGATATTTAGTAAAATGTCTAAAATCGCAAGTGTCCCATAATCAATGGCAATATAGTGTATATGAACACACTACATAGGCAAAAGCTTTTTAAATGATTACGAATTTTGAACGGAAGAGTATTTGGTTTCATTATTTTAATTTAATAACCTAAATAATACAAAGTTACATAAAAAAAAATTTTGGTGGATTTTGCATTTTTACTGACCAGTTTCACTTTTTTATTATTGTTTAATATTTATAAAGCAAATTAAAGCTTTAGGTGCATTACAACGTTCACTAGCAGCAAAATTTGCCATTTGATTTTTAATTTTTTATTTAATTTTTTTTTCAAGCACATCATTTGAATTATCTGTAGTTCAAATTTTATCTCATTTGGGCCAATAAAATGCATTCTAGAGCTCTCTGAATTCAGCAACTTATTTCTTGATCCCTGTGTATTTACATATAGTAGACGTACACACATGAAAATTGTTTAATTAGTGCTGAAAAAAATACTGTAAAAGATCTTTTCAATTTTCCCCGTTAGTTGGAAAAGGTTTTATTTTCATAAAAATGATTTATTCTGAGAACCCAAAAATTCTGACAACCCTAAACCAATTATATCTATTTATCTATCTATATACATATATATATATAATTCAAGAATTAATTTTAAAATCACATTAAATACATTGCAAACTTTTTTGATCGATAAGTAATATAAAAGATAATTTTAATTAAAAGGATTTTTTGAATATCATAAAATTTTAAATTTCCCTTTCTTTAAATTAGATTAAAATATTGCAATTTTATTTTAGTTACTTTTTATAGTCTTGTAGAATAGAGTAAAAATTACATCAAACTAAAATCTTTTAAGAGTTGAAACAACGTAGTTTTATCGTATATACGTAAATGATTAAACTACATGTGAATTAAAGATCTGAAAGACTGAATAAAACAGAATATTACAAGATTAATGAAAGAATTAATCTTATTCTTTCAGAATGTTCTATTTTGCGATTTTTACTTTACATTCCCGAGATTTAATTTATTTTATGATTATAAAAAATGTCTTTATGTAAGAAGTTTATTCAGAATTTTATTAACATTTGGTTACATATCTAGAAGGTTTCTAAATTGATGGGTAAAACTTTTAAAGCTAATAACACAAGCAGAAATAAATAAATGAAAATATTAAATAAAATGTTTTTATTATATTTTTATAACAGTCCACTTATTCAGCCAAAAATACAGGTTGTTTCTCTCCAACTGAAAATGTGTGGTCATAATTTTAAGGTCATCAAAGAAAAATCAACTTTATGACATAAGTTGTAATTTATTTTTGTTCGGAAATGCATAAAAATAGCAAGTGTCATTATTCAGGAACTATCTAATCGCACTCAATTTCCCGTTTTTCTGTATACACAATAGATTTTTTCAGAAATAGATTCAAAGTGGGCGTTTTGAACCGACTTTCCACGAGAGAGAAGAAAAACCAGTTTACTAAGCGAGAAAAAGCGTTACCACGTGAACAAAAAAAACTTATAACTCAATAGGTAATTGATTAATCAAAAAATTGAAAACTCAGTTAAATTTCAAATTGCTTCCATGGTTAATATATTTTATATCTTTCCGTTAAAAAATGAAATTGTAAATATGTCACAGCGTTATGCGTTTGTTGAGCAGAGCAGTCAAGGGCAGCCTTAATTTATATGGATATTGTGACGGCGTTTACAGCAAACTTACTTTGCTTTCTATAAAATATAATGGCGTCCCTAGAATTTCTTCAAATTTTCACTATTCAAAAAACACCGAATCACCTGCTACTTATTTCAGAATGCTTCTGATAGTGCATACGATAAAACTACAATGTCACTGTCCAAATGATAATGCATTTCCGTCACTTCTTTTCGTATCATCATATGATATTTGACACGAAATTTTGGATTTAGCTTGTAATGAGATAGTTTATGCAGTCGACTCTCGTTAATTCTCGTTAAGTCAAATTTTCGCTTAATTCGGACAAAACATGAAGTCCCGAAATTTTCAAAGGCAGAATAACGTTAAAAATTTTTATTTATTGGAAATTTTATTTGACTTCGTTTAATTTAAACTAACGAGAATTCTGATTTTTTTTTAATTACTTTCACACGGACTTTAGATTCTTAAAATAACTTTCTTTCATTTATTTTTGTCAGAATTGTTCTGAAACTAGTATGCATATAATACCATTCATTTGAAACCCGCTTTCTTTATGCCTCGTCTATACATCAAAGGCCAACTTTTTTCCAACTTTTTTTTCATCGTGCTTGTTCCTAATCCCTTAATTAATTTATGTACTTATATCTTTTAATTTAATATTAAACCATATTCAAATGACAACAGCGGAAATAAATTTAAAAAAATACTGTAACATTAATTCTTTTGTTATCACAAAAGAATTAATTTTACAGTATTTGTTACAGCACTCTTTTAAGCATGTTTTCCTCTGATACATACCATAATTCGAACTCTGGATAATTCGAACATTTCTTGTGGTCCCGTCGAGTTGGAATTTCCGAGAACCGACTGTATATATCTGATCAAGTAAATTACGACTTAGACTTCTAATTTGTTTGTCTTCCGCAGACTTTTTTACATTAGTTCAGAAACACTCTATATGCAAAAAGAGAGACAATTTATTTATTAGATTAATATATTAGGTGTAGAAAAATATTGTTGTTGATCAACCAATTTATTTTCATAGCGGAAAAAAAAAAACTTAAGGAAATGGCGCAATTTTGTATCATCAGTAGGGAAAACATTAACCACCAAATAAGTAATACAATTATTCTTCCTTTCATATAGCCGCCGATTTTTCAAAACAGATGCATGCATGCGTAAAGATATCAATCCTGAAAATTGCCAAATCTGTAAATAAGTAGCCAAACACAGAATCCTCTTTGCTTACCTTAACGATCATCTTTTTAGATCATAAATCTTGAAAGACGGGGGAAAGAATGAAAGGGGGAAATATAGATAAAGGTGAAGATTACGTCTTTCGAATCAACAGAATAAAATAGAAATGGAAAAAATAATATAAAACACAACCTTGGATGTTGCCAAGAAAAGAAAAACATGCTTCAACAATAAAGAGTAACAAAGAGTACAATTAAAACATAGGTGTTACATTTTTTTTTCGTTTTCACTGTTATTATTATAAATTTATATAAATTTGCGTAAAAAACCATTAGTAATAACAGAATTTAACATTTTTTAGAATTGTGAAATTAATTTAATTGCTTATGGATATACTCAATGACATCAATCTGATTTAATCAATTTTTTCAGCGAGATTTTTTAACGATCTAAATAAATTAAAAAGTTTGATGAAAAAATGGTTTTTATCGAAACAATCTTATCATAATGTTTATTTTACACTGATAATTGTCTAAAAAAGTCGTTGAAATTCATTGTAAGAGCAAAGTTTCTTTATCTACAGAACGACACAGTCAATAACAGTTGAAAACTTGATCTACACTTGCTTAGATTGAAAGTATTAAAAGTATCAGAGCAAGGTTCGCACACTCCTTGGAATTTTCAAGGACTCTGACACCACTATTAAAAATAAGAAAATGTACATTTAATTTTTAAACCACAAAATTAGTAATCCCCACCTTCATTCACAGATTTTACGCTATTTTTCTGCAGTGAAACACTTCGAAAATATTATTAAAATTTAGTAGTAGAACTGTGCGAACCGTACAGACACACTTTAAAATATATATATATATATAAAATATCTGAAAATATCGCAAATATCAAACTTCCTGATATTTTAAATATAAATATTGGTTATATATTATATACATCATGATGTATATATCCCCATCATATATATCAATATACTATATCAACTGATATATACAAGTGATTTATATAAGTGATACAATTGATATATATCACTGAACCCTGAAAAATTTAGACATTTGAAGTCTTACATAATAGTTAAGCAGGATATTCTTTGAATTCCTGAAAATCAGAATATCCCGCATGAATCTGGAGATAACTACTACATTCAAAAGCTCAAATGAAAATCGAAAAACTTCTTCAATGAGTCAAAACCACTGTATACTAGTGTCGTGGGCGGAAATTTACACCTTGTTATTAAATCAAATTATACAAATAACTACTTAAAAGATGTTGCAAAAATATATGTAAAAAAAAAAAATAAATGGATAATATCTATATTTTTGCAACACCTTTTACGTAGTTATTTGTATAATTTGAAAAACTTCTTAGCGATTGACTTCGGATGCCTTAAAAATTACCCTAAATCCACTGAAACGACAAGATAATTGAGGATGCTATAATTACGTATATAATTATAGTAACGATCATCCTCATTTTGTTGTAATGGTGTGAAGAATTTTCAATTATAAGCGAATCTATTTAATATGTGCAGATAGTTCATAGATAAAAACTCTGCAACATCATTTTCATCTATTGGGATAAAATAAAAAATATATATATTTGATTGTTATTAAAATAAATCAGTTTTAACAGTTTTGAAAGCTCTATAAATCTATTTATAACTTGTAATCATTTAAGATTTATACTAGAAGAAATAAATGCAGTGTAGAAGAGATCAATTTATCTCTTTATGCACGAAGCGATTCTTGACCAATATTATCATTTCCAGAAACTCCTCTTCGAAGATGACAAAATCACTACTGCATTGATGAGCTTAACCCATTAATGCCCAAACTATTTTCTTCATAAAAAATGAAATTTTGTGTTTCCCGCCACTTTTAAAAGACGAATAACTTTTATCTTATTTTATTGAGGAATTTGACTCGTGAAAAATTGTGCTTGTTATGGGTCCAATAAATACATAAATAACTGTTGTAGCGATCCTTTTCATTTTGTTGAAATGATGAGAAAAAATTTCAATTATGAGCGAAATTCATGCCAGCTGTAAATTCTGCAACATCATTATCATCGACTGGAATTTAATAATTATAAAAAAAGATACGTGAACGTTATTAAAATAAACTAGTTTTTTTTCTAACTGTTTCATAAGGTCAATAAAACTGTTTATAACTTGCAATCATTAAGAATTTATGCGAGAGGGAATAAATGCGGTGTAGAAGAGATCCATTTATCTCTTGAAGCACGAAGCGAATCTTGACCAATATTATCATTTCGAGAAATTCCTCTTCGAAGATGACAAAATCACTACTGCATTGATGAGCTTAAAATAAAATCGTAATTCGTTTTCCGATGCCTTGAAAAAGTCCATAAATCCACCGAGACGACAACATAATTGTGGATCCTATAAAAACACAAATAATTGTTGTAGCGATCATTTCCATTTCGTTGTAATGATGTGAAAATTTTTCAATTATAGGCGAAGTTCATGCCAGGTGTAAATTCTGCAACATCATTATCATCGATTGGCATTTAATAATTATAAAAAAGATACGTGAACGTTATTAAAATAAACCAGTTTTTTTCCAACAGTTTTATAAGGTCTATAAAACTTTTTATAACTTGTAATCATTTAGAATTTATGCGAGAGGGAAATAAATGCGGTGTAGAAGAGATCCATTTATCTCTTGAAGCACGAAGCGAATCTTAGGCAAAACTATCAATACCAGAAATTCCTCTTCGAAGACCACGAATTCACCACACTGGATGCAGATAACAACCTCTTGCGTCCTCTCAATCGCAGAAAGATTTAGCTGTGAATATTAATCATATCCACCATTAAGGAGTCAGATACAATTTATTGAAGTAGAGACCAGTCATTTAATTTCGTCACTCGGTAAAAAAGATAAGCGAATATACCTGTAGATGTATTGCCATTGTAGTGAAACGCTAGTACTTCCATGCTGAGCATTTTAATACACATTCACTCGCACACCCTAACATTAAATAGAATTATCGAGCTCATGGACCCTTCAATTATCGTAGAGAACCTATCCATTATTGTGGGCTTAGAACGATTCAGCTGTGAAAAGTAGAAAAAACAGTGACGTCTATAAATTCTTGTGCAATAATTAAAGGATTATACGAAAAAGAGAAGTTAAAACTGATTTGATAGATATGTTACTAAAGGAAAATGAAATAAAATGTTCGAGTTGAATGCTTAGGTGGTTTGTTGGAAGCTGATTACAAGAGGAATTACATTCCTGTATGAAAACAATTACGCCTGTTTGTTAGTTGACCACTGATATATGATATATTATTTGCAGTGTATTTTCTCTGGTTTCTTTGTCTTTAAAAAAGTACCCGCTGTAAAATTTTAGATGAAATATTAGAATTTATTTAATCACTTAATTGGTTAGTATTTTGAAAAAAAAAAAAAAAAAAAAAAAAAACTTTAAAATAATGCCATTTTTTTTATCTCTTTTGCAGAATTTTTAATCCTTTATCAATAGTTTTTCAAAACAGAAATTATTGCCTAATTGAGTAAGAAAAATGGTCAAATTAAATAATTCAAAATTTACACTAAAAATTTTCTGGTGAGAATATTAAATTATGACTGAAATATGAATGACCATATGTGGTGCAGGCAAATTACGATTGTCAAAAATATGTTGTCTACATGACGTCAGTGGGCAAATCAGGGAAGTAATTAGCACATGAAACAATATCTAATAGTAAAAAATATTCAAGAGATATTAAATAATCTTTAAGTTATGTTTATCGGGTTTTTTTTTCATATGTTATACCAGTACTGGAATGTATGCATTCTAAAGCTGGGCAAAAAATATTTGCCAACAATGCCTCGCAAATATTTGAAGAGGATATATATTCCAAAAATAACAGAAACCGCGTTGAGATTTTAAAATAAAAATGAAATATTTAGAGAAGATAAAACTGATTTGATGGATATGTTACTAAAGGAAAATGAAATAAAATAATCGAGTTGAATGCTTAGATGGTTTGTTGGAAGCTGATTACAAGAGGAATTACATTCCAGTATAAAAGCATTTACGCCTCATTATAAGTTGACCACTGATATATGATATATTATTCGCAACATATTTTCTCTGGTTGCTTGTCAAGAAAAGATATATGTATACATATTATATATATTTATATATAGAATATACATATATATGTAAATATCTTTGTTTTACTGACTATACATCCAGAAATTAAAATAATATAAATTTACATACATGTTATTAAAATTACTTTCAAATAAATTACCATATTTATCTTTAACAAAATATCATTCACTTTTATTGAAGAATCCCGTTATTTATACTCTGTAAAATTTTCTTTTTCAAAATGATTAATGTGGCAAAGTTAATAATTATCTGAAAACTAATTAATATTCAGAGTGTGTTATGTTAAAATTACTTTTTAATGATACAACGTATCTTTGACTCCAAACAATTTTTATTATTTTACTGCATATACTTCAACATTTTCATGTTCGTCATGAATTTTAAACTATCTTAATTTTCTTGAGATAGGTCTACACAACTAATTTGAAAGTTGTCATTATCTGTTGCAGGTTACATTTCATATACTATCTACCCTGCGTAACATTTTGTTATACATAGATAAAAACTTTTATTTCAGTATTTAAAAAAAAAAAAAAAAAAAAAAAAAAAAAAAAAAAAAAAAACGCTCGGACATATTATATTCTGGTTCTGTAATTTATGTTACTGTGTGTTTATAACATTTTAAAATAAATATGTTAAAAATGTGTAAATAACTATTAAGTTAAGCACAGAACAAAAGTTTAATTTTAGACTATATATGTTAGATATTTATTATTTGCTATACTTTTATAATTTTATATATTAAAATTACAAATTTCTCAAAAATCATTTTAAAATATAAAACCTTAGTAATCAGATTATTTATATTTTCTTGTACATTTCAATAATACAGGGTGTTTATAAAGTTCCGGACTCATTTTGATCTTTAATAACTTATAAAATAATGAAGATAGATTAAAATTAATAACATAAATGGTTAGATCGACTCAAAAAGTTTCATGACCCTTGTCAATGAAGTTCCACCTGTGCCCCCTTCGTCGCACGGAGAATATTAAGTCCATGGTAAATTTCACGCCAGGTAGCGGTAAGCATGTCGGCATCCACAGAGGCTATTGCGGTTGTAATTCTGACTCTTAAGTCTATTTGAACTTTGTATGTATGCAGTCTTAATTTTTTCTTAATAACCTTGTACACCGTCGAAATTGGCATACCCAGAATTACAACCGCAATAGCCTCTGTGAATGCCTGTGGGCATGCCACTACCTGGCGTGAAATTGACTATAGACTTGATATTCTCCGTGAGACGAAGGGGACACACGCGGAAGTTCATTGACAAGGGTCATGAAACTTTTTGAGTCTATCTAATCCTTTATGTTATTAATTGTAATCTATTTTTATTATTTTATGTGTTATTAAACAACAAAATGGTTCCGGAACGTTATAAACACCCTGTTTATTAAGCACACACTTTTATTCACAAAAAGTTTTGTTTTGCATAATTTTAAAAAATCATAGCTTTCAGTGGTTTTAAAATTTTAAAATTGATACTTAAGTTTTTTTTATGTATTTTTCTATACTGGTTCATAATTTTTGGCATGGATGCCCATTTTTCATCATTATCTTTTATATTGATTTTTTTTTTTTTTTTTTTTTTTAAGTATGATGACTTTTGCATGGAATTTTTCATATTTTGTATGTTATATAAATACAAACTTTTCTCGACTTCACCTTCCTTTTTTTTATTTATTATTATATTTTATGCTGAAAATCAATGAAATAGAATTATAAAATCAATAATTCTTGCTTTATTAAAACATAACTTTTTCAAAAGAATTTTCCTTGAAGCACACAATTTCAAAAAAGCTCTGATTAAGTTAGGGAAATTTTATTTTTCTTTATTAATGGTGCTAAAAACAAATTTTGGAAGAAAACATGATGTCTCCGTATCGGAGACAACGGAGTGCCAAGAGTTAATCCGTCAGAGAATGTGCAGCTTAGAATTTGGAATTAATAATTTGTATACGCATGTGCAGTGCAGTGTAAGAAGATTGCTATTTATGCTATTTATGGCACCAAAATATTTAATACCAATTTCCTAGTTCATAACGAGAAATACTTTTCTCACTAAACACATTCTCGGCATGAAAAGTTTATATTTTATCGTGATTCTACTCACTTGTTCTTAAAAACAGAAGGAAAAAAAAGATCATTCCTGGAAGCAAAACAGGGCGGGAGAGGAGTCCATGAAATCAGAACAGAAAAATCAAGGTACTTAACCCCAATAATATCGTTTTTTCTTCAAAAAAGTTTGAAATCTTGCGAAAAACTTACATCTAATAACGAGGGAAAAAAATGTCTTCTCCAGAAAAATAAAGCTTCTTATAAAAGAAAAAAAGGAATCTTGGAGTTTTTAAGGGGATTTTTTGGAGCCATGTTTTGTGTTTAAAAATTTCACGTGCCCTGAAAAACAAAGCCAAGAAATATAACAAGCATAAAACATGAAAGTCAAACGTAGAAGAGGCGCAAAAGAAATAAAAGAAAATAGAAAACACCTTATGCTGCTTGCTAGGAGAGAGAAAGCAGAATTCCCATCACGTGGTCAGTTTCAGAGGGAGATTTATCACGATGCGTGTGAACACATAACGGACCACAGAATTTAGATCCATAAGTTTGGTTATGGTGTCTCTTCTTTTGTTGATGTAATGAAAAGTTTCTTCTGTTTTGAAAATGGAAGTAATTAATGTAAAATATAACTGTCACGTTACAAGTCCTATTTAGTAATTTTAAATCTTGATTGAAAAAAGAAACAAAGTAATGAAATATTTTTATATGTTTAATAAACTACTAATATTAATTAACTGTATTTATTACAATCAAACATGCATCGAAATATCTATAGAGAGCTAATAAAAATAAAAATTTACTTTATTTATATCAACATTTATTTCCTAGAGGAACCCTGTCACCTCCAAAAAAAGGAAGGGTTTTATTAAAAGACTGGCAAAAAGAAAAAATTCCATACGGTAACTATAAGTTACATGTAATACAACATTTATGTACTCTATAACAGAAAATTGAAGACATACAATTACGACTACAACATTATAAAACAACGTCAATTCTGCAGAAATTTTTCTACGATAATTGGTATATATATATATTTGTATATATAATATAAAGAAAATCATTTTAGAGTAGGAAAGTCTGGAGTATTAACATGCTTAACATCCGTTTATCGTTTATAAATATATTCGTTTTAAAACCAAACATCTTTATTAAAGGACTCTTTTGTTTGAATCTTAAGTTCCTTGTCTATCATGATTCTTCAATAAACAAATATGTATTTATATCTTACATTTGGGAATATTTTATTAGATTATCAGGAGTTTTTATAGATCATGAGGTATTTACTAATGCATATGTATGAAAAAATATATGTATGAATAACTAAAGTTTCAAATACTTTCAGAAAAGGGCGGAGTTTGTATAGTCACATGTGTTGACAGAGAACCAATTTTACCATGTTATGCATATTGTCAAAAAAAAAGTGATAGCTGTTAGCTATATGGTTAGACAGTGAATTCTATGAAGAAATTCGTAAGTTAAGAAAAAAGACTTTATTAGTTTTATGAAAAGTTTCAAGAGTGGCATAAAGTGGTTAGGTCAACGATAACTGATTGTTTGCTATTTGTTGTTCTACATCAGTAAGAAGTGTGCACCATGCCATAACAAGGTATATTTCTAATGAATCAATTGCCAATGAAGTCCGAACAATGGTTGTACTATTATCTACTTAGATTTGAACTACTGATCAGATACTTTCCAAATTAGAGAGGTCTATGCTCCTTACCATTTCCTTACTTTTTCACAAGTTGCTAACGATATGCCAACCGGTTTTGTTACATGGGTTAGAATGCATAAATGTTCCCCCTTTTTAGATACTGAGGCATATTTTATAACAATTGTATATTTTTACCGGGGCTAAGAAATTTTTATCTATCAAATTTGTGTAACCCAAAAAATCTATTATTATCACTTCTGCGACATTATGCTATAATTAAATAGCTCTTGTTATAATATCTAATAAAACGAGCTGTGCAGCCAATTTATTTTGATCCTTGCTTACTATGTAATATTTCAACATTTTATTAATGCTTATTTTCATTGTTGCAAGATTGTTTATAAAAGTAATTTTCTCAAGTGATTTTCATAGCACAGATAACAACGAGGAACTTTATTTTATAATTCAACATTTACCGATAGTACAGAAATACTTCATGAAGATAATTATTGCATTTATTCGTTGCCTATTTTTGCTATTAGTCTTTATATTCCCGATATCTGGAAATTTTATAAATACTCTCTATTCTTATAAATTTGTGTACACAGGTAACTTCCCATAGTAAAATTCAATTATGATTTTTACTAATTATCTATTATTTCGATAGGATGAAAGCTTGGTTTCATGTCTGCTGTACAATGTGTACCATAGAGTAAAAAGAAAGAATAGAGGGAATGTATAGTGGCTGGGGATGACATCAAAAATGTAATCCTAAAATCAGCTGTGTTAAACGAAAACACAACCATGTGGGTTCACAAAAAAGAAGAAAAATTTTAATAATACAGTTTTAAATTCATAATACAATGAAATTCTATTTTAGAATGCTTAAATATAGGGAAATCATTTTCATTTAGAGAAACAAAATCATTGCTGGTGTGAAAGAATTCGGTCCGTGTTCCACGTGATTCTTTTGTTTGGGCCTAATGATGACATTTTAATTTGAGCGATAATGGGCCTCATGCCGCAAACCGATTTTTCGGCATATTGCACCTCCATTTATCTTATTCCTCCGTGACATACACAAATAATTTCCTTAAGTTAATTTCATGGCGTAGCTAACAGCCAGCTTCTATATAAAATAATTCGACGTTAATCGTTAACAGGGGTTATACATTAAACGTATAAGTGGTGCATTTATTTTTTAGAAACTTCCACTTTAATAAATTGATTTAAAATTTTATTATGAACTTCACTAATTAACATTTGGAAATGTTATTGAGGCTTGATTTAATTATTGAGGAATTGTGTAGACAGGTAATTTCCTAAAGTTATTTTCATGGGGTAAATAACAAGCAGGAACTATATCAAATAAGACGATATTTATTGTTTGCACGAATATACATTATGTGTATAAATGTTGCATTTATTCTTTAGAAACTTCCACTTTAGTAAACTGATAATAAAATTTTATGACGATCTTTAATAATTAAAACTAATGTTTAGAAATTTTGTTGAGGCTAATTTTCATTGTTATGAATTTGTATATACAGTTAATTTCCCAAAGAGATTTTCTCGGTGTAAATAGCAGTCAGGAACTATATTAACACGTTCGCTGGCACTTACGTGAAAATGTGATGATAGTCAATGCCGCACTGTAGAAGTGGGTTTTTCCCAGAAGCCGATTTACTTTTTATAACAAAAAATCAATAAAAGATTTTCCCGCGCCGGCGCGTGACTGGCTATTGGACATCATCCCATATCACGCGCTGGCGCGAGAGTGGCCCCTTAACGTTTGCGCCATTCACGCGCTTTTGCGTGAGAGGCAGTGAATGTGTTAAATAGTTCGACGTTTGTTGTATACATACGATACATATTATGCGTACAAATTTTCAATTTATTTTTTAAAAAATTCCACATTAATACCGTGATAATAAAATTTTATCACGATCTTCACCAATTAACCATTAATTAGAAATCTTATTAAGGCTTTATTTATTGTTACAGAATCATGTCCACAAGTAATTTTGTAAAGTGATTTTTATGGCGTAGATAAAAGCCCGAAATTATCTTAAATAGTTCGACGATTTTCGTTGGCACGAGTGTATATAACATACAAAAATGTTGTATCGATTAGAAACTTTCTCTTTAACAATCTTAGAGAAAAATTCGTTTATGATCTTCGCTAATTAGCAAATATTCGGAAATCGAGGCTTGTTTTCATTGTTACGGAATCGTGTATACAAATAATTTTATAAAGTGACTTTTATGGCGTAGATAAAAGCCCGAAATTATCTTAAATAATTCGACGTTTATCGTTTGCACGAGTTTATATTACATTTAAAAATGGTGTGTCTATTCTTTAGAAACTTGTCTTTAACAATCTAAAAGTAAAATTTGATTATGATCTTCACAAATTAGCAAGTCTTTGGAAATCTTATTGAAGCTTGTTTTCATTCTTAAAGAATCGAGTATAAAAATAATTTTATAAAGTGATTTTATAGCGTTGATAAAAGCTCGAAACTCTGTTAAACGTTGCAATTTTATAGTTGGCATGGGTCTAGATTATCATTTTCAGTTCCAAATCTAAAATAGAAATAGAAATATTTATTCATTGATTTTTTCCAAACAAAATGACATTGTAAATGACAGAAAAATATTTTTTCTGAAATTGAGACATTAAATGCTTAGTAATTTAGGTTTAAAAATATGGCTCTAAAACTAAAAACCCCTTTAAAAATGAATTTAAAACCATTAACTTAAATAAACATAATCACAAATTTATGATCTTTTAACAAGTAAATAATCTACAAATTCTCAAAACAAATTATTGAATTACACATTACATTATTATTAAGTTAAATAATTATGAAAATTTACCACTTTCTTAGTCACACTGTCTTTTGGAAATTTTTAGGCATTTTGTAAACTTCGATGCAAATAACATTTATTTTATTAGAGATTCAGCTTAGATGCAGGCATTTATTCGTTTGCTTTCAAAGTAAAAAAAAAAAAAAAAAAAAAAAAAAAAAAAAAAAAAAAATATTCAGCTACTAAAAAATGATATAAAAATGTTAAAAAAAAAAAAAAAAAAAAAAAAAAAAAATCATACATTTTAGTTTTCATAAAGACAAAGAACGGAGGTCCCCAAACGGGGACATAGGGACCGAAGAGGTTACACGTTAAAATGTTGTATCGATTCTTTAGAAGCTTACTATTTAGTAACAACCTTACAATAAAATTTGATTAGGATCTCCTCTTATTTCAAAATTTTACGAAAGCCTACTTGCATTGTTACGGAATTGTGTACACAGGTAATTTCCTCAAGTGATTTTCATGGTGTAGATAACAGCAAGGAACTACATTAAGTAATTCGACATTTATCGATTGAACAGTTATATATTACATATAAAAATGGTGTATCTATTCTTAAGAAACTTCCACTTTAACAATCTGTGAGTAAAATTCGTTTATAATGTTCACTAATTAACAAATCTTTAGAAATCTTATGGATGTTTATTTTATTTTTATTTATTTATTTTTTTTTTTTTTTTGTTACGGAATCGTGTATGTAAATAGTTTTATAAAGTCATTTTTATGGCGTAGATAAAAGCTCGAAATTGTATTAATCCTTAGAGCTAAGATGGTTGAATTTTCTGCGACATAATTTAAATTATGAAATGTCACAATGTTACCGGATTATTCGATCAAACGTATTTGAAAAAGATTAAATGTTTTTTTTTTTTTCGTGTGTGTGTGTATCGTAAACCGAATTTTTTTTTGGTAAAACACCTGGTGTTAATGTGGGATTTGGAAATTTGAAGAAATTTACACGTTTATAGTGTGCATGGTTATATATTATACGTAAAAATATTGCATCTATTGTTTAGAATCTTCCACTTTAACAACCTCAGAATAATATTTGATTAGGATCTTCTCTAATTATCGAATATTCCGAAATCTTATTAAACCCTGTTTTCATTGTTACGGAATTGTGTACACGGGTAATTTCCTAAAGTGATTTTCCTGGTGTAGATAAAAGCAAGGAACTATATTAAATAATTCGACATTTATCGTTTGCACGGGTACACATTATGCGTAAAAATGTTGCATTAATTCTTTAGAAACTTCTACTTTAACACTATCATAGTAAAACCTTCCGACCCCAATAAATTTTCCTACCTGTTTCCTCCCCTTATTTATTGCTGCTCCCAAAGATATAGCTGCACAGCCCACGCACCAAACCCTTTCATTAGGTTCCACCTCAATTAATTAATCAAGTATAAAAAGTACTTCGTCATAGACAGGTCTCTTTTCAGCAAGTTCGTGATCTTGAATCACGAACGCAAGTCGTACACTTTCCTCCATGGCTGTTGGCAAAAAAGTGAGGGTCACCCTATTTTATCATTACTGACGTGCTGAAATTCACCTGTATTAAATACCTTCGGATTCCGTGAATGTGTTAGTTAATTTAATCAGAAAGTTGTACGTGAAATTTCAATCTTATTATGTTCAAATTAACTTCATTAATTATTAATATGTATAGAATCAAGATACACACACATATATATATAAATTCATATATTATCGAGATAATGAGTAGGATAACAAAAAAAAAAACAAAAAAAAAAAACTTACATATATGTTTTTTTTTTTTTTTTTTTTTTTTTTCAGCTAATTGTTCGTAGGTGCGTCCGTAATTATGTAAATACCTAGCACCTATATTCGTCGCCTGGTCCGTCCGTATGGCTATTCGTCTGTTCGCATATCACAACATCAAAACTACCCAACCGGATCGTTTTAATTTTAATGCATTTTTTATAATTAAAAATGTTTAATATATAATTTGTTGTAGAAATTTTTCGAGTCATTTTAAATTTTATGAAAATCGAATCAAAACTGTAAAAATTATTAATAAATGTTATTTTTTTTCACTCTACAAAATCCTATCGTAAGAAATTAATTCAGTGATGTTCCATGGTAGGTAATGATTCTAGGCTGCATGGTGATTATGTCCTATTTTAAATGAGGTTATAATATTTCCGCATTACAGAATTTAATACATATAATTTTAATAAATTTTGTATTCATGTATTTTTGCATAAAAACGCAGCAGATATTGCACCAAGATCTGAATATTTATAAAATATATTACTAGTTATAGTACGAACGCATATCATTTGTCACCTTTGATGTACAATTTCAGACTTGTTATAACTTATTACTCAAATAGAGGAATATCAACAGGCATTATGGCTCATTGAAATAAACTTCGATTATTGCATTTCATGCGTTCTTTGAAATGCTTTTGTTTTTGAAACGAAAAAAACATAAACAATCATTCATAATTATTTTTTAGGAAGTTATGAGACATTCCCATAGTTACTAGTAAAGGTAACATTTAAAGAGGAAAAATATCGTAAAATCTACATAGTGTGCGTAATTTGGGCAACTGCCTTTGTTGTTAGTCTGTTAAAAAGTACTGCATAAATGCAAAAAATGAACTTTTTTTAAAACTTAGATAGCATAGTACTTGTATACATAAGCTGACAAAAGAATATTTACAAGAGAATTTAGCTCAAGCTAAAATGCTATTGCTCGGTTAACAGAAAAAAATGTAATTTAATGAATCACAATCACAATATATAATTTGTTCAAAATACATTAATATAAATTAAGATATATTAAACTTTTAATTTTTGTTTATTTTGTCGTTCACGAACTACAATTTTTTAATAATTGATACCTACTGTTTATTAAAACTGGTAAACTCTATTCGAAGACTATTTTCCATAACCTTGCTTGATTAATTTTGATCTATAATTGATTAAAGGTAATTAGAAAAAGTTTAGTGGTAGTTTGACAAATGGTATTATATAACATTGGATTTATTAGCAAAAAGATAGGCTTACTTTCCAAAAGGGAAATTTTTTATTTTTTATATTCGGAATGAGCAATAAAATTCATTAAATTATGTTAAGAAAATGTATTAAATCATACGCAATGATAAACGTAATATGATCGTATTTATGCTTTGTTAATCATATGTAACATATACTTTTTGCATTTTTTAATACTTTTTCTTTCTTTTTTATAGGTGAGTAACTTCAATCTCTCAATTTCTTTTTGTGGATTTATGCTGAATAACTCATTGGATTACTTTTAAATATCTTCAGATAAAGTAAGTGAATATCTTGGTAAAATTATATATACATTCAAGGGTTACAAAATATATAGTGCTATGAAAAAGCTTACAACACGTACAATTGTACCATAATTTTACATAGAATTTTTTATTTTATTTAATGGCAGAAAAAATATGCCAAAGAAAGGTTTTTAACATAGTGATTATAACCAGTTAGATATATTTGACATTTTCTGGATTTCCTAAATGGCATCGAATTTTTGTTCCTTTTCGGAGTAGTTGTATTTCTAAAACTTACGTGGCTAAAAGAGGGAAAATGCGTAATTTTAGTCCAAATTACATAAAAATGACTATAATTAAAATTAAATATAGACAAATGTTTTAGGATAGGATCAAAAAATGAAAACTACAACTAAATTTAAAATACAAATATAGCCATTACAATAAAAAAGAGGAAAATTTTTTTCATGTTATAGGGCAAAGTGTGCTTTGAAAAATTCTGGTAAAAGGTGCTTCAAAGTGCTTGGAGATACAAACTTTGGTTAATATGGCCATCTGACTGGGATATATTCTGCTCCAGAACTCGTGATCAAGAAAACAGATTTGGCTACTGTAAGTCAAAATTGCTATGGATTGTAGCGCCACAGAGTTTATTTCATATAAAATAAATAACATTCTACATTGTGGTTAACATCCTGGGTGTTTCTAAATGAATATCGGGGTTTTAATGCTTGGTAGTATTTATGATATAAAACTTAAAATTATAATTAATACATAAAATGATAGAGCAACTCAAATAGTTTTACCTACAATCTTACAAGTATTCAATATGGGCACTTTTAGTCACACGGCACACATCAAGTCGATAGCTCAGTTCTTCCCAAATGTTGATTAGCAAAGAAGTTCTATTCAGACGCTCACCCGATCTGAGGCCATGTGATTTCTACCTATGGATGTTCATAAAAGATCGAGTGTATGTGCCTCTCCAAACAGCTGACCACTTCTGTTGCACCTCACAAACACTAATCAACGTGTGGGAAGAACAGAGCTATTGACTTGATGTGTGCCGTGTGACGAAAAGTGCTCACATTGAACATTTGTAAGCTTGTTGGTAAATGTTCGAGTTGCTGTTTCATTTTATGTCTTAATTACAATTTTAAGTTTTATGTAATAAATACTACCAAGCTTAAAACCCGATATTCATTTAGAAACACCCAGTATTTATGATGGCCTTTATGAGCCTTAATTACTGGAAAGTGGTATACTGTTAGCGGTTAAACATAATCATAGATACAATTTTCATTTATGAAGCTGTAAAAAATACTTATTACAACTGCTTCAAAACATCTTAATTTTCTATTGTTTTTACATACTGATGTGCTATGTTCAAGGATATAGATCTGAAATCGTTTTCGATATTAAAACCCTCAATTCCGATATTTGCCACCAGACAGCATAGTATGCATTCTTATCACTAAATATATTACACATTTTATTTCCTATCGTCCTTTTTTAGGCGTATCTTTGCCTCTATATACAAGAAATAAGTAATATTGAAAACAATTTCGATTTTTGAAAACTTATATTTTATCTAAGAATGTGAACAAAAAGTTACATGCATGTAAAATATCCTTTTATCGAAACAGCATATTTGTTGCTCCAAGAAAAGAATGTTTATATAATATTTTTTCCCTTGGTCTAGAATATTAACCAGAATTTGTTATTGTAATCTAACCAAAGTCTATAATCTCATTAGGTATAAAGTGGAAAATTTGGAAAAGTCGTCCGTGCTCGGTAGACTTAAATTTTAAGAACACCGATTTTTAAAATTTTATCTACTTTTTTTTTAGTTTACTTTAAATCTGTTTTGAACAGATAGGATTCCCAAAAACGAACTTAAATTTAAAATGCAATAGGAAATATTTGGCGAAATGCTATATTTTAATCTTAGAATATTGCTATATTTTTGTTCTACAAAATATGTATCAAAAAATAGGTTATTTGATTCGACATAAATTACTAAAAAATAAAATAAACATAAGTAATATAACTTCACTGAATATAAAATAAAGATAAAGATAAATAGATGAAAGTAGATACATAAAAATAAAGAATAAATAAATAAATAAAGAGAAGATTTACACAAAAACACAATAATCATTGAACATCAAAGAAAACTTTTTAAATGAGGAAAATTTAAATGTACTTTAATGCAAGAGAAAAGCTATTTCGCTGAAACAGGTTATAACTTCTCAAAATTTTTCAGTTTCTGCGACATTTAGCTAAGTCAACTTTCGACTTTTCCTCATTAGACCCAAACTCATGAAGTATTTATTTTTACAAAATAAAATATTCCTTCGCTTCTCTTCACATTTGCTTCAATTTTTATTTCTGTCTCTCTTCATACAACTTAATATAAACCACATAAAAGTCATCATTAGTTGAACTACATTGAGTTGTATAACTCCTGTTCATTCAGAGCCGAAATAAAAAAAAAAAACAAGAATTAAAAAACAAACTGTCGAAAATATTCGAATTAGAAATGGACAAATGACGGGATGTCGCGAACTGACAGCAGTTAATGCTCAGAAGATATTTCTGTTCCGCGTTGAAATATCGTCTGCTTCAGAATTATGTAACGTAAAAGCGCGCTCCATTAAAAAGACTGCTGTTTCCGAATGCTGCAGTAATGGCTCTTTCCAAGTTTTGAAAGAATTTTTATCAGTTCTCCGTGTCTCATTAATGTTTTTAACAATGGTTTTATTTAAATGTGGATCCTAACAAGGGGCGTTTTGTTGTTTGACTAAAACGTATTTATTCCTAGCGGTTGCGTTTTCTGTGTTGCTTGAGTGCTCTTTAGCAAGTGTTGTTTGATTTATTGTTATAATGTTCCGCTACTTTGTTGAGGGAATGCCGCAGTCTCACCAAAGAATGAAAACGGAAAATAAATGATACTGCTGATATACAAGAGATATTGGAGCATTTTCTCCGTCCATGAGAGGATTTTCTATCCGGGAATGAAAATAAATAGATAACTCGAATTGTATAACACTTACAGAAGAACAATAATAAAACTGCAGTTAATAACTTGCTTTTTTTTTTTTTTTGTTATTTTGAAGAGTGTGTGGAACTTTCGAAGAACGTCTTTAATAAAAAATCAGTGCGATGATAATTAGAAATTGACTTTTATTTGATCTTATTAACTGATATTATACGAAATTTTATTATTTCTGGTATTTATGTGATGTACGGTGCTAAAGATAGATCACCAAGAAGGATTCTTAGGCTAATATCAGACGACCGATTTTTTTCACGTTGGTGGTTTCTGCATGAAAATACGCTACCTGACTTGCATCAACCACAAAAACGCTTTTGTGTTCATGCTAATACATAAAAACCCCCAGTGTTTAGTTCCAAAGAAAGCTTGGTATTCATTTTATGGAGCCCGAAGTGGTGAAAGTATGAGTGAATCCTGCCCAGTCGGCAGTCAAACCCTCGACTTGCGGCGTCGCTGTCAGATGCTTTGATCCCCTACGCCATTTGGTTTCATTCATTTATCATATGTAAAAAAAAAAAAATAAAAAATACTTGTGGGCATTTTTATGTCACTTTTATCGCAAGAGATCACACAAACTTCGCTTTGCTTCAATTATAGTAGAATTTGAAAATAAAATCTCCATGTGGTAGAAACGAAATAATGAACTTCTGTCACCTTTAGGTGACACCGGAAATAGTTGTTAATATACAATGCGCAATATATTTACAGTGTTTTGTATCAAAGGATTCAGGTGATTTTATGTGTTTTTGTATCAGAAATTTCGTATATTACTTGCCGCTGTATCTGAATATATATATATACCCGGTGTCCCAAAAATGACTGATGGATTTTAAAATTCAATAACTTGCAAACGGTGACAGCTATTAAAAAGAACTTTGCAGGAGGGTTATGTAAAATGTCAGGAGTTTTTTTTAACCGTAATTTTTTATTTTAGTTCGCATCTCAAACAATAGGTGGCGCTGACGGCGATTGAAGGCCAGGTGATCAGTGCTGAGTGAAGTGTCGACCTGGCCTTCAATCGCCGTCAGCGCTACCTATTGTTTGAGATGCGAACTAAAAAAAAAAATTACGGTAAAAAACTCCTGACACTATACATAACCGTCCTGCAAATTTTTTTTAAATAGCTGTCATCGTTTGTAAGTTATTGAATTTTAAAATCCATCAGTCATTTTTGGGACACCCGGTATATATATATATATATATATATATATATATATATATATATATATATATAATTTTTATTAAATAAGTCAAATAACTTTACAAAAGTTCTTATAAAAGGATTTTTTAAGTCCTTTAAAACCCTTTGAGAGGCAGGACATTTCTGTTCGTAAAATGATAAAATAACTGACTGACACTAGAATATTCAAACGAATTTCTTAATAAAAAAACGCTATTTTGCACTTTTTTTATTTTTTTTATTTTGAAAACCAAAATTTTATTACAATATTCTTGGTGCTACTTGTCAGTTTTGGAATTAAAATTTGGTGGATACAACCCTCTAGCCACCGCCCTTGAAAGTGTAAGCGTATGAACCCTGAATTAGATCAGTATTAAACGAATAAAATATTTGTATACTTTTTTTTACTTATTCGAAAATTTCAATTGATGTGAACATATTTCTTAGCTAATGATGTGCCTCTATGTCCGATAAAGAAAGAAAGAAAAAAATGGTGTATTTACCTATTTTAAATTAGTCTTCCTCTTGACTGGAACAGTATAACTATAGGACATTAATGATGGATCGTTTCTTCAACACTTTATCAAAGTTGCTGACAATTCTTATGCGTCACATATTTCATAAATATAATTTATAAGGCTTGTGTTGAAATATGTTCTGTTAAATTCGATAGAAATACAAACTATTCCTGTGTTCAATGTTATTCGTTCGAAAAAATAAATAAATAAATAAATAAATAAGACAGCATTATTATTTCTTTTGAAAATATGAAAGCTTATACTTTGTCCCTTTTTTATGTATCAGGCAAAAGATATAAAATGTGGAATAGATTAAAGAAGAATAAGTTTAACAGCCAACAACTTTCGAGTTTTGCTTTATAATGTACATTAAAATAGTTAATTGTTACTTTTTCTTTTTTTTGTGTGTGTGTGTGTCGGGGGAGGGGGGGGGGTTGTATTGTTGACGAATTTCGCATTCATGGAATAAAATCCTAATTTTTCAGTTGCATCGCGAAAACAACATGAAGGCATTGGAAAATTTTGTCCCGTAAAAGTTTGTTTGTACCAGATAAAAAAAAAAATTAATTTTTCATTATTTTTTCATAACAGTGTGAGACAATAGCAGAAAGTAAGCGCTTAAAGTCGATCATTTATACAATTGGATCAATATAATTAAGTTTAAGACGATAGTTTTATATTTTGAATAAAAATTGGATCTTTGATTTTCTGCATACTCCATCAACATTCAGATGCAATTTATATAAAAAATTAATTGCAGTTATAAATTAATACAGCTTATATAGGAAAAATAATTATCGAAAAAATATGCATTGTATCCTATGATTTTTTTTAATATAAAACTGATTTCTTCTTGATTTTTGAAAACTTGATTTATGCAGCTTGGAATATATAAATCTAAAATTACTGATTACACTGCAATGTAGATTCGTATTTGTGGTTAAAAAACAACACACATTGCAATCTGTTTGCAACAATTAAAAATTATTTTAAAATAAAGAATTATAAAATTTTGACCTTCATTATTCCTCATCTATTTTACCAAATGACTTCTCGTTTAGTATCAAAAGTTAAGATTTGCTTAAGAATGCAAATATTACATGTTTCCTTAGAAAATTTCAGAGTTTAATGCGAATTCGACGTGAAGACGATCCTTTAAGCAAAATTTCAGTATATCGTTAATTAGTAGATGTTATTACTAATTGATTGCTAACAGTCACATACGTTGAATTGTGACAGAATCAGTAACAGGTCAATCTATTTTTTTAGGGCTGTATATAGAAGGAAGCATGATCATACATATAAAAAGCATAAGTTAATATTTTTTAAAATAAGATTTTTCTTCTTTAATTTATTCACTTCAACTGGTTTAAGTACTGCATGAAAATATTCAAACTATCCCCCCCCCCCCCCAGCACAAAAAAAGAAAAAAAATGTTAACTTTAAATAAATTTAAACAAAATCTCAATTTGATCGGGAAAGAAAGTTATCAAATAAATTTCGATGATGCAGTCAAAAATAGATTTGCTATTTTATTAAGAAATTTTGCTATTTTCAAGGTAAATGGACCATGATAACTCATCTGAGCCATCATTTCCGATTTAGATTAGAATTATATCGAATGTTATTTACTCCTCATCCATATTTCAATTTCAAAATACATTTTTCAAGAGATAACATTTATTCTGCTCCAAAGACATAATAGTACTCTCGAAAAAGTCACAAAATAGTAGTACTGTTATCCTGTTTGTTTCTTCATTGATTAAATATATATATACAGTAAAGCGCCAATTATCCGGACCAGTCGGGACCAACGCCGATCCGATTAATGAAAAATCTGCATAATTGGACAACTATGATAGTGTCCTTTAAGTAATTTCCCTTTTTCCAAGCTAAGGATTTCCAATTGTAGTTGTGCTTATTTTAGCATATTACAAATGGCGTGTTTAAAAGCTATTTTCTTAACTGTTTTAAAATTTTATTTACGGCAAAATTGGTACAACGTTATACTTAGAAAGAAGTACACTTTGAAGTTATTTACATGTATACACCGCAAAATCTCAGGTACAAAAATAAATACATTTCAGAACAGCTTTTGCCCCCAAATTCGAAACACATTAATGTGTTGTGAAACGTTTTTTGTGTTGTGATTGTGTTCTTAATATGTTGCAAAAGTATTGCTACCTAAAAATGTGTTCTAAAACTAGTATTGTTAATGATGGTGAAATAGTGTTGAGGAAATGTTCTTTTTAAATTAGTGTTGTGCTGCAGAACAATTTGTCTCTAAATTAACAACACTTTGTAAATACTACACAATTTAAAACACTATAAAACAACACATGTAAAACTATTTCAAAATATTTTCTACATGGTGCTTTTAAAATTACACAGTTTTAAAAATAAATGTTTTGAAATATATTTAGAAACACATTTGCTCCTCCTGCAATTAAAAAAAAAAAATTGCACAATCTTTTTATTTCAACTTATACACATATATACACAACTTATACACATATATATTTTGTTTCAACTTATACACATGTGTATTTTATTTCAACTTATACACATATATATTTTATTTCAACTTATACACATACTCTACTTTTTATTACAACTTATACATATACTTATACACATACTATAATTATTGTACGGATTTTTATTTCTTTTTATTTCAATTTTTTAACATACTCGCAACCCATTCACAACACAATCAAAAACGATTTTAGTTACAAGTGTCGAATTTTATGTTCAGTTATTGTTGCAAAATTGTTTAAATGCGAACGGTGAGAGGGGAGAGTCTTTTTTTTCCGGGGGTATCAGGGAATAAAATAATCAATTTTTCGACCAAATACAGAGAATCTGAAGGTAAATAGTAATTTCTGTGGGAAATAATACATCCGAGGGAATGTCGTATGTTAGAAGTGAAATTTCTTAGATTCTGGAAACAGTTTGTTCTATGATTGCACCCATTGCATTTGTTGATGATTATATTATTCCAGGATTAGAAAATGGTTATTTAACGGTTAAGTTTCGTAACATCCAGTAGACTTTACCCTACCGCGCTTAAGGTTGTTCCTAACTGATCCGCTCAACAAGCGAAAAATGTTTTGACACATTTACAAATTCATTTTTTAACAGAAAGTTATAAAATTTTAATGCCTGACTATGAAAATGATTTCGAATTGAACTTATTTTTCCATTTTATGATAATTAAATTTCTTACCGAGTTATAAGCTATTTCGATGACGCAATCACCCATTTTTCTCCTCCTTTTCGACCTGTTTTTCTGCTTTCGTCGGGAAATATGCACAAAAGTGTCAACTTTGAAGGCTTGTTATGAAAAATCTATTGTGTTTTTTAAAAAACAAAAGAATGAGTGCAATTAGACAGTTTCTGAATAACAACACCTGCTATTTTCATGCATTTCCGAACTAAAATAAATTAATGCATGTGTCACAAAGTTGCCCTTTTTTATTTAAGAACACACTTAAAGGAATTTCACTTCAAAATTTTTGAAGACGATGAGGAAAAAAAAGTATGGTCATTGATGGATCAGGTTAATGGACAATCCGGTTAATCGGTGGTAATCGGTGTTCTACTGTGTATATGAAAGTTTAAATTAAGAACCCTTAATAAGATATGATTTTTAGATCATTACTGTTATCATAGAAAGTTCTTATATTTCAACCAATAACAGGTAGTAAATTTAATTTAAAGTTTATATCCTAACCCTTTAACAATTTTGACTGAAAGTCGCTTAGAAAAGAAGAATTTCCTTCATTCGTAATCAAAAGCTTTCGAATACCAGTAATTTTAAAATGGAGTCTTTGTTTATTTGATTCAAAGATAATTATTGATTTTATAATTGAAATACTGTACAGTAGAAATAGTGGTGTAAACTCCTATTTTTAGTTTGTTTTGTAAAATAAATAAATTAATTAATGGAAGGAAAGAAACTGTAAGAAAGCTTAAATATTAGTAAATTTCAAATTAACGTTAGATTCGTATTTATATAAAAGGTAGAAAAGTAAATAGTATATTCAAGGGTTTTTTTTTCCCTTAAGATTCACAATTTTATATTTAATTTATTTGAATTCTGTGTGTGTAAGCAAGCATGAATATACATTCGCAAAGAGTAATTTTATATATTCATAATAAAACGTTCTAAATTTTCGATTTATTTATGTCGAGCAGATTAAGTGCCGCATGAAAATATTCAAAAGGCGCTAGGAAAAGAAATGACTAACCTCAAATGATTTCAAACAAAAATGAATTTGTTCAAAAAAAGAAACATCATCAAGTGAATTTGACGATGCAGTCAGATGCAGATTTGCATTTTTATTAATAAATTTTGCTATTTTCAGGCTAACTGAAACAAGATGCATTATCTGAACCATCAGTTCCGATTTAGATTAGAGTTATTAGAATATTATTCCTTCTTCAACCGTATCTCAGTTTCAAAAATACCATTTTCGAAGAATTCGTATCGAATATTTGATAAAAATAAATGGAAACGATTACACTGCAACGATATTGGGTTTCCTTTAATTCAAGAGAAATCAGATTATATTTTTCATTCTCCTTTTCTATATTTAGGGAAACAAAATTGAGCTAATTTTGATCATCTAAAGCACATTTCTTTGTTCTAAAAAGCTTTTATATCATCATTTTAATTATTATTATTATTATTAATATTATTAATATTACTACTACTTAACTACGAACTTGGACAATTTTTTGTTACCACTAAAATTTAATAGAAATTTTTGCTTTCTTTCGTTGTTTGAAATCGTTGGATTTCGATTATTGTTTTATGTATAATTCATTATTATATATTAATGGCGAGAAAAATTACTACCTGTTGGCAGTTATGCTGTTATATATATATATATATATATATCAACATTTTAAAACCGTATAATTATGTAAAACCGAAGAAGTTAAAACTGTTTTGAAACCTATTCATATCAATTCAATCATACTTAGAAAGGAAAAAAAATCTTTTAAAAAGCTATTCAAGCCCTATTTACAAAGGTAAACAACTTCTTATACTGCTAAATTGTAAATTTCTTTGTATTCTGGGACTTTTAGAAGAGATATCTAAGCAGTAGTGTAAAAAAATTCCCGGAATGGTCGCCTACATTTAAGCAGGTGTTCATTGGAAGTGAAATATCTATTTTTTGGAGGTTGGCAGCATAGATAAAGAAAAGATATGACATGTGAAATTCATTTTCAGTACTGTCGGCGTTAGCTGCGGATTATTTCTGACAAAGCGAATTTTTCATTCCTCGGATTTTGAAATGTCGTCTTATCATGCAAACATCAAATTCTGCGTTTTGCTCGAGAAATTACCTTCTGAGACGCTTGAAGGGCTGATGAAAGCATATGGAAACAATACCTTGAAAAAAAAATGGAATAAGACGGTGTGTATGAGCATAGACAACTATATACTACCGGTCTGCGCATTTCGCTAAGAACCGCCCAAAAAGTGAAGCTCGATTCATCTTCAAATCTTAAACCATTTCATTGGATCACGTTCCTCAAACCCTGCCCAAATTAGCATTGAATAAGCCGATTTCTATTCTGTGCACATGGTCATTGTTTTGGTTCAGGGTTTGCACGATTGGTCAGAATATCTTGGTCAAAGTATCAGAGTCCTCTATGGCGGGAGACTTCATACATTAATCTCAAATAGATAGGCTGTATAGATCTAGTTGGCCATGGTATGAGTAACACAAACATTTTCGTGAAGGTAACAAAAACATGGAAGATGACTCTCGGACTGGGCGCCCTCCTTTTCCACCGCAAATGCAAATGTTGAAGGTGTTTTTCGATTATGAGAGCGTCATTCATTACAAATTTATTCCTGGAGCCCAAACTGAAAATAAAAAAATTAATTGGGGTTTCTTAAATGATTGTGAGATGCAATCAGACGAAAACAACTTGAAAAATGGGCAATAAACGATTGGTTACTTTTACACGACAATGCTCCATAATCGCGCTCTGATTGTGAAAAATTACCTGACTCGACACAGTGATATTACTCTCAAACACCCTCTTAACTCCCTCGACCTAGCGTCATCGGCATTTTACCTGTTTCAACAGCTAAAAATGAAAGTGACGAGGTACGTTTTATGGATTCAGATGAAAAGACAGAAAATGCGACGAAACTACTGAAGGAGTCTAAAAAAATGGATTCAGGAGTGTTTTGAACAGTTATACAAAGGCTGGCAGAAGCGTGTGGATGCAGGAGAAAATTATATAAACCAGTTATTATTAACCATTATAAGAACACGCACTTACCCAGGGTAGAAATTGTTTTAACTTTGTCACCAATAAAATCAAATTGTAACCGTCATTTTATTCAGGCGGAGACAATCCTTACAAGTTTTGCGATAAAATAAGTTCAAGGTTACTTTTAAAAGATAAGTGGTTACAATTGCAAAAATCATACGCATTCCGGGTCAAAAAGACCCGGCGCGTGTACTCCCGGATTAAAGCAAATACGATAAAATTGTTGTTATATTTTTAACAAATTTGCAATTGACATATTCCGGGAATTTTTTCACCCTACCCTGTAGTAGCATTCTTATGTTTCAAACATTGTTTAAAATTCTTCGGTTTATGCATGAGTATATACGGTAATTAAATTTCAACATTTTATTAGCTCATAAATGCGTTCTTATTCTTGAAATATAGAATTAAAAATGGCAACGAAATTTATTATTAGGCATTTTCTACTATAAAAAGACAATATTGCAATAGGATATAAACTTATTGTATCATTTTCTCTTTATCATTTCATATAAACTTTTACTTATTTTATGTGAATGATTTTGGAAAGTAATATTTTATTTATAGATTTTATTCTATATCTCTTTAAAATAATAATAATATATTTTTTACAACGTGTGCGGCACATCGATATTACGTATTCTTAGTTCACAAATATGGCCCCAAATTCATGGAACACTTTAAAGAACTCTAAATGAAGTGGAAAAAGGAAGAAAAAAACTTTTCTTTCTTTTCGACGTGTCCGTTCCATGACTTGTCAGAGCCCCGTGTCATTTTTCATCTTAAAGCCATTAATCATGGCGTCTTTTTTATTCGGAAATATTTTTAAGTCCATGAGTGTTTTTCCCGTTCTTTGTGATCATGGATCTTTGGGTTTGTGTGCCTCTTTTTATTTTTTTCCCTTGAATTTATTCTCCAAGGAATAATGAAAAAATAAAATAAAAAAGAATATAAAAAACTAAACCGAAATCCTTCGTTGTTATACATGGAGAATAAATCGTTTGCTGGGAGACCGACGAAGAGAAAAAAAGTTCTTGATTGTGTTCAAAGAGTTTAATAAAAAATTGTCACATTTATTGATAGATGTAGCATTTAAGATCATTTTTTTTTTGAAGGTTCGAAATTTTTTAAACACGACGTGGGTGTAGCGGTTTGATAAGAAATGACTTTTCATATTTTATTTGTAAGTTATAAATACTTTTCACGTGAATACGTCATTATTTAATTTTTCTATTATATAAATTTTTATCCTTAACTTTTACGTCAAACTTTTGATTAATTGATTTTAAGAAATATGGCGCTTTACTAATGATTACTTTTATGCACAATGTACTGGAAGATAATATAAATTGATTTTATAAAGTCGTTTATGTAGATAATGAGCATTATATATATATTTTTTTTCAATTTAGTGCAACATATAGATATATTGCAAAACTTCTATTATGTGTGTATGCATGTTTGTAAAATTTAAGTGATTACTAATGACTTAACTGACTTTGCGTGTTTTTACATCCATTTGTATTCTTTACATCTTTTCTTACATTTTCTCTTTTTGTATTTCATTTCATTTTATTTTATTTCTCTTTTTATTTGGCTCTTCTTTCTAAATTATTTGCTTTCATGCACGGGATAGATATAATAAGTACTCCAATCTTTATGTTAACCCTACATACCTTTTTTTTATTAGGTATAAACATTAAATGTTAAAAAAAGAATCATGTTTGAAATTATTTACGGAGTTTATTTAATGGAACTTTAATAAAATACAAATACAGTCGAACTTAGTTAACGCGAACAATCAAGCGGAATAATCTTTTATTCGGGTTAAAATTACTTCGTATTAACCGAATACCACCGAAAAAAAACCTCCGTATTAAATACGTCGCGTTTGGAGCAATCGGAGACAGTTCACGCTAAAATAAATCGAGATAAGCATGTTTGTATTAATGAGGTTTGACTGTATTTAAATGATAAACACAATGTAAACTACGCCCTTTTTTACTACTTGATATTTTTAATATAACGTGTGGTCTGTCTCGAAGTCGTTGTAAAAAATCTCGATTTAAAAATACGATAGAAAAGAAACAACGTTAGCATTTAATTTTAATATTATCCTCCAAACTTCTTCTTCTTAACCTCGATTATTACAGTATTTTTAATTATTACTGAATTATTTCTTCTCTCGTTTGACTTCAGAACTAGATTTTTGTTTTATTTTCATTAGCTCGAATCTTAGAATTCGAAACATATTATTCTTACATCGAAATTTCATTTATATTTGAGTATCATTAATAAAATGGGACAAAACTGATTTACCCATTTGGGTACTCAGGGACTGAAGAGGTTAATAAGCTTCACCATTCGTAATTTTTGGTATGAATCATTGAGTAAAAAGAAAGAATAGAGGTGAAGTATAGTGGCTGGGAGTAACGCCGAAATTTTTACGCTAAAATCCGATACATTAGGCCTAAACATAACAACGTGCTTTCTCAAAAAAGAAAAAAATACATAAGTAATGCAGTTTTTAAATCATAATACAATGAAATGCTACTTTAGAATGTTTAAATATAAGCAGATCATTTTCATTCATAGGAAAAAATGTACGGAGGATATCAAAGAATTTGTTCCTCGTCATTACTTTATTTGGGCCAAATGAGGGCATTTAAATATGAGCGATAATGCGTAACATACTGCAAACCGATTTTACACCATACTGCACTTCCATCTATCTCTTTCCTCCATAGGTGTGAACCATTTCTGTCACAGATCTAGCTATTATTCTATTTTATTTCATAAAAGTAACACCAAATACAAACAACTCCTAAATGTTCTGGGCAGTTAACATGATCAAAAATTTTCAATTTTTATGTTGTTAAATTTAATTTCTCAAAATAGCTTTAGTTTTTATTTCAAAAAAGAAACGAATTACGTAATATTGACGATTCCATTCATAAAAATGTCAAAATGAAATAAGGCACGAATTCAATATTATGTTTCGACATTTGCGATAACGTCAGACTAACCAATGGCAACTATTTTATTTCTTTATTATTTTGTGATAAGTTCGTAATAGAAATGTACTATGAAGATTTATGTTTCGGATTTACTGGTAGATGGTAAAAAAATAGTAGCTTTTATAAATCCTGAAATGTGGCACATTATTAAAAAAAAATAATAATAATACTATGAAAATTTAAAACCTATCGAAGTATACCTTTCTTATTTGTAGAAGTTTCGATGATTCATTAAACATTATAGATAAATTTTACATCCGAAATAAATGCTCAAACAATTAGTCTTGATGATAATTTAACATTAGTTGGAAACTGCACGTCAAACATAGCGATTAAGGTACGAACATACTATAACAAAGTTTTAAAAATATTCAGATATTAGTGTAATAGTATACAGTACATCGGATACAGTATAGTGACCGGAACTTTTGCGGGTCCTTGTAAATACTATCTGCTTTCTATTATACAGGAAGTAACTTGTAGTATATCTCGGCAACGGGAAAAAATAGTTTCAAGTGAAAAGTCATATTCTTTCGAACATATTAGAATTGATATGCATCTATGAAGAATATAATAAAAAATACATTGAGCACAATTTTATGTGCTCATATATAGTATATTGATTTCATAAAAAATGAAATAGTTTAATATTAATAAAACACGCTCCAAATCGTGTTTCCCCGTATAGAATTGTGTTATGGAATACTTTTGTGTGGCGCTGTAAATTAATAACAAATATTCTTGGAGCATAAAATTGTGCTCAATGTATTTTTTATTATATTCTTCATAGATGCATATCAATTCTAATATGTTCGAAAGAATATGACTTTTCACTTGAAACTATTTTTTCCCATTGACCGTGTAAAATGAATACTTTTAATTGTCTCTGTAATTAAATTACTATATGTCCCATTTTCATAAAACTTGATTCGACTCGATAAAATTTTGCAGCAATTATATATTTGAAATTTCAAACGATTTGGTTGGGTAGTATTTGCTCGGTTATGCATACAGATGGACAGACAGACGGATTGAATCACGACTATAGGTGCTACGTATTTATATAATTACGAACGTGTCTAAAATATGAAAGCTGTTTCTTTCTCCCCCCCCCCTTTTTTATTTTCAATTTGCAATATTTTCTGGATTTTCTAGGCAGAGTTCCTGCATGTTCATATTCTTACTGTTAGAAACACGAAACAGTATGAACGTATTTTCATTCTTTTCTAAGAGGGTGAGGCGAGCCTTCATATTTAATATCGTCTGCCTAGATTCTAATTCATCTTTCTTTTTACTTATTTCTTTCCTTCATTGTACCTCCATCCTTCCCCACAATATCATTTCTAGGCGGTAGGCACAGTCCATTTATCCTCAAGCAGAGGGATGATGGGTAACTCCATTTTCACTAAAATGATGTTTCATAATGGCGAGAGATATATCATTTTCAAAAGGTTCTCCTTTTTTTTTTTTTTTTTTTTTTTCATTTTTGTATTTTTTCTGTTCTTGATGTTAAAATCGTTAGTTATTTAAAATTGAAAAAATGCAAATACCCTGTTAGATGTGTTATATAACACTTCAGATTTGTGTAATTGAAAGATGCTATTAGAAAATTTAAGTTATTTTAAAAATTAATGAAAGAACTGGGAGGAATATGTGGAGAAAAATCCTTCTTGTTCGATTAAATCATGTTATAACTTGATCTTTTGTCATCTGAATACTTGAAAAATATTTTCTTTCCTACGATTGGATACCTTTAACCTCTCACTCATGACTAGTGTTGCCAGGCGTCCCCTAGTCCAAGAGCCGACCGTACAAAACCCTAAGTTATTGGGCACAAAAAAAATTCCTTTATTTTGTGGAAGAATAGTAATAAAGGAATCGAATGATTCATCTCAGCCGGAAGCGAAGTGGTGCATAGCCAAAAATTGATACCACTAGTGGTTCACTAGAACGTTTAACATTGTGTTTGCCGCACAATCAAAAGTTGGAAACCATGGGAAATTAGGTGCAAGAAAACATAATGCTAAGTCTACAAGTAAACCCCTAGTGGTATTCATTTTCGGCTTATGCACCTCTTCGCTTCCGGCTGAGATGGATCATTCGATTCCTCTATTACTACTTTTCCATAAAATAAAGGAATTTTTCTTGTGATCGATGACTTAGGGTTTTGTGCGGTCGGCTCTTGGACTACTCGTAAATCGTGACACCAAATGCTTTGACGTTCTGGCAAATTTTCCTGGCGTGTCACACTGTGATGCGTAAAAAGTAAAGGGCCTTCTTTAATACTGTATAAATATCTTTTTCTCGTTCTTTTTTTTTAGATTTCTGATTAATATTTATATCTTGTAAAACAAATGTATGAGGAAAGTAGCAAATTCTATATTTTACAAATAATTTTCCATAATTAAATATGATTGCCACTGAAATGAGTGTCATTTTCCTGGCATATTCATTTTACTTCTTTATCAGGTATAAATATAACGCTGCAGAGAAATTCTTCTTATTTTATTAGATTGTTAAAGCCAGAAGTAGTAAAATCATAGCTACCAGCAAATTCTTTTGGATATTTCTTTAAAAATAATGCGATTAATGTCTTTGTAAAAATTAAGTAGAATTTTACTGTATAATTTTTTTTTTTTTTTTTTTTTTTGGTTTTCATAAACAAGAATCTTTGGAACACAATTGTTTTTTTTCCTTTTTTTTAATTACACATATGTGTGTGTGTGTATGTATTTAATAAAGATAAGTAATCAAAATGCTTTAATAAATAAAATACAAATCTTGAAGAATTAAAATTTTATATATTTAAACTTGTCAATTATGTATTTTCTCAACTAAATTTTGTAAAGTACCCAAAATTTCTTCTTCTGTTCTGTTTTATTTCACAAGTCATTTTTGAAAACTAAACAGTTACCATTGATTTTGTTGAAAAATTTGATATGATAAAAAATAAACATACAAACTTAATACTCTGATATATTCTTCGTAGTAAAAATATAATATATTATAGTATTTTTTTATTGACTTAATGCTCGAAATTTCTTTTTTCTACTAAAGAAAAAGAATGTATATTTTCCCGTTTTTCATCGCTTTATTTCTAAGTATACCGGCTAAATTCAGGGAGAAAAAATGGTGCTTTACAAACCGAATGCACTTGACATTCAATTTAACACTAAATTACATTTTTGGATGGGTAAAAATAATCCTTTTTCATAAATTAATGGAATTTTTATTTGGAAACAATTCCCATTTGATTTTTATTCTTTCGAGCACTCTCAAGCACTCATGCGTATTTCTGCTAAAGAAACTTTAGGAAAATTTTCCCAACATAAAATAAAAAAATTAAATAAAACTTCAAATGATGTCTTTCTCTTGTTTGAAAAAAAAAATCAAATTACTTGTTCAAACCTTAACAATTCAACCGTGTAAATAAAAAAGTACAATTATGAAAGTTTTTTAATCATATTCAAAGCCAAGCATTCTATTTGAAATTAAAAATGCAGATTTTCTATAACTATGAAATGAATTCAGCTTTTTAAGTGTGTTTTTTTTTTCTATAAATATTCAAGCTGTAACTTTGTGGTTGTTAAACAATGATCGTTTTTCCTTGAGAAAGTAATTGATTTGTTTTTTGGCAAAATTAATTTGTTAAGGACAACATTCTTTGTATTATAATCAAAGGATATTCAGTAAATTCATGCTAATTATGTATAGATAGGTAATACTTATTTATGTGTAGCTTTTATTTCCATTTGTCGAAAAAGCATTGTCATAAATTATATAAAGGACTCTTGTGCTTATATTTGATTTCTAAATTTAGACAGATATTCAAATTTTAATTGGATTTTGATAATGGAAAATTTCTTATTAGCGCCACAACAGTCGCTATTACTTTCCCCTTTTTTTTATACATTATATATTATGTGTATCGTATGTATTGTAAGTTTGCTGTGTGCGTTGTATGTTCTTATGCATAAATATGTACGCATGCCGATACGTAATGCATACATTTCTTTTCAATATACACATATACAAACATATAGTTATAATATACTCATATACTTACATATATTTACAATACACATACATTCTAATGTACACTTATAATATACACAGACATATTTAAAAATTAGATATATATTGACATCAAATACACATGTATATTTACATATACATACGATAGTATAGAAGTATAAGGTAATATGTAATAGGTATGTATGAAAAATGTTTGTGTGTAAGTATTTTTAAATATGAATGCATTTAAATATGGATATAAATCAAATTAAAATATGGATATAATAGGAAAAAATAAGAAGTATTTATTAACCTTTAAAACCTTGGTGCGTAAAGTTTGCCAAAGGCATATTTTCCTTCTTCTGCTTTTTTCTATGCTGCTTTAATCAAAAGATATACGATAGTGGTAAAACAAAATTTTCTTTATAATATAAATTTAAAAACAACGTAAAAACGTCAGGATGTGTATCCTTTGACCAAACTGATTTCGGTACTACTTAATGTACAGTCTTCAGTACGCTCAGGACGGTACACTAAAGACTGTGTTTTCTAAAATAGTAGTTACTTTTTTTCTTCTTTTTTTGCAATTTTCTTATTAATGTTTGTCTAACTCTTCGTCATATAAGTCATTTAAATTCGAAAAATATTTTAATTAATTTCGCTTCAGAATTTCGGGTAACGTAAAATATAAGTATTTTTATATTTAATATTTTAATTATTTGTATGTTGATCTAATGAAACAGATGTATGTAATAAAACACAATAAAGGTTTTATTTCTAAATAATTATATTAAACTTACACAGTAAATTTTATTTCATGCATTCTATATTTTACCATGTAATCTTTAAAAACACGCATATTCATAATACCTAAAATTAGAAATTAATTGAAAATTTACCATAGGGGCTGTGCAAATTTAATGAAAGTTTCGGTAATTTTGAACCCCCTTCCCCCCCTTCCGATATCCTACATTATCATCCCTCGAACCCCTCACCCCCGCCTCCGGCCATGATATCGTTATCTAAATGCAAAAATATTTTGATTTCTAGAATTTATTTCTTTTATTCGAGGTGATATACAAAATGCAAGTTTATTATTATTTATTAGTAAATGCAAGCTTAATTTCAAATAAACATCACCTATGGTTTCTTGAAGCGTGATTATATGTGCATATATACATGAAGAAGAATAGGAATGTCAAACGTTGAGGTATTCCATATTTTAGAATTAAATAATTTAATAATAATTTAGTGATTTTAATAACTTTGTATTCTCATAAAAATAGATAACATTCTAAAAATTATAGCATGCTATTTTGTACCAATAAACATGTTAAAAATAAAACGAAAAAAATTTCAATGGATCAAACGTGATATCGATATCAAAAGACAGACCCCACCTACCCGCAGAGATATATTACGATATCATATGCCAGACACTCCTATTCCCCCTAAAATGATAACATTATATATTTGCTCATCCCTATACTTAATATATTTTTTACTTGTACTTGCTAGTGAGCTTTAATTATTCATTGCTTTGATTCAATACTAAAACTCAAGTTATAGAAAATGTTATTCCCATAAATATGCAAATGACAAATAAATAATATATGAAAATGAAAATGAAAATGTAAAATAAACAATGTATAAAAATAAAAAGTGGGGACACGAAAATAGTATTATATTTATTTATAGTTGAACTTTAATGTAATAAAACTTATTTTCACCATGTTAAGAAAATATAATTCATTTATATATCTAAATATTTATGTTATCCTGTTATAATATGATTATGATACTCATACTTATTCATGATTCCCATATATTAAAGATTATGTTTGAGAAAAAAAGTGACACCTGTCGGCGAATAACACAAAGAAAATGATTAGAATAATCAATACCATATTTTTTCTTCGGTAATTGTTTATTGAATACTATAGATTATTCAGTGGCGTTTATCTGGAGGTTCCATTTTTTTAAAAAAAGATGCCTGATACTAGACCTTTTAACCTCCATTTTGATTCTCGATAAAAAAAGAATTTCAGCATTAGAAAAATAAAAATACGGAATTTCCGGAGTTTTGTTTTCGGATATTTAGAGAATATAGACTGGCATTCTTGTTATCCATGTGACATCAAAGGCAAAATGAGTTTGGTTTGTATATCAATTGTTCACATTTCAAAAGTGGAGTCACCCGGGGTAATGCCTGGTCATGTTATGCGGCTTAAATGGCAGCATTTAAAACAACTACTAACTTTAGTGCAAGTTTAGATTTATAACATTTATAATAAGCAATTATTCAAAATTTAATATTTCAACAAAATCAATCAATAAATAAAATTAAATAAAAATTAAACGATCTCTCAAAAGAATAGAGTTATTTATAAAAATTACTGTTTAAAGTATGAAAGATCTTTTATTACTTGTCATTTACAGAAAGGATTTTTCCTAAAGCAGCTTTACTACTAAGTAAGGTGTATTAAGGGGATTATATAACAATATCAAACGGCGAACTGAAAATTAATTTTTAACGAGTCTAAAAGAGGCATGTGTTGCTCATTACACAAGGGATTCTATTACACTACCCTTAAGCATTATTAAAAAAAAAATGCTTAAAGGTATATTATAATAGATATATCTTTATAAACAAATATTTAAAAGTGTTAAATAATAATTATCTAAATATGTAATTAATAAAACAAGGTTATTAGACTATTTATAATAAGCAACTATTGAAAATTAATTTTCCAACAAAATCAATCCATAAATAATATTAAATAAATATAAAACTAACTCTCAAAAGAATAGAATTATTTCTAAAAATTACTGTTTAAAGTATGAAAATTTTTTTTACAGTGCCATTTGCAGAAATTATTTTTCCTAAAGCAATTTTACTACTAAGTAATTTGAGTTAAGGGGGTTATTTAACAATATCAAACGATGAAGTGAAAATTAAATTTTAACGAGTCCAAAAGAGGCATGTGTCATTTATTATACAAAGGATAATATTAAACTACCCTTAAGCATAATTTTAAAAACAAGGTTTTTATAATAGATATATCTTTGTAAGAAAATATTTAAGAGTGCTAAATAATAGCTATTTATATGTCTAAGTTATATAATAAGACTATATGTTGTACTAATAAACATAATTTTAGCTTAAATTAATGCATCAAATAAAAAGAAAATGTATTTTATTATGTTTGTAATTAAATACGCCTATTTTTAATAAGTAAAATTTACTTTAGTTAATTCTAAAATTTTCAGAAATCGGACTTTTTTTTCTTCGTATAATAAGGATGTGTGAAAAACTCAAAAGTTTTCAACTATGTTCTAACATCATTTTATTTAACATTTATTATGCTGTATTTAAAATAATTACTAAATGTAGTGCAAGTTTAGATTTATAACACATATAAAAAACAACTATTCAAAATTAATTTTCCGACAAAATCAATCAATAAATAAAATTAAATAACTATAAATAAACTATAAAAAAATAGAATTATTTCTAAAAATTACTGTTTAAAGCATGAAGCATCTTTTATTACCTTGCCATGCATTTACAGAAATATTTTTCCTAAAGCAGCTTTACTATTAAGTAGGTTGTGTTAAGGGGATTATTTAACATCATCAAACGGCGAACTGAAAATTAATTTTTAACGAGTCTAAAAGAGGCATGTGTTGATTATTACATAAAGGATTCTATTACACTACCCTTAAGCATTATTTAAAAAAATGCTTAAAGGTAATAATTTTATAATAGATATATCTTTGTAAACAAATATATAAAAGTGCTAAATAATAACTATCTAGAAGTCTAATTAATAAAATATGGTTATTAAGCAACTTATAATAAGCAACTATTCAAAATTAATTTTTCAACAAAATTAATCTATAAATAAAATTAAATAAATACAATACAAACTCTCAAAAGAATAGAACTATTTCTTAAAATTACTATTAAGTATGAAAGATCTTTTATTACAATGCCATTTACAGAAATAACTGTTCCTAAAGCTGCTTTACTACCAAGTAAATTGTTTTAAGGGGATTATTTAACAATATCAAACGACGAAGTGAAAATTAATTTTTAACGAGTCTAAAAGAGACACGTGTTACTTATTACATAAAAGATTTTATTACCCTGCCTTTTAAGTGTTATTTTAAAAACATTGATTTTATAATAGATATGTCTTTGTAATAAAATATATAAGAGTACTAAATAATAACTATTTAAATGCCTAAGTTATATGATAGGGTTGTACTAATAATCATTACTTTAGTTTATATTAATATACCAAATAAAAGAAAATATATTTTATTATGTGGTGTAATTGTATATTATATGGCTTAAATGGCAATATTAGTTTATGTCCACGCGATAATTTATATTGTAATAGCTAACAATAAATATTAATGACCATTTTTCTTATGTACTCAAAAATGAAAATTTTAAGAGGGTTGACTCAAGCAAATTACAATATCAAATACAACAAATAAAACATTGAACTATTCGATATATACTGGGCATCCATATAAAAATGTCCCATTTATAAATTTTAACAGTATCTACTGTAACCTTTGTAGCGTGTGGGTACAACATCACAAATAAAGAATAACTCAAACCAAATTAAGGTAGGCGCATGCGCGAATACTGCTATACGCAAAATAGCGAAGCTTGTGTATAAAAGAGTTATGGTGAGCTCAAGATAACAGCCGTTAGAGCCATGCGATTTTTTTCGTTTGTGTTTTATAAAAGATCATGTCTACGTCTCACCACTACCTAATGATGTGCGAGAGCTGTGGCATAGAACTGAGAGACTGTTGCTTTCATTACCCCGGACTTGTAAGGAGATATATAACTTGAGCTTGGATGTGTGCCATATAATGGATGTGCGCATATTGAACATTTGTAAGAAAAACTAGGTTAGTTCACATTCAATTGGATGTGAGATTTGTTATATATAGTCTAAATTAAGCTGTTATAATATAACATTGAAACTGAAACATTCTTTTATGATCTTACTGTATTTTATGAAATAGTTACTAATATTTCAAATATTTTATCAGACATTGAAAATTTTAACTAGCATCTTTCAAAATAAAGAAGCATTTCGAGCAAAACGAACTGATGTAAATAACTGCTAAATCGCGAACTTACAAAATGCATACATTGATTTCTATAAACATTTTTATTTTTTTTTCTTTAAAGAACTGATAACATCTGTGTAATTATAAAATAATAAAGCTTCTTTCTAATAAACAATTTATGAGCAAAACAAATCTTTCAACAACAATAAAAAATAAAATCACAAAACATGTTCCAAAAGAATACAATCAATTCAAAAAGCTATTGTTTAAAGTGTAAACGATCAATTATTAGGGTGTTAAGCATTAGGATATTATTTCTTAAGCAGTTTTACTACCAAATAAATTGTGTTAAGGAGATTATCACTAAGAATATTAATGACAAAGTGAAAATAAATTTTTAACAAGCCCAAACGCGACATGTGTTGTTTATTATGCAAAGAGTTCTATTAAATTGCCTTGAAACGTTAGTTCAAGTACAGATATTGTATATTAAGATAAATTTAATTTAGCTTAGTAAACTAAAATTTAAAAGTGCTAAAGGATAATTTTTTAAGTTGTATAGTGGTCAGTTATTATGATAAACATTCTTATGATATGTATTATCTATTCATTATCATAAACAACATAAAAATTAGACATTTTCATCTTGTTCTTAAAAAAACTAATAACATTAATATAAATTTTAGAATAATAAAGCTTACAATAAGTTATTTATGAGCAAACGTGCCTTTCAACATCAATAAAAAATAAAATCACGAAATAAGCTCCAAAAGAATGCAATCAATTCTAAAAATTATTGTTTAAAATGCGGACGATCTATTATTACAGTGTTACGTATTGGGATATTATTTCTTAAGCAGTTTTACTACTAAATAAACTGTGTTAAGAAGATTATAACTAAGAATATTAATTGACAATGTGAAAATAAATTTTTAATAAGAATAAACACGACACGTGACGTCTATTATACAAAGAATTTTATTACACTGCCTTTAAACGTTAGTTTAAAAACAGAGACTGCATATTAGGATAAATTCAATTTAGCTTAGTAAAATACGATTTAAGAATGCTCAAGGATAACTTTAAAATTGTATAGTGGTCAGTTATTATAATAAAGATTCCTTATGATATATGTTATAGTATACATTTCTTTTAATAAATATTTTTATATTGTTCTTAAACAACTATCATCATTATTGTAAGTATAGAATAATAAAGCTTATGGTAAGCAATTTATGAGCAAAATTAACCTTTTAATAGCAAATAATAATATTATTATTAATAATAATAAAATCGCAAATCAAACTCTAACAGAATCCAATCAGTTTTAAAAGTTACTGTTTAAAGTGTGAACAATAAATTATTATGGTATTAAATATTGGGATATTATTTCTTAATCAGTTCTACTACTAAATAAATACTGTTAAGGAAATTATTACTAAGAATATTAAATGAAAAAGGTGATAATAAATTTTTAACAAGCCTAAACGCGACATGTGTTGTTTATTATGCAAAGAATTATATTATACAGCCTTTAAACGTTAGTTCAAGTACAGTGAATGTATATTAAGATAAATTTAATTTAACTTAGTAAACTAAGAAGTAAGAGTGTTAAAGGTTAATTTTTTTATTTGTATAATGGTCAGCTATTATAATAAACATTATTATGATGTGTATTGTGCATTCATTTTCATAAACAACAGATAAATTCGACACAGTATGTTCTTCATAAACCAATAACATTAATGTAAGTACAAAATAACGAAGTTTATAAAAAGTAATATATGAGTTTTCAACAGCAATAAAAATAAAATCGTAAAATAAGTTCAAAAAGAGTAAAATTAATTCTAATAGTTATTGCTTAAAGTGTGAGCGATCAATTATTATAATATTAAGTATTCGAATATTATTTTTTAAACAGCTTTACTATTAAATACATTGCGTTAAATGGATTATTACTGAGTATATCAAATGATAAAATGTCAATAATTTTTTAAAGGAGTCTAAACATGACAAGTGTTGTTTATTATACAAAGAATTTTATTATACTGCCTTTAAACTTTAGTTCAAGAACATTGACTGCATATTAGGATAAATTTAATTTAACTTAATAATCTAAGATTTAAGAGTGCTAAAAAATAAATTTCTAAGCTGTATAGAAGTTAATTATTATAATAAAGTTTCGTATGTATTACAATATACATTTCTTTTCATAAATATTCTTATATTGTTCTTAAAACAACTAACATGATTCGTGTAAGTATAGAATAACAAAGCTTATAATAAGCAATTTACGAGCAAAACTAACCTTTCAACAGCAATATAAAATAAATTTCCAAAATAAGTTCCAAAAGAATACAATCAATTCTAAAAGTTATTGTTTTAAGTGTGAACGATCAATTATTACGGTGTTATGTATTGGAATATTATTTCTTAAGCAGCTTTACTACTAAATAAATTATTTTAAGGGGATTATTACTAAGAATATTAAGTGACAAAGTTGAAATAAATTTTTAACGAGCCTAAATGCGACATGTGTTGTTTATTATACAAGGAAATCTATTACACTGCCTTTAAAAGTTATTTCAAGAAAAGTGGCTACATATTAAAATAATTTTATTTAGTTTAGTGAAGTAACATTTAAGAGTTCTAAAGGATAAATTTCTAACTTGTATAATGGTCAGTTATTATAATAAACATTATTTTAACTGAGGATAGTGATATAAATAGCAAAATACGTTTTTTATACTGTGATCTAAATTTGTAATATATATATTATAGTCTAATTATGCTATATTTATAATGTCCAAGCATCAATATAGGTATTATTATGATATTTTGTATATTAAAAACTAAAACATACAGGCAGTATTTTTCGCAAACATAAAATAGAATTACGCATTAAATGTTTCTATCTGAGTAAAAAACACGCAGATAGACAAAAAAAAACTTTATTACATTAGTATAGATTTACGCACACTTATCGAAACCGAAGTATAACTACTATAAACTGCATTTCTCCAATTTAAAATACATTTCTTATAACTCATTAATATGTGGCCTTTACTTATCCCATTTTATTGGTTTCTCAGTGTTGCTATCTACAACCTATGTTATTTTATTACTATAAAAATCTTCATTCAAAGAAATGTTACAAATCTCATCTTCTTTCTACCATTTTTTCCCAATTATTAAAGTTTGAAATTTCAGAGCATCAAATTTCTTTTTATTAGTCATCATTTAATGAATGATTAATCATTCTAATTTATTTGCTTAAGATCAGAATAGAGCAGTGAAATAATGCACATTTTCCCTTTAAGCATTTATCTTACAGAACATTTGATTACATTCGGTGGAAAATCAATTTTTCCCCTCAAAACCACTTGAATCGGATTTCTCCTCGAAATGTATTTAATTACAACTCCCATATACTTTACGTTATTTTCTTTCCTCTCTCCCATTACTCGTTTTACCCTTTTCTTATTGATTTTGAGCTCTTTAACCGTATCCCCTTAATTGTTCGCCGAGTTTCCCCCGTCAGTAATAATCTATGTACAACAGACCTTCTGTTCTAAACTCTAAGTAATTCTGTAGACAGAAGGCGGACATTGATGGTCAACTGAATGTTGCCCGGTGATAAGGATGGGATGCAAAGTGTGATGAGAACAAGTGAACGTTTAATAATTTGATTCAGTCTTTTGTGATGAATCCCTCTGACATCTAGAATATTACACATTCACACTCACCGTAATTGATTGGTAATTAGTTCCCGAAGTACTGTTTTCGTATATTGCGCTTAATTTGGAAAATTTTGGTGAGTTGGGTAATTACATTCATGTTAGTTTCAGAAATATTTGTATTTTATCCTTTGAGAGGTAAGCAATTTTGTTTGTGTAATTTTGAACTCCTACCGGAAATAATAAAAAGGAAAAATCAAAATTAGAGAAAGCAGTTTCACCCTTTTTAACCTCCTCAGTCCTGATGTTGCCTAGAAGCGACACTAAAAAACACACTTTAAATTAATTTAAATACTTTTAGATTTGTTGAATTTACATCTAGATTTTTTATTTGATGTGTCCATATTAGAAGCACCGATATACAGGCTGATGCATCTTTCGAGATGTTTTATAATAATTTTAAACTGGTTTTTGTAGTAAACGTAAAATTTGTCTCAGGACTGAGGAGGTTAATTCTACCAAACTTAGAAAAGTAAAATTTAATTTTTTTCCGGTACAAATCCTTATTAATCGTAGGTGAAACATAATATATCCCACGACCTCTCGAGGGGTTAAGGCTGCCAGACAGTCAATTTCCGATTTCCCCTCTCTAATGCTTGTATTCAGCATCTACCTCAACCTAGGAAACCTATCTTGGACGCTCAAATGAAATTCACGATGACATTTAATTGGACATTATTAAGAAGATGTACAATCAGGGTTAGAGATAAACACCATTTGAGGGTTTCACCGAGGTTTTCAGTATAACTTGGGATTGAAGTAGTTGGTGAATATGAGCGTAAGGGTGTAGGATGCATACACGCATTTAAAATATCTTTTGGAAAATTCAAATTTCTCACTCTTCCCCCTCCTCTGAATTCTTCTTATAAAGTGCTTACCTTTTTCTTAGTTCTCAAAATATTTCAGTTCTTTTTCTCTTATTTTTCTCTTTATTAAAAATCTATGTGCAACAGGCCTTCTGTTCTAAACTCTAAGTAATTCTGTAGACAGAAAATGGACATTGATGGTCAACTAAATGTTGCCCGGTGATAAGGATGGGATGCAAAGTGTGATGAGACAAGTGAACGTTTAATAATTTATTGATTCAGTCTTATGTGATGAATCCCTCAAGCATTTAGAATATTACTCATTCACACAGTCAGTAATTGATTGGTAATTAGTTTCCCAAGTGCTATTTTCATATATTGCGTTTAATTTGGTAAATTTTGCTGAGTTGAGTAATTACTTTCATGTTAGTTAAAAAATATTTGTATTTAATCCTTTGAGGTTCAAGCAATGGCGTTTGTGTAATTCTTAGCTTCCACCGAAAATTTAAAATAAATAAAAAATAAATAAAAAAGCAATTTTATGACTTTATTCTACCAAATTTAGAGAAGAAAATCTTAATAAATTTTTTCTGGTGCAACTCCCTATTAATCGTTGGTGGGACATAATATATCCCACCGCATCGTGAGGGGTTAAAGCTGCTAGTCAAGCAATTTCTGAATTCTCCTCTCTAAGTATATGGGTGTAGAATGTATATTTAAAATATATCCTTGGGAAATTCACATTTTTTACTCTCTTTTGCTCTGAATTAATTATTCTTAAAACATAGTTATTTTTTTTTCTTATTTTTCAAAATATTTCTTTTATGCAGGCTTAATTTAACCCTTTCATTCCCATGGTAAAATACGTTCTAGAAAATCCGCAGTTCAAAGAATCTGAATTTACATCAGAAAAGTTCAATTATAAATTTCTCTTTATTTAATTATGGAATTTTTGCTATTACATAAAACAAGTATTTCTATTTTAATTTTCTGGTATGAATTCGAAATATCCGAATTAAATATAGAAATAAAATAAATAATGTCATGATGCCATTTGGACTCTCTGGGAATGAAAGGGTTAATATTTTATATGTTAAAAACTGACGAACTATGAGCAACATTTCAACACTTCACATAAAATTTAGTACGTAGTTTAGAAATATTTAGACAACTAAGGTAAAAAGCGACATGATTTAAGAAGAAAACACAGAAAAATAAGTTTAAAATGTTGATTTCCTGAGTAGATATTTTAAATATACGAATGCATCTCACCTACAGATTTAGCATCAGTAAGTTGATTTCGGAAATTGACTGTCATAAATGAATTGCATGAAAGGTAAATGTTTAAAATGTTTTCTTCGCGGGGAAAAATGCTCTTTTGCTATAGATAGTTGTTTTTATCATTAGCTTTGAGAACATGATGAGATAACTTATAAGTAATAAGTTCGCAGAACTTATATTTTCAGGTAAAGATTTATATTGAAAATATTAATTAGATAAATAACTAGATATAGGTATTTTTTAAGTATTTGTACTTCAAATATATTCGTAATAGACAAATATTTAGAACATTTTCTTTGTGTAAAATATTATATGTATATGATTTTTATATTGATTTCTGCAGTTTTGTTGAGGTAGTTGAATAATAATTAATTTTACAAGGTGCCATTTTGATATACAGTAAATATCGATTATTTTGGATATTGTTAATTGAGATAGCCGTTTAATTGGGACGAAATATCAAGAGACAAAACAACAACAATAAATTACATTAAATTTATAATTGGTACATTCTTATAACTGAGAGATACTTTATTAAGAAAAATCATGGAGACTGATGTATTCAACTTAATCAGAATGTAGTATATATGGATAATTTTTTTTTTAATATTTTGAAATGTAAAAATCATCTTGCTATTCATATCAGGAATTTTGCTGTGGTGATTAGTTCATAATATGCCGTTTGTGATTTCTTTTCAAACATTATCTAGATGGATGAATACATTCACTTAATTTATAGAGAAGTATTTGTATTATATAGATTTAAATGATAAAATCAACGATAAGTAAGTATTTAAATTATTTTTAATGGTATAAAAGTATATCATTTTTCTTTAAACTAAGCCTATTTATAAACAGTGTTTGGTCAAAATTGTTTATATTGGGATATCTTTGCTGCATCTTGGTGTAAAATACAGCTCAAATATTGGGTTGTTTACTTTTTCAGTATAACAAGAAACGCTATGTAATTTCATTGAGAATATTGTCAATGTATGTCACACTTAATGGCTTTTTCAATGCGCAATTTCCAAATGCAAAGCACATATTTCTGCCATTTATTTCCAAATATGGCCAATGTGTAGTCAACATTTCACTAACATTTTATACCACTGGCATTATTTACATACGTGCAATATTGGAGCAATTTTGGCATCCAGTGTCCATCGTTCTTTTTCTTTCAGAAAAACAATTGCATTTAAACATGAAAATTTTCCTTGAAAAACATGAAAATTGTAATAAAAAATGTATTTGATTTCGCCAAAAAAATGTAAAGAATAAAATTTCCTAATAATTCAATTTTCTTTCTTAACGAAATGTAATCAATCACATGTCCGAGTAAAAAAAGTAATGGTTTTATCACAGTTTTTAATTTTATACAGATACGTTTACAAAACAGAAATATAAATTTTTACCAACACCGCACATTTCTATGTACTTCCTAGAATTCATGTATAAATCAAAAAATATTTTGTCAGAAATCATCTTCTCTTAATTGATTTCCAAGTATAAAATTCCCCACACACATTGTTCTCAAGATCCTCACATCGCCAACTGAAAAGTATTTGGCATCAAATTTCATTATACCATTGTTTCGAAAATATCGCTTTTCATTCTAACTAATCCTCTAAAGCCTTTAGTACACAGCAAAAAAAGAAATATGACCAGGTCTTCAGATTCACCCAATCAAAGGTGAGCAATTACACCTAAAACGTGACATTCTATTGGATGGAACTCCAGAAATAGGCTTCGATTCTTTACCGGTGTGTTACCTAAATGACTGTTGATTTTTTTTCCTTTTTAGCGGGAAACGATAAAAATGTTCCTGATTTATTTGCTCTAAAGATATCATGTTCCGTGGTTTATTTCGTCTGCCTTTTTCTTGTTGCTTTGGTACTTTATTATTAAGTTGATACTAACATGGTTTTATTAAGCGTAAAGTCCTATTTGCTACTTTTCTGATTTTTCATTTACTGTCAGAAATGAGTTGTCCAACAATAAAACAGCATTTTATTTTATGTTCAAAATAATATTAACTTCAAGCTAAGGCCAATTCTTTAGATACTCTGCATTAAAATGTGCTTGTAATTGTCCTTTCAACCTCCCCCCTAACAACAAAAACAAAATTCATAGTGTACATTTTATTATATATTCTTCGAAAAAATATTCATTAAATCGGGAAAAAACTTATGGAGTTATTGTATATATCTATTATACACATCTTGCATTGAAGACTGCTCTGTCATTTTTTACAATTTTCCTGTCATAAAATAATCCTAGGAAACGGTTTGAAGTGTAACATAATGCTCATTTTGCAGAAAAAATAAACTCAGTTTAAAGCGTATTGTTAGCTATCACAAAACGCCTTTCTATAAAATTGCTATCAAATTTTAAAATGAATTAATATTGATTTTGTGTTGGAAGGCTTTAACTCTTTCAGGGGCTCCGTTTGCAGTCTGCTAACGGTTAATTTTACTGTGCTAATTGCCAAACAACACCAGTAATTTTTTAGTGCATTTTTGATCTCATAATGTAGATGGCACAGAGTACGGACAGAGCCTCAACTCGGTTTGAAAAGAACGCCCTCGGTGGATCACTTAAAATCTAAATCATCGCGTTGGCGATTTTTATCCTCGTGATTTCTGTTTAACTGTAACCATATTCTGGCTTGGCACTTCTTGCTGAATGCTGATTTGATTATCTTTGCACACGTGCTTATGCTATTTGATCTTAGATTTCCGCGCTTATATTGATTCGTAATTATTACTGTTATTGTTCTTGAATTTTCAAGTTTAGATTATTAGGTCTTTATGTTAAGAAGAGACACATGTATTGTTTGCAAGACGAATACGTCAAAGTTACTTCATATTAAAATAATTCTTTCATAAATTTCAAAATAAGAAGCAGCAAGCCGTCGCTGTATTTTTTTTCCTTTATCATTTGTCGCCAAGGAAGCGAAATTTCGCCAAATTAGCAACCTCTCTTATGTTATGATCGTACTTTCAGAGTCATCCGCTCGTATCGCTACTGTCTATGCGTAATCCCATGTTAAACAAGTTGCCATTACAGTGTATGAAAGTTGATTCTCTGTTCCGTACTCTGTGGTAGATGGAAAAGGTACGTTTCAGTATTTCCAAGTAAAGTTGTCATAATTTCTGGTGTGAAATGATTATCTGACCATTTTTAGAGCAAACATGCCTTGCCCCTGAAAGGGTTAATAAAAATGATTTCATTCGATCTGAAACAATATTATTTCAATATCTAAATAAATATGTTTAATCTCTTTTTTATATATATGTATTAGAGTGAATTCCCTTTTTTCATTAGTAATGACAGTGTTTAATAGCATTTAATGTATGTTTGTGAAAGCGAAACCATTCTGTTGTTACAACTTACGTTAAAATAATATTCAAATCAAAACCTAACTAGAAATTCTGTTGCTCTAAAAATTTAATTTCGCCAAACTGAAGGAATAGTTAGAATTTCAGCTAAGTTCTAATGCAAGAATTCGAAATGATCCGTAATATCTTCACTATGTTATGCATAATCCTATTCAAATTACTAATACTTAGATTGCCACTTTCCCTTAATTAATTCTGCAGTAAATGTTAGCTTTGCGATTTTATGTAGGATATAGAATCGAAGAGTGTTTAATCTTCCAGTTTCTGCATTTAAATTCGCTATTCATGCATGTTGTGATACACTTGATTGAATTTTAATTTTTCAACTTAAAACGTAAAAATATTTTTGCAAATAAAAAACTATTTTTTATTTGTACATAAATGCGTAATATTGAGGTAATTATATAATTAATAAGGAAAATTTTAGATTATGCATAATTAAAATTTTCAGCTACGTTATATTACTATATAATAGGTAAATTAATATTAAAAAAAAATATATCATAGAAATAATCTTATATAAACAATTTGGTGCAAGAAAATACATACTTTCATTATTATTATTATTATTATTATTATTCTGTCTGAGTAATAATGCAACATATTTTTTGTATTAACTCATTTTAACTACTTAATCTATCAATATTTTTTTTAAACTTTCAAATAACGCCTTTTTTTAAAAAATCGAATTTTTAATGTTTTATCACCGGTTTTTTAAAACAGAAATTTTAGCCTAATTGAATTAGAAAGATGTTAGTATTAAATAATATAAAATTTACACGAAAAATTTACTCGTAAGAATAATAAATTATGATTTGGAATCATTTGCCCGTATGTGATTCGGACATATCATGATTGGCAGAAATACGTTGCCCGTATAAGATACGGACAAATCAGGGAAGCGATTAATGCCAAATCTAAACCTTACTTTGTACATTTATAACTTTTTAAAAGTAAGATTATGAAATACAATTCATTTACTTTTCAACTATGATTTAAATACCGTTAGATGGGGGAAAATTCGAATTCTAATTTTTTGACGATTTAATATAAAGTTTGAAAAGATTGTTGTTGATTAGTGCTTTGAACCCTTGGTACTCTGCTGTCTCCGAGCCGGAGACATCATCTTTCCTTGCAAAATTCGTTTTTGTCATAAGTAATAAAGGAAAATAAAATTTGCCTTATTTAATCAGAGCATTTTTGAAATGGTGTACTTGAAAGAAACTTGTTTTAAAAAAGTGGTACTGGCCAAATAAAATTTGTGTAAGAGACGACGGAGTCCGAAGGGTTAATGATTGCATAAAAAAAAGATGAAGGAAGAAGAATATTGTTTCATAAATCAACATGTATTTTTTAGTTTTATATCGTATTTTAGACTGTCAGCCATAGGTGACTGTCACGATCCCAACGGATAGTTCAGTGTCAGTCACCAATGACTGAGATGGTGCGTAACGTGTTAAATAAAAATATTTTCATGTAACTCTCATTTACTTCTAAATATACCACTGGATTAATTTGATTTACCAGTTTTTTTTTTAAAAATGCATATGCGTCGTGAACATTTTAGAGAATTTTACTCTTTAATTATTTCAAATAAATTCTGAAGAATTTTTAACCATTTCGGGTTTATGGGTGTATATACAGGGTGTCCCAGAACTTCGTGTACAAACTTTGAGGAGTGGTAGAGAACATCGTTTGGAACCATAATTACATAGGAAAGCATGGGCGGAAACGTCATCCTCACTTGTTAACTCTTTCGCATACAGTGGCTAAGAAACTACAAAAATTTTAATACAAAATTAACATTGACATCAGTATTTCAATATGATTTTCCATTTATTATGTATGTGAAATGTCTCTCCTTTCTTCCTTGCAAATACATTTTCCCGCAGTTTCTGATGTCGTTCATATTTTTCCACATTTTAGCAATTTCTAATAGCTACTATGATACTTGATTTTAAAGAAACATAAATTTAATTTAAAATTGAATCATTCATTGTATTTTTTTCTGTGTAATAAAGCGTTCTACACTGCTTTCTGCATTGTGTTATAACTGTGTCTTCGTGATTTTCAAGGACAAAGCACTTCCATTGCTGAAATGTGGAAAAATAGGAATGAAAACAGAAATTGAAGAAAAATGTATTTGCAAAGGAGAAAAGAGGAACAATTCACATACAAAATAAATGAAAAAATCATATTAAAATTTTAGTACCAATGTTAATTTTGTAGTTTCATAGAGAAATTACTGTCTGTGAAAGGATTAACAAGTGAGGGTGACGTTTCCACCCATGCTTTCCTGTGTAATTGTGGTTCCAAACCATGTTTTCTACCACCCCTCAAAGTTTCTACACGAAGTTCTGGGAAACCTTGCATGTATCCTCAAAATATGATTAAAACACTTGTTTTTTTTCTACTATATATTTATAAAAAAAATTCCTATTTAACACATTTTTTTGGTTCATAAATTAAAATTCATTATTTGACAAAAAGTTCTGTAAACCGAATAAAATTCATATAAAAGATACTTGTCCTGAACGGCTTAAATGCATCTTATTATTAGGTCATACGAAAAGTTTTGCCGTATAACGTTATTTCATGCCTACTTTTTAAAAATTCAGATTTCTTCATTAAACCATTTTTTTTTTTTTCTGAAATGATAAAATTCCGAGAGTTTTCACGTTTCAATTTGAGGTGAAAACAATGGGAATTTTGCTATTTTAGAAAAATAGTGCCAATGAAGAAATCTGAATTTTTTAAAAAATAGGCATGAAATAACATTATACGACAGGTATTCCGGTGGGCCTAATATAATTTATTAAAATATTTTTTCCAGTCAAAAAATTAAAAGAGCTTCTTGTGTTCAGTATTGCAAATAGTTATCTCACAAAGTGCAATAATTTCTTTTGGCGTTTTCTAAATTAATGAACTTTATTGTTCTAACAATAACTTTGAAATCTCTTTTACTCATTACTCCTACAATTACACATTTCTCTTCCTGTCATTCCATTCCATGCCTCATCAATAGTGCTCTGATAAATTATGATCTGCCTTCGCCTCCACCAATTTATTAAAAACTGTTTTAATAAATGGGAAAAATTTAAATATTCCAATTATTTAATTCTCATTTAATTTTGGGATCTTTTTAATAAATTTCCGAATTTATTAAAATATTCCCAGTCAAAAAATTAAAGCGCTACTTCTCTCCAATGTTGCAAACATTTATCGCACAATCATTTCTTTTGGCGTTTTCTAAATTAATGAGCTTTATTGTTCTACCAATTACTTTGAAATCTCTTTTACTCATTATTCCTTCAATTGCCCATTTCTCTTCCTATCATTCCATTCCATGCCTCATCAATAGTGCTCTAATAAATTATGAGCTGTCTTCGCCTCCACCAATCAAAACTGGAGAAATCACGGGTGAAACGTGACATACCATGGGATAAAAAGCCAGAAATAAGGCCAATATTTCTTTGTTTCTCTGTTACTTCACTGATTAGTGTTCTGTTAGCGTTTCAGAGGCAATGACAAAATAGCACGAAATTTATATGGTAGATGTTATGTTTCTGTTGTTTTTTGTAAATTAGCTTCTGAAACTTCCGTTTGATTTAAAGTGTTGGATATTATTTGTTTGTTACTGTACATTTAATGTAGCGTAAGGAAAATAAATGAGAAATAGAAGATTGTTCTTAAAACTTTTGTTTAAATTTTCTTGTTAAAATCTGATTTTTATATATTTGCCATAAATGCTTTTGATTTATGCTCAGAAATTTTTAAATAATGTGAAATTATTTTTTAGTTTATTTACAGAAACGCTTTCCAGATTAATGAAGTCGTTAATATGATAAAACTGATTAAAATGCATAGAAAAATACAAATAAATGTATATGCATTGCTTAAAGGGGCATAAAACATAATATAAAACCATTTAAAAATACATTAAAGTCCTTTTAAAATGATAACATTTTCAGCCGAAACTTACTCGGCCTTAATCTGCCTTAACTGACACATTTCTGTATCTTATTAGATTCAGAAATATGGCAGTTTACAGAAGGTTACATAAATTTGTTCCTCTGCACAGTCACTGTATCTGAAAGGGCTAATAAAATGTAGCTATTTCATAAATTTCACTCAATTATTTCTATGTGACGGCAAAAACTTATTCACAACCCTTTCCTCTTGTATATTGTCTAACACAACAAAAACAATAACTTTGTACTTTTTTATACTGTTTATTTTTGTAGCTTGAGGTCTTATGATTTTTTTTTTCCTTATTCATATGAGGTAATATTGCGGGATTATTCAATTGCACTAATCAAGGAAAACCTGTACCTTTTGTTACTTATAAGCTGCTAAATTTTGTATAAGGAAATTTACAATTATAGCTACTTCTGTTAATTCCTCTTTTTTCCAATTCGTTAACATTAACATGTAATTTCAATTCAATTCTATTACAAATTTCAATTATCAAACTATGTCTTTTAATTTCACAAGCTGTATTTCATAAAGTATTTCAAGTACCAAATAGCAGACGTGATTAAAAAGCATTAGTTATTTCTTCATCTGTAATTTAATTCGTTTTCGGTTTCTTAATTATAGGTGGGTATTTTCTAGTCAGATTTTCACTTTTAAGGCCCGAACCAGCATTGATTTTTGAGTGTAATAAGTGTTTACTATTTTCCCAATTTATCTAAAGTTGTTTGGGATAAAGGATATGGTTTTTCAATAGTGAATGAATAATACATACGTATAAATAATTCAAAAATTATTGTTTTTAATTAAATGTTGACTTTTTTTCGGGCGGTACAGTTGCAAAGTAGTTATTATTATACGATTATGTTTTTTAAAATTTTCTGATGCATTGTTGTAATAAAAGATATCGCTTTTCGATAATGAATAAATAATACATACGTATAAATAATTTAAATATTACTGTTTTTAATTAATCCTTAACTTTTTTCGGACAGTACAGTTGCAAAGTAGTTATTATTATACGATTATGTTTTTTTTTAAATTGTCTAATGTTTTGTTGTAATAAAGGATATCGCTTTTCGATAATGAATAAATAATATATAAGTATAAATAATTTAAATATTACTGTTTTTAATTAATCCTTGACTTTTTTTCGGACGGTTTTGTTGGGAAGTAGTTATTATTATACAATTATGTTTTATAAAAAATTTCTAATATTTTGAGAGAAAGGATATTGCTTTTCGATAATGAATAAATAATATATGCGTATAAATAATTCAAAAATTATTATTTTTCATTAATCGTTGACCTTTTTTTTCTGACGGTACGTGAGGAAAGTAGTTATTATTATACGATTGTGTTTTTTAAATTTTGCTTTTCAAATGAAAAAAAGTAGTTTTTAAAGTTAAAAACTATAAAAATAAATAAATAAATAAAATAAAGTCCCTTTTCTGAAAAATGCTGCTATTAAATTTCACTCCAGTTTTAATTTTTAAAGCCGAAACCAGTTTACATTTTGAGAATGATTTCATGTTGATTTATGCCAATGCTTTAAAAATAAAATTTCAATAAATGAAAAATAGATAGAATAACATTTCTTTTTTTCCTGTAAAATACTAATATTACGTATATATTTTATTCCAATTTTCATTTTTAAAGCCGAAACCACCTTGCATTTTATTAATGACTTTCATGGTGATTTTTGTCGATGTTTCAAAGCAAAAAAAAAATAAATAAATAAATAAAAATGTAATAAAATCTCATTTTTCTGTAAAATGCTATTAGTATGTGTATAATTTACAACATTTTTCATTTTTAAAGCCAAAACTAGTTAGCATTTTATGAACTATTTCATGATGGTTTATGCCGATGCTTTAAAGCTAAGAATTTTAAAATTTAATAAATATAATAAAATTTCTTTTTATTGTAAAATGCTACTGTTATATGTATGTATCTTACTGTGATTTTTATTTTTCAAGCCGAAACCAGTTAGCATTTTAACACATTCGCGACTGGCGCCTTTTACGAAATTTTTAATATTTTGTCACCGGTTTTTAAAAACAGAAATTTGTGTCTTATTAAACCGCGAAAATGCTTCGATTAAGTTATTTATATCAGGCGTCCAAAAAAATGACTGATAGATTTTAAAATTCAATAACTTGCAAACGGTGACAGCTATTTAAAAATTTTTTCAGGAGGGTTATGTATAATGTAAGGAGTTTTTTTTACCGTATTTTTTTATTTTAGTTCGAATTTCAAACAATCGCCGTCAACGCCACCTGTTGTTTGAAATTCGAACTAAAATAAAAAATTACGGTAAAAAAATTTCTGATATTATACATAACCCTCGTGCAAAAATTTTTTAAATAGCTGTCGCCGTTTGCAAGTTGTTGAATTTTAAAATCCAACAGTCATTTTTGGGACACCCGGTAAATGCTACAAGTGATCAATTAAAGTAAAATAATATGGCAAATAATACCTTTTAAGTAAAATGTATTATTTGCCATATTATTTTATTTTAATATTTCACTTATAGCATTTAAAAAAAATATGATATTTTAAAGTGATGTTTCATATTATATGCTTCGATTAAATTAGGCAAATTTTATAGTAAAATTTTACTGGTGGCGATAAACAAGGATTCTTAAACCATTTTGCGCATGTATACGTGTCGCTCGTCCCCAGGGGGTTAAGAGTGATTTCATAGTGACTTATGTCCATGCTTTAAAAAAAAAAAAAATTATAAATAAATAAATAAACAAAATGAAACAAAATTTTCTTTTCTGTAAAATGTTACTATTACGTATATATTTATACTCGAATTTTTATTTTTGAAGACGAAACCAGCATCGATTTTCTGTCTTATAAGCGTTTACCATTTTCCAATTTTCTAATGCTGTGGGTGAAAGTATATTGCTTTTCGATAATGAATAAGTATTACTAACTTATAAAGAATTCAAAAATTCCTGTTGTTCTATTAATTAAATCTTAGAGTTCAACTTTTCTTTTAATTACATCTAAGGCTTAACATGGTAATTATGAACTTAAATATTATAAATCTCTAGCTATTTGGATGCATTCTAAGTTAAGGTTAAACATATTATGGTATCGTATTATCTGTTTGGCAATTATTTATAAATTATGCTTTGATGTTCAACGCCTTTCCTTTGGATAAGTAAATTTTATTTATTTTTATTTATTTGTTTATTTTAGTAAAAAAAATTTCTCAGTTCCAACATGCGAGAATTAAATTTTTTTCAAAAACTGATTTTGAAACTAGCTTTATTTATATTTTTGTGTTTCCAATTTTTATGAAAAAATATTTTATTGCATAAAACATTAATTTCGAATTCCTTTTTTATTGCTTTTTAGCCTGTAAGAATAAAATATAATTTTTCACTTACATAACCCTTTTGGCTCCATTTTTTTTTTTTTTTTAATTTGTAGAAAAAATGACATTTACGTTAATAACATTAACACTAGCTATGCAAATAGATTAATTAGAGTTTAATGAATATTTAATTGTTTAACACATAATAAATTTTATTGTTTTGCGTGCTATTCAATCCTTGTTTATATGACAATAGGCTAAGGAAGAATTTTTGGAGATGTTAAGAAAATATTGTACTTGAACAAGATTTACCTGATATTACAACTTTCTAATACTTTTTGCACTTTATTATTCCTAATTCTTTCCGAAAAGTAATCATTTTTTATACTTAAAAAGGGAAATATATGTTTAAAATAAAATAATCGGAAACAATGCAAAGAGAATTAAGCAAATATTTATTATTTATATTATTATTACTAAATGACTAAACGTTATGAAGTCATATAGTAAATGCATAGACGCATGCTAATATTATTACATATAAAGAATAACAAAAGTAATTGTTAAAACAAAATAATACTCAATTTAAAGACATCTACAATTAATCGTAAACTAGACCCGAAAATGTTTAGTTTGGCTCTCTTTAGACGAATTTAAGAGTACCAATTAAATTATATTATCCATTTTAACTATCAAGCTACATCTTTTAATTTCACAGTAGATTTGAGTTAAGTTCTCCGTGTTGCAACTAGAGGTCTCTATTAGAAAGTATTAATTATTTCTTTACTCGTAATTAATTCTTTCTCAGTTTCCTGATTAAAGTACTTCAACTTTCACTTTTAAAGCCCAAACCAGCATCGATTTTGAGTCTCAGAAGCGTTTGCTACTTTCCGAATTTTTTAATGGTTAAGATTATATCGTTTTTCGATAATGAATAAGTAATAGAAACTTATAAAGAATTCAAAAATGACTGTTGTTCTATAAATTAATCGTTAAAGTTTAATTGTTTCTCGCTTTTGGATATTTTTTTTAAGGAATGGTTATTGTTATAAAATCAAGTAACAATTTCCATAAGTATATTCTATTGGCTTGGTAATTAAAATCTTTAATACAAATCATTTGTTATTTATATACATGTATAATTAGCAATAAACTAATAAATGCATTGAATTAACTATTTGTCACTTTTTTTTTAAAATCGATATCTCCATGTTTAATAATTGTGTTTTGAATATGTAAATTTTCTTTCCTTAGTGAAATATATTTTGGCTTACACATAGGAATAATAGTTTTTTATTTATTCTAAGAATTAATTTTGATAGAAAATCTGCATTATTTTATTAGTTTTATATTTTATAAAAAAAATGATTTGAAATTTGGATTATCAACTTAAATTTTATTTCCAATTTCATAACATTAAAAATATTTTCAAATTTTTCTATGACTATTGTTAATTTGCAACGATAATTACGTTTCATTACAATTTCAAATAATGAAATTGTGTCTTTTAATTTTGCTTCTGTATTGAATTGAATTCTTTGTGCAGGAAATAACGGCCTTGATTAAAAATAATTAATTATTTCTTCATCTATAATTTAATTCAATTTTGATTTGCTGTGGAACACAAATAATTTCTACTCCAACTTTCACAAAGCCAAAACAAGCATCCATTTCGAGTCTTTAAAATGTTTTTTATTTTTTTTTTACATTATAATACATTCTATTAAAGAAAGGATTTCTGATAATAAATAAGGATATTTAAATATTCTTGTTCTATCAGCTAATCGTTAAAATATATTTTTTGTGTTTATGTGGCATATTTCTTTTTTCCTACGGTAAAGTATTCATCGTTATTCATATTATTATAAAAATATCAATAAACTTTAAATTAGGCTTTCAAAAATAAACTATTATTATTTACATGCATATTTAGTTGTATCTAACCACTTCACGTATCAGGTATAGGAAAGCAGCATTTTTACTCTTCTTCTCCCTCTCCCCCCGATTTATCTCGGGGCTGCCAAATTAAACTGTATCTAAAACAATCTGAATGTTAGCATTCGAAATAATGTGCATACTTTGATAATACATGTTTTTATTTTTATTTTTTCTATTTATCATGAAATGTTACTATTACCTATACGTTCAATTCCAACTTTCAATTTTAAGGCCGCAAATATCATCGACTTTGACTCTTATAAATACCTTTTTTTTTTCTATTTTCTTGTATTTTGAGATAAAAATTATCATTTTTCAATAATGTATAAGTAATGCATAATTACGAATTTCGTAACCTCCTTTACAATACTTATTTGAAGATTTCCCTAATTCTGATTCAAATAATGCACTCTCAGAAACACTTTGTTCAATTTCCGGAAATATTTTTGGCAGCATTACTACCGGAAATCATCACCGATTTGAGAAAATTTCAGTTCTTTTTTGTCTAGGATAGATTTCCGAATCGTAAAAAAAGGGATTTAAAAAAAATAAATAAAATAAGTCTCTCGTGCTTCCGTGGATCTAATTGGATTTGAACATAGGACCACACATTTCGAATCGAACATCTTACCAACTCGGATAGCGAGCACTTGGAAGAGGGCAAACTTAAAATGAAGATACTGAATTTCTTGAAAGAGGGATTGAAAAGGATTATTAAATTTTTTTTTCAGAAATCTCGGAAATTTAAACTTAATTGCAGGAACATTTCGTTGTTATGAAATAATGGTTGCTGATTTAACACATATAGAATAATAGAGGACAAAAAATTTTACATATTAGATTATTTTTAATAAGACATAACTTAGTTGTTATATAAAAAATGAATATTAATTTTTTATGAATTTAGAAAGGTTTTTTTTTTCGTTAACTTGATTGAATTATTATACATTTTAAAATGTGATCATTTAGAACATATTGCACATGTAAATATTTTCTTTTTAATGCCCTAAAAATTAAATTGCTATTTTATTAAATCCGAAAGTATTATTTTTGCTTGTTTGTTTTTAAATAAATTAGAAATTTTAATTTATTGAATTTTCGGTTTCTTATTTTAAAAATAAATTTGAACTTTGATATTGCTAGGTTCAGCAAAAATTTCTGGGAAAATTGTGAAAGTTGAGTTTTTGTGCGCAAATTAACAACAAAGACATCAAGGACTATTTTTCAAAGCAGAGTCCATCATAGCCCATGACTTTTTGACAGATTCCGGATTTTCTGGAAATATCATGGCAGTTCCTTGGAATCAAAACATTCTTGGCATGGTTCTTCAATTTCAGTCAAGGATTCAAATCGACGCCTTTTGAAAAATTGTTGCATTGACCAGAAGATACCATAATTGTTTGGACCACGTCTGGAGCCACATCTGCTACTGTTATATATATATATATATATATACAGCAAGACATATATATATATACTTTTATGTATATATACTTTTAACATGAACTATTTCCACAATCCCCAATAAAGACGAATACAAAGATTTGATACTGATAACATGAATTGCTGTTAACATGAACGAAATTTTGATACTCCTTCAGATTCATGTTAACGAGATTCGACTGTACCACTAGTACTCCTATATACGATAAAAATTCTGGTAACTATTAGATTAAAAATTTTCTAGAACTTTTGCTCAACTTAATAATACAATTAATACGCATGCGTACAAAGAATAAGTGAAAATATTCCCTTTTTTCAGACTTCCATGAAGAATTAACGGAGAAAGCATGTTTTCTATGAATATGAAAATTATTTATTAAAAAATGGCGAATAATTTAGTGTATAAAGACGATTTTTTTTTTTTTTTTTTTTTTTTTTTTTTTTTTTTTTTTTTTTTTTTTTTTTGGCAGTTTACTACTAATGATGACTTTCGTTGTAATTAGGCAATTCACAAATTCAACAATACATTCCGACTTAATTTATAGTTTGAAGCTCCATAAGAAATCTGCTGAAACAGTAGTGTCTGGATCAGGGGTTCCCAACTTTTTATTTGCTACCCATTACCGAATCTTCCGTAAAATCTTCCTCCTCCCCTCCGCATTCTGAAACACATATATTTTATTACAGTGTTCTCTCACTTATGCGTGCTTTCTTTTATACGCGTTTTTCACTTATGCACTTTTTTTCTCGGTGCCAACCAGAGATTTAGGAATATCAATGACAACTTTTATTCATTTATAGGCCGCACTGAAAAAACACCCCTCCGTTATACACGTCGCAAAATATTTCGAGAATCTTACACTTTTTGCTCTGCTTCCGAAAAGCATCCAGCAACTCTGACGAAACTAAACTTTTTAATAAAATATTGCCCTACAGAATATTAAAATTCAAGGGAAAATCGTGCTATAACAGGGAAAATTCAAGAAAGATTAAATGTCTATATGTGCTGCAACGCCGATGGTTTGAAAGAATTCCCGCAGTTGCAAATCAAACAATCATCGTTTTGTAAAGAGCGTGGTGATGCTTCCTTGCGACTACACAAGTAATAAAATGGTGTGGATGATGTAATACAGTTTCTTGGATTTACTTCATAAATTCAACACGAAAATGGTAAAAGAAAAACGGAAATGTTTTCTTCAGTCATCCTTCGTTTTCAGATTTCATGTTCATGGATGCTGTGTGTCCTTCTTACAAACAAGATAGTCCATACTTCAACACCACGAAGCCTGATTTCTTTCCTGCAGATTGCACTTTGAATATGAGCTTCATTTGTTGTATGAAATAGAGAAAAACTTTAATCTGTCGACATCTGGCTGCATCCGAAAAAAAACATACAACGAAAGACGCACTGCAGCAAGTTACTATCCATGATCCTTTTCATAAATTGTGGTCATCATGGAGAAAGTTACTTTAAGAAAGCAAGATTTTCATTTCTAGAAGAAATTTAGTGCGGAAGGACAGATAATAATGGTGAAAATTATGAAAATTACATAAACAAAAAAAAGATTAGCATACTGTCTCTTGTGCACAAGCAATATGTACTTTTGACGAATCCGTTGATGCTGGTGAATTAAATCATAGCTGAAATGCGGGAGATTAGAGACATTTCAAGTGAAAGGAATGATGACGACAAACAAGAAATTGTGACAATAGTTCCTCCAACTCATACAGGAGCCTTAGAAGCCATTGGAAACTCTGCGTAACTACTTTAAATGCAATTCTGGAAGCAAAATAACTTTTTCACGTCTCAATTATCTTAAAACGTCTTTTTTTTTAATCACGCAGACATAAATAATCCTCGATTTAAGTTATTTTGTGAGAAAGTAATAAGAGTAAACGAAATTTTGGGTATGAAAGCATTTTTATTTTCTTAATAATATTCTAAAGTAAATTAATTAATGGTACTTATACATGTATTTGTATTTTGTAACTAATCATCTTTACATTTTTAGTAATATATATAGTATGATTTAATAATAAATGTATGCCGTATTGATGTTTCACTTTTAAACTCTATTTTGTGGTTTTTAACTTATGAGCTTCTCTCATTTATGCGCGTTTTAAAGATGTCCATTGCACCCGCGCATAAGGAAAGATCACAGTATTTAAAAACTGGGCTCTATTTACTTAAAGAAAGCCTCGCATTCAGACTTACTCAACCTAATTCAATGAAAAATTTTCAATATATTGCATTTAGTTTAACTAAGCGTAATATTAATCTTTACTTCCTTTTATCAACCTCATTTTCTTGATTAGCTAATCGTGGTAATCAAATCATTTGAAATAAAACTTCAGTGAAAAGACTTTGACAATATTTGACTTTCGTATCAAGTGGCTTGACAGCTGTATTTTTGACAATGATCAATTAGGAAGATATCAAATTAGTCGTAGCGTCGGGTATGGTCGTGACATCAGTATCTGATGACGCTCACTTATTTGTGCAGTGATGTTATCCAAACAGAAGTCACGACGTTTTCTGGGGAAAAAATTCTTGAGTGGTTCATTTGATACATATCTTTTGAAAATTTTCATATCCCATTAGTATATACATCTTGGCCATCTTTTCTCAGCCAAGCTAATAGATAATTAAAAGTTTGTAACATTTTAAGAAAAATATATCAATAATTTTAAATAAACTGTAAACTTGGTAGGTTTATTCTCGATATAACATCAACTATTTATATCGCCAATCCGTATACAACAGTGATTTCCTCTGGTTCAAGTCTCTAAAATGTAATGCTATTCAAGTACAAAGTCTAATAACAAAGGGTTAGTTTTGTATGTGAAAAGTATCCGTAATTTGCATTGAAAAATCTCGATTTTTTTTTAAATTTATAATAATTTTATTCTACAATGTGCAAACCTCTTATGACCTCTTATAAATCATGCAGTTGAAACCAGTGTTAAATTTAATTTTTTTATGGGACTTCGTTATAATCGGTTTCCGGGGACATTTTGTTATTTGCTGGTAATTTTGAAAAGTACAATTTATACTAATTTGTAGTTAAACTGCGATTGTATTATACGGGTCTTACCCAAATTTGCAGATATAAGTCTAAAATTCTCTTTTCGTTTATACCCAAGAATATACATGAATGACAACTGTTTTCAATAGTTATAGATGATAAAGAAATGTAATAAATTTAAACTGCATTTTGGGGATGTACAAGATTCGTAATCTGGAAATTCTTAGTCGTTTCACCTGGAATCATTTTATAAGATCGAAATCGATTTAATAAATTAATTTAAATTTATTTTCAAAGTCTCATAAAATTTCTATTCTACCGTAAATTAGAAGAAATTTCATTCAGGATGTAGGGTGACATCATATTGTAGGTTGACTGTATCAAAAATTTATATATGTATTTTCAAAATTCTGCATATCAATATATCAATATATCACGCAACAATTTATTATAAATTTATTGTGAACAAAAAAGATATTATGATGATTTTCGTTTTAGTAAAATACTTTATGTGCTTTTCGATAACTTGTTTTAAATAGTATTTAAAAAAATGCTTGTAATTATCTTTATATGTACAGAAAGTAAAGAATATATTACGATATTGGAAACTTGTCAAACTCAGAAGATAATATTTTTAAAAGTCCATTAAAGTATTTTTTTTTTAAAGGACTGTTCTTATTTATGTTTCAGAAAAGAGAACAAAATAAAAGGCCTTGACCTCTGGTCAACGATCAGAACTCTATTGCTCTATCTGAAATCACGTTTTATAATGATACTTTCTCCTCAGCTGCTCTTTGGCTTTTTCCAGGAGACTTTAAAGAGATTTTTTTTCCCGAATGAACTTATTCCTATTCCTCTTTTCCTTTGTACGCAAGCTCTTGTATGTTCTAGGGAGCATATTTGAGAAAAGAGTGGATTATTTTAGAGTTTGAAAAAAGACATGAGTATGTGTGTGTGGGGGGGGGGGGGGGGTTGTTGAAAGGTTTATTTTAAGATATAAAAGGAATAGTTTTGTTTGAGTTTGAAAAAAATGAAAGGAATACAATATAATGTAGATATGAGATGGTTAAATGATACTTTGGTATTTGTTCACACAGACATGTTTATCAGAAGTATAATATAAAAGGAAATGGAAATGGAATCGGAAAAACACAAATACATGCTTTTCATTTGTTTATTTATAGGTACTACGGTTTTTAAATCTGAAACGTTTATAAGATATTTTTTAAATATCAGGGGGAATTGAAATTGAAATTTATGTAAAGCTATCTATTATAAATTTTTAACCACAAACAGTATACTGAAAAAAAAAATACAAAAACATTTAAGAAAATTTAATAATTTAATTAATAGAGTAACCACATTTCGTTATTTTTATGTAATCCACAGAAACCTTTGACTTTTTTCTTCACAAAATTTTCTATTTTTATCAATAAAATTTTTTTTTAAATTCTATATATCGGTAAAATAGTTGGAATTTTGTATTATTAAATCCGAGAGTTTTTCTGTTTCAACCATGCAAAAAATGTCTGGTTTGAAGAACTGGTGATAGAATATTAAAAATTCTGTACAAGACGCAAAAATATAAGCATTATTTGAAAGTTTTTTTTTCAAAAATATTAAATCGTTAATTAATTAAAAAATCAAGAATTTTTTATTTATAATAATTTTATTCTACAAAGTGTAAATGACTTATAATGCAGTTGAATGGAGTTCGAAAACTTATGTTAAATAACATTTGAAAAAGAATGGTTATAATTATCTTTATATATATAGAAAATAAAAAATAAATTACTGTATTGGAAACTTGTCGAACTCAGAAAATAATATTTTTAAAAATCCATTAAAGTATACTTAAAAAAAGGTCTGTTCTTATTTATGTTTCTGATAAGAGAAGAAAAAATAGATAAATAAGTAAACATAATAAAAAGCCTTGACCTCTGGTCAACGATCAGAACTCTATTGCTCTATCTGAAATCACGTTTTATAATGATACTTTCTCCTCAGCTGCTCTTTGGCTTTTTCCAGGAGACTTTAAAGAGATTTTTTTTCCCGAACGAACTTATTCCTATTCCTCTTTTCCTTTGTACGCAAGCTCTTCTATGTTCAAGGGAGCATATTTCAGAAAAGAGTGGGTTATTTTTGAGTTCGAAAAAAGATATTGGTAGAGAGGGGTGGAGGTTGAAAGGTTTATTTTAAGATATAAAAGGAATAGTTTTGTTTGGTTTTGAAAAAATGAAAGACATACAATATGATCTAGATATGAGATGGTTAAATGATACTTTGGTATTTGTTCACACAGACATATTGATCACAATATAATATGAAAGGAAATGGAATTGGAGTTGGAAAAACAGGAATACATGCTTTTCATTTGTTTATTTATAGTTACTGTTGTTTTTAGTTCTGAAACATTTGCAAGATTTTTTTTTAATATTAGGTGAATTTGAAGTTGAAATTTATGTTAAGTTATCTATGCAGAAACATTTGGAGAAATCTGATTGTCTAATTAGTTGAGTTACCTCATTTCGTTGCTATTATTTTATCTACAGAAACTTTTAACCCTTTACTGTGCAATTTTTTTCTATTTTCATGATTAAAATTCTTTGAAATCTATATATCTGTTAAATAGTAGAAAAAATAGTAAAAAAAAAACCCATCCAATTTTCAGATAAAGTTTTATATTTTATGTTTTATGCCATTTCTTCACAATTAGGGTTTTAAAATAATGTATTGCTATGTTTTTTAACTAAACGAGCTTAAGTTAATTATTTGCTTAACACTCTGTAATCTTTTATATTAATTATATCTAAGTAATCAGAAGAAATAATGAATAAAAATCTTACATTATTAGCTTGAACGAAATTCCTTTTGTATACGGAGAACAAATTCTAATTTTTTGTCTAATGCAGCCATCTGACATGGAAAAAATAAGTGTTATTCCTTTCCTTGACTTATTCCTGATCATAGCAATGATCATATTTGCCAAATCCATGGCACATTATGAAAATTATAATGCTTTCAGGTATGTACCAGACATGACGCGTGGTGCATTAAAAGGTTGAAGATGATGAGCTGATTTCATACTTGGTATCCAAAATCAACAGAAACGACTTCTTCGAAATTTAAGGGTGTCAAAGGGTTCTTTTGTTTTGGTAACCTTTCCTTTAAATTCAGCTATAACCTATTTTTTGGCTGGATTTTAAGCTATTGCATAGCTTTTATCGCGGGCTTTAAGCGCGGCGACCGAATCTAGAAATTCCGTAACGAGAAAAAAAACCTAACACTCCGGCTAACGTCGTTTCAGTTTGGCAGACTTCGGCAGACTTCTCATTTATTCAATAAAAGAAAAAAATTGTTTTCTTATCGGTCATCAAGCTCAAAAAGTGTAACTTGAATTAATATCAATGAAAAAGAAAAAACTTGAATTAATATCAAAAACAAATAAACAAAAAAAAAAACTGCATAAATAAAAAATAAATAAATAATTATAATTGCATAAGTTGATAAAAAATGCTATGCAATAGCTTTACCGCGGCAGTCCCCGAGTGAAACACGTATTTTTTTATTTAAGATTCTTCAAATAGCTTCAGAATATAACAGTAATTTTAAAGGATTTGTAGATTACATCCAATTAAAAAAATTCTTCTTACATATTAGGAAAATTTCTTTCAAAATTTTATTTTATACTTGCTTTTTTGTCAATTAATGAACAGATAATCCGTTTTTCTTCTTGTTAAATTTAGACGCTAAGTATTTTATATTATATTTTTTTTTAAAAAAAAGGGAGAAAATGTTGCACAGTTTATTCCTATCTAGGCTGTTCCCAAATAGATTAAAGTAATCTTTATTATTATTATTATTATTATTATTATTATTATTATTATTATTATTATTATTATTATTGTCTTACTTTTTTGAAAAATATGCTTGCAATGTAAATTGTAAATTATTCACAATGAGGTAGGATTAGAGATGATGTTGATACAATAGTATTTGCGATTATTTTTCAAAAAGTTAAACATTTCAAATTTGTGCATGCTTTTATATAATATATATATATTTATGTAAAAAAAAATAAAAATAAAAAATTCTTCGTTCTTTGACAAATGCAACAGTAATAAATACTTTTTTTCACGATCAAACTTTAGAATATTTTATAATAACTAAGTATGTAAGTAATCAAATATGAAGCATGCAAAGCTATGACACTTTATTTATTTATTTATTTATGTATTTATTTATTTTTTTGTAGTTTTGCTACATTAAAAAAGTAATTCAGAAAAGCTTCGAAATTTAAAACAAAATTAAAATATCATACCTTGATGAATTTTGGTGACAAAATAAAAGAATGGTGTTTTTACTGTCTTCTTATTAATACACGAACACAAATTTTATAAATTTAACTTTTAAGATCTACAGATCGTATAAAAATTTAAAACGTGTAATTTTTTTAATGTAACGATCAGAAAGTTTCACCAACAAAATCTTTATTCCTACCTTATTTTGGACACTTTTTCAATCACATTGCCAGTGCATTTCCATGAGGTAAAATAGTTCAAGTGCGTTTAAACCTTTTTTTGAGTTAACCTGAATACGTATACAATATTTTGAATAAAAATAAACATCTTGATACTTGATGGACTTCAAAAAATCCTTTTAAAAGTCCATCAAGATATACTTAAAAGCAGATCTATTCTTTTATACTACTTTTTGATAAAGCATCAAAAACAGATAAATAATTGAACCTAATAAAAAGCCTTGACTCCTGGTCAGACGATCAAAATTCTATTGCTGTGTCTGAAATCACGTTTTATAATGATACTTTCTCCTCAGCAACTCTTTGCCTTTTTTACAGGAGACCTTAAAAAGAAGTTTTTCCCGAACGAACTTATTTCTATTACTTTTTTCCTTTGTAGGCAAGCTTTAGAAAAGGCTTGGGAGCATATTTGAGAAGCGACTGAGATATTTTAGAGTTGGAAAGAAAAAGATAAGGGGGGGGGGGGGGGAGTTGGCAGTAGGTTTATTTTAAGATATTAAAGGAAATATTTTTGTTTGTAAAATAAAATATAACAAAAACACAATATTGTAGATATGAGATTTTTAAATTTTGTTATTTATTGGACTTATTTATCAACAAGTATAATACAAAAGAAAATGTAACTGAACAAATATAAATGCATGTTTATTGTTATTATTATCATTGTTATTATTATATGCAATATAAGGTTGTTGTTGTTAAGCTTACAAATGTCTGATAAAAAATTATATGGCTTCTTTATATTTGAAAATACCCAAAGAAAAATTTCGTGATATTCTGGTTGCGTGCCTTTTTAAGGCTTGCTTTGTTATCAGTCTCATCTCTGTTCATTTCGTGGTCTTTGTAGTCATCATCTGCAAAAAGCATAGTACCTGTTATTTTTGGCTGAAATTTTATTATCTCTTTTCTTGATTCTATTATCTATTTTCTTTCACTGAAAAAAATGGGTTCTCAAAATTGAGTAAAAAGTACTCATTTTTAAGTACTTCACATACTCAAAATAGTCTCGATCCAAATGTACTCAAAACTGAGAAACACATGTACTCATTTTTGATTCCGTGGTTGTTTTCAAATATGAATTTCTATATACTGCCCCCTGAACTTACGAATTAAACTAAAAATATGCTGACATTTATTTCTTGCTCAAAGTTATTAACAATAAACGTTTAATTGATTTTTTATTTAGTAAAATAGCAACACTATTTACAAGATACTAAAATTGAATATTTTTAAGACAAAAATCATTATTTGCAAGAACTTTTTAGCTATTTTAAAAAACTGTACATAATTTAATATATACATTAATAAGCATCGTTTATGCAAACCCGAATGAAATAAACTAATACAGGATACAAAATTATCGTTTGTTTGGATTTGATAACATATGATATTTGAAAATTGAGAAAGCAATGTGTTCATTTTTGATCCAAACATACTGAGTTCGATATGAGTATATCAATTTATTCATTTTTGAGTACTTCATTCTTTTTCAGTGTTCTAACTAAGTATCTGTCTTACTCATAATATTGGTTTCTTGATGTTACTCGCTTGCCATACTACAAATAGTAAATTTTCTTGTTTATCTGTAAATTTTTACCTATCCTTAATTTTCTAACTATTCATGAAAGCCTCATATCAGAGATTAAAATTTTGGCCCCAAAAAGAACCTTACTATTAAAGTTGATACAATACCGTGTAGTCTTGCAAATATTGTTAATTATTTGAAAAATGGTTTTTGTTGGCATATCTGAATATTTGTGATGCCACACTTTATTCGTTTTCTGATTGGTCCAAGAATATTAATATTTAATACATGGCATGCGTAATATATGACTCTGTTATTATAAAGGCGCGTTTTGATAATTAAAATGGTGTTTTTATTACTGATTTTTAATGGAATACTTCTGTTACCACAATGACAAAAAAGTATTAAAAATACAAAATAATAATAATAATAATAATAATAATAATAATAATAATAATAATAATTCAGAAACAAATTGAGATATAGCTTTGAAACAAATTGCATTTAAAAGCACGTTTTTTTCCCTATACAATGGCGTAAAGATTGAAAATGTGCGATGTTTGAAGTAAATTTGCAGTATCAAAAATTGTAAGACTTAAATTTCATTTTAAATTTATTATAACCATTGTGAACAAGTTAGAGTGTAGCCATCCGCAGAAGAGCATATCCGTTACACACAGATATGCTTATCCTTAATAATATATGTAGGGTAGATATAATTAATATAAAAAGTTGAATGAATTTAGAGAGGAAAAAACACTGTCATCTCTTGATTTTATTTTTATTTTTTATAATAAATCCTTTATATGGAAAATGACTGTATAAATGATCATATCTTCGAGATGTTTCATCTTTATTTAAGTTTAATTGTAAATTAAACATATCTTGTTTACGAAAAGGAAAGATTTTTTTAAAATATAGAATTTATTTATAAGGGGTAAATTTTAGACTTTTATAAAATCGTTTTCCAAATAGTTGTTGTAATTTGTTAAATTAGATTTTTTTTATTCAAGATGTTAAGAGTTTTATTTACAAGAAAAGTAGATATTTGTTTATATTTTTTGCACAGATATTTCTTGAAAGTGTTTATTGCTTAAAAAAATCTATTTAAATAATTTATTTTTTCTTCTTATTAGTTGTAATTTTAATATGAAATTCTGTATTTGATATTTAAATACAGTATCCCGTTATCTACATGCGCAAACACATTTTTCTTTATTTCAAAAATAGTCAATTCTCTTCACAGTCTGAAATATCTTTCTCTTCTTTGTTCCATATTGCAACATCTTATATGATAATTTATGTAAATTTAACAATTAAAAATTTTTGGCATAGATGAAATTCGAAAAGATTTAAGATTGTCCATTTGTTTTTGTATGTAAAAGTTATTCATAATTTGCATTTAAAAACATCGAATTTAATTTTTAATTTTTAATTTCTAATAATATTTTATACAATATGTAAACCTCTTAAAATGCAGCTGAAACCAGTGTTAAATTTATTCGTTATACAAAATTTCATTATAATCGGTTTCTTGCGATTTGTTAGTAATTTTTAAAAGTGTAATTTATCATAAATTGCGGTTAAACTGAAGTCGTATTACATGTGTCTTACTGTATCTATGTCTAAAATACTCTTTGTCATTTATGTTCATGAATATACATGAATCACAACAGTTTTAATAGTTATAGATCATAATCAAACCTAATAGCTTTAAACTCAATTTTGGGATTACAAGATTCATGATCTGTAAAATCTTAGTGATTTCACATGAAATCAGTTTATGAGATCGATATCTATGCAATAAATTAGTTTAAATCAGTATTCAAAGTCTCATAAAGTTTCAATTCAATCGTAAACTTGAAGATATTTAATCCTGGATAAGTGATTTATATTACAGCTATACTTGGTTCACACTTGCGTTCAGTTGTAAATCAAGTATTATGACTGACTTTATCGAATAACTTAGTAAACACTAGCTACAAAGTTTGAGCCTTATTACCAGGAAATTCTTTCTCCCGATCATTTTCACTTTATTAGGTGTTCAATTTTCTTTAAAAAATAATTTAGTTGTTTTACTTATAGTGATTATTTTATCTATGTTAAATACCCATATAGGATTATGCAGGGTGATTGTAAATAAATATTTCAAATTTACAGGGCTATTGAAAAAATATATAAAAATTAAACTCTTTTATTAACCGGAAATGAAAGATAACAGTTGAAATTTTAAGTTCAACAAAGGTTTAAGTGTTCAACGTGAACTTCTCCAGAAATACGAACGTTATCAAGGTGGTATGGTAACAATTTGCTAATTAATCAGATTTGATAATTTGTTTAATTATCAAATTAATCAGATTAATTTGAATAATCAATTTAATGATTTCAATCGATTCAATATTATGATAAAAAATATTTAGAATCATAATATTTTCAATTATAATACGGTATAAGAAAATATACGCTTACGTCATGAATGTTTATAGATAGGGTATACGCTAATGCTTTATTTGAGAAGCAAAAGTTATACGTATCTTTTTTAAAAAATCCAGGAGGTACACTGCGTATAGCCTCCACTACATCTCTGATTAAATTTGGCCGAAAAATATATAAACAGCTACAATAAAAAAGTTGCAATACAAAAATTCAAATGGATTTAATAAGTCTTAATGTGCAAAGTTTTTGCTTTTGTATGCATATTTATTAAATGTGAAAATTTCAATGGCATTTATTACCACAATTATTTTCTACAATTAAGTTTCAAAATTGAAACTGTACAGTTAACTACTTTACAGATAATCAATTTGAAAATAAAATGTTAAGCACCACACTTAAATTTGTTCTATTTATAGCCGATGGATATTTTACTTTCTTTCTTCACTGCTATTTAAATGCAGTATTGTAAAAATTATGAAGCATTATCTGTTATTAAAGCCCCTCACGTTCTACCCACTTATGGTCCTAAAAATCTACTCAATACTAAATAGTTTCCTTAAATTATTCAATTTCTAACCGAAGACTATTTTGAAACCATCATTATAACTTTTTAACCGGTTATTGAAAACTATAAACCATTATACGCTTTATTACTAAAATTAGAACTCCACCACAAAATATCACAAAATTCCTTAACATTCTATTATCAGAAAAAAAAAAGTAGTCTTAATAAATATTTCAGAAACGAGCTTCTCGAACGTGACATCTTTTGATCCAGAAAATGAATATCGTAGCGCTAAAAATGCAGGCAAAATGGCTGGAGGGGGGCATCTGGTCAAGCGACCGTTGTTCCAATCCTCTTGTAATATCACGTTTTAAAATAAAGGTGAGGAACTCTTCCTGCAGCTCTTAGGAGACCGTTTTCCTGATTTTATTCGGCACAAGCACGTACCTCTCTCAGGAGCATGGCGCATACTCTTGTAGAGTATTTCTAGGATTTCGCTGAAATTTTTTAAATTTATGTAGTTTTGTTGAGATAAGATGTAGATAGGTTAAGTGCTGAAATGGAGGTTTGTTAAATATTTTAACAGAATTTTTGTTGAAATAAAAATAGGAGGTATTTTTATTCATTTTATTTTGTTTTATTTTGCGTGAAAGGGATAGTCTACATTTTTACTAGTATTTATGTTATTTTACTAATCAGTTTCTTTCCATTAAGTAGCTTTCGCACAAAATAGCTCAATTTTATATTTTTATTTAAGGACACTTATATATTAGTGTAATATATGAATAACGGGATGAACCAATATAAATGAATAATAACTAAATATTTTGAAAATGAATAAATCTTGAAAAATGCGTGATTAATAAAATATTATTGAGAATAAGTATACTAAAAAAAATCATTGTTTTTATTAATTAAAGGGGTGAACCAATATAAATGAATAATAACTAAACATTTTGAAAATGAATAAATCTTGAAAAATGCATGATTAATAAAATATTACTGAGAATAAGTATACTAAAAAAGTCATTGTTTTAATTAATTTTTTTAATTATACACAAAGATGAGTTACTAATAAAGAATTATCGAAAATTAAAATTTGCAAAGCTGGAATTTTCAAATGAAATAAATGATTTAATATCAGTAAAACGGAAGACTGGAGCAAATTCAAATACTGTAGAGAAATTTCAACTGCCGACCGAGCCTAATAATAAGCTCGAAGCACTTCCGCGGTTGTGCGGTAGTTTCAGATAAGTTTTGTTGTATATAAGTATATGGTATATAAGTTTATATAAGTTTTGTGGGAATGCTATATGTCAAATATAGATAAGCACAGACAATCACCTCATCGAGTTTGCGGATGAAAATCTAGAATTAGTTAAATCTCAATTCGCATATTAAAACGCAATCGGTCTGCCAACTCATATTTGGGTTAAAACACCCACAAACCTGACTTTAACGGTGGACTCATAGGTTTATCATTATGTTTTCCTGCTCACAATTCTATATATTTTCATACTTTTGGGTGCAGGAAAGCACAATGGTAAACCTATAAGCCAACCGTTAAAATCGGGTTTGTAGGTATTTTCTTCTATGTTATGACTTGACCGTCTGTTTTTTAATAAACGAATCGTGATTTAACTAATCCTAGATTTTCATTTGTGAATTCGATGACTTGATTATCGCTTCTCCGCTAGAGTCTCTTACATTTGGGTCGTGGGCAGGAACCTTGCAATCTGGCTTCCGCTAGAGAGTCGTGATAAGAGAAGAAAATGTAAAGAACTATGAACGGAACGCACGCATCAGGGTCTGCGAGTTCTGTGGCTTGTTGGTCATGGTTACTATTAAAATTATCTATATTTGTTCAGTTCCTCAGTCCCTTTTCACTTTATTAAAATAATAAGTATACAAAATATAAATAAGTCTCACTATTAAAACTGATTTTTTTTAATAAATCGGTTGTTATAAAATGTTTTTGTAATATATGTACCTGGATAATTGCAATAACAAAAAATACTTTGATGAAAATTCAATTATTATTATAAAAACATGTAAGTAAATGTTTTCCTAATCTACCTATATACGGCTACAGTTTTTCTAATTTCGATTTTTCCATACATATATATATATATATTAATTATTAGGGAAAAGCTTCTCTCTCTATATATATATGTATGTAAATTATTTTAAACAATATTTTTCTAACATCGACAATTTTACTTTGCTTTCTAAATGTGTTCGAATAAAGTGCATCGTATGAAAAGGAAAATCCACTTTTATTAATAGACGGATAGAATAAATTTAATATTAAATTTTGTTTAATGGTACTCCTGAGTACCAACCGAGCATAAAAGGTTAAAACGTGATGTTACAACAAGATTTGAAAAATGATCGCTTGACCAGATTACCCCCATCCAGTCATTTTATCTGAATTTTTAGCGTTACGATATTCATTTTCTGGATCAAAAGATGTCACGTTCAGAAAAGCTCGTTTTTAGAATATTTATTATAATTGCTTTTCTTCTACTTTTTTTATAATAGAAAGTGAAGAAATTTTGTGATATTTTATAGGGTTCTAATTTTAGTAACAAAGTTTGTAGTGAGTTATATTTTCATTATATGTTTAAAAATCAGTAAAAGGAGTTTTTTTCGATATCTATCTGTTATAAATTGAATAATTACAAGACAGCTATTTATTATTAAAATAAGTCTTATTTTCACAAAGTGTTAAAATTTTATTATTTTCATTGGAATATTAATCACTGAAACTGAAATAAAGTAATGTTTGCTGTTTTGGAAATTTCTCTGAAGGGAATCCGGGACACACTTTAAAATAATTTTTATTTAGTGAGTTATTTTTTTTTATTTTTTATGGATAACCATATTATTTATAAATAAAATCGCATGATAAAATTGCTCACAATTTTAGTATTAAATAATAAAAAAAAAGTGAGAAGTTTCATGGTGTGATTTTCAGGACTCCCAAATGGTCCGCCGATTGAACATCGATATTTTCTCAGAAAATTTTTCGTTTTAGATTTTTCTTGCAAATTGCTCATAAATCACCTTTGGAGGTTAGTTTTAGCACAAATGCTGTAGAAACCTACTATGAAATTTCATGTTAAGAAATACTGGTGTTCGGTTCGCGAACCATTTGGGAGCCCTGGATTTTGTTTGCAAATGATATAGTTAACCATCACAAAAAATTTCAAAATTTTAGCTCCATAAATAAAAATTATTTAAAATTGTGTCCCGGGCTCCCTTAAGTAACCCACTGTGAAATTTTATAATGTCACTTGACTATCCTCCCTATAAAACGTAACAACAGTTATTCATTCATAACATTTCGGTTTCAAATTGCATTACACATTAAAAACTTCCTCTAAAAGATCAAATAACTGTTTGGATATAAACGAAACATGAGAAATTAAGAGAGCTTTTATCTTTAGAATTGTATAATTCCTAAGAGAGTATAAATAGAATAAAGGGATAAAGGATTTCCCACTCTCACTCATACAGCAACTCTCTTTTAATCGTCATAAAAACAAAGAAAACTACTATGTGCTTTCTGGAAGCTTCTTAGCCCCTTGGATGACGAGCGACCGATGATCGATGATTATTCTCACCAGTAAATTTTTACTGTAAATTTTGCATTATTTAATCCGAACATTATTCCTTATTCAATTAGGCAACAATTTTTGTTTTGGTGAACCGGTGATAAATAATTAACTATTCTACAACACACTGTTTTATATTTCATGTTGTTTTATATAGAAGTTCCTTTTTAATCACATTAAAAACAAAGACAATTACTATATACTTTCTTACAGATATAATGAACCCCAACAGTTAAAGCACACTTTGAATTTAAATAGCCATACTTATTTTACTTAAGGTTAAAATATATTTTCTACTTAATTTTTGTAATGATATTTAATCTTAGAATTTTTATATTTAGAAATATTTAACACCTGACAGAAAAGAAAAAGAAGGATGAACAATTTCACACTTTCTTATACAGAAACTGCCTCTTAATCGCCATAAAAACAACGACGACCACAATAAAATCTTCTTGAGACTTCTTAGAGATGTAATGAATCTTTCGTTGACTCTAAAAAAGACACAAAAACACAAATACATCTGAGCACTTCGCCCTATAATGTGATGCATAGGCCATAACGATTCTAACCTCTTTCAACAATTAAAGCACAATTTGAATTTAAATGGCCATATTTATTTTATTTTATTTAAAAATATATTTTCTACTTAATTTTTTCATGAAAATATAGATACTCATTCTGCCAAAAAATATTTTTTATGTAATTTTTCCACTTTTTGAATTTTTTTTTTTCATAGTGCATTTTGTTCTTTGCGTTACGAAACACAGCGAAAAAATCATTTGTCCAGAAATCTTCAAATCAAATTCCTTTATACATATGAAAAAGCCAAGAAAAGCTCGGATTGCTATTTAAATCTAAAGGAAACATTAGGAATTAAGCTAACAGAATGTATGCTGAAAAGAGGGATGAACAATTTCACACTCTCTTATACAGAAATTCCCTCTTAATCGCCATAAAAACAAAGACGGTCCCTATAAACCTTCTTGAGACTTCTTAAAGATGTAATGAATCTTTTGGAGACTAAAAAAGACACAAAAAGACACATACATCTAAGCATGTCGCCCTATAATGTGATGTATAGGGTATAATAATTCTGACCTATTTCAACAATTAAAGCATCACTTGAACTTAAATAGCCATATTTTTTTTTTTTTTTAATATACTTTCTACTTAATATTTTCATAAAAATATAGGTACTTATTCTGCCAAAAAACATTTTTTTTGCATAATTTTTCAACATTTTGAGACTTTTTTTTCATAATGCATTTTATTCTTTGCGTTATGACATTAAGACACACAACGAACAATCATTTGTCCAGAAAACTTCAAATCAAATTCCTTTATACATATGAAAAAGCCATGAAAAGCTCGGATTGCTATTTAAATCTAAAGAAAACATTAGGAATTAAGAAATCTTTTATCTTTAGAACTATATAACACCTAATAGAAAAGAGGGATGAACAATTTCACACTCTCTTATACTGAAATTCCCTCTTAATCGCCATAAAAACAAAGACAGCCACTATAAACCTTCTTGAGACTTCTTAGAGATGTAATGAATCTTTTGGAGACTCTAAAAAAGACACAAAAACACACATACATCTGAGCATGTCGCCCTATAATGTGATGTATAGGGCAGAGTCGACTACCCTCTATGTCTATCATGCTTCTTTCCCCCACAACAGCACTGTAATAGAGTTGTTGAAAGTCAGTATGTCTTGTATGTGATGAATGGATTTATCCGGGAGGCAGAGGCTTTAGAAAAAGAAGTCATAAGACGACTTGAAAAAAAAAAGCGTCAACAGCATGTTTGTCTTTCTCAGCTAGCGATTAATCTTGGCAGCTATATCTATTTATCTTTTTGGATAAGTGATTGTATATTTCAACGTATATATGTAATGTATCTGAGAACCTATTTTTAGGTATGTTGGATACAAGAGGTATATCAAAGTAAGTAAATGTAGTTTATTGTGCTTGAGATTTGAAAGGCTTAATTTTTCTTTCTTCAAAATGAACTGCCACAAGATCTCAATATTTTTTTACGTGGGTATTTTTATTGTTATTATTATTATTGTTATTTTAAGAAAGTTTTATCCAATGAATTTAAAACATACAAATTGGAGATTTTGCAAAATAAATGTAGAGCTCGTACGCAGGGAAGAATTCATGAGATTTTAGCTATTTTAGTACCAGAAATTTTCTAAAGTACTAGTTAAAAAATAGTTACAAAAATAAAAAACCCTGAAATACTATTATCGACTGAATAGCTATTATTGTCGCTCTTTAAAAAAAAAAAAAAAAAAAAAAAAAAAAAAAAAAAAAGATCGTTAAAGCATTATAAGAAGATTCTTGGAAAATTCCTCAGTTGAAATGTACATTTATTAAATTTCATTGGAATAAATTTTATCGAAAATTTCTAAATCGGAAGATTAACCATTATTGACAAAGTGATTTCATTTACCGTTTTCAACTTACTTTTGAAGCGTTGTTGTATATACTATACGTAACGTTGAATTGCAGTGTTGCTGCAGCTCAGGAAGTTTTTCAGAAGAAATATCAGTGTTTTCTAATAGAAAATCTCGCCTTATGTAATCACGTGGTTACTTAAGTCGAAATTTTCTATAAAAAACACTGGTATTCCCTCTGAAAAATTCCCTGACCCGTATATCGATTCCGGTATTGTATATGATGAAAGGGCTTATCCGGAAGGAAGAGAATAATAATAAAAAAAGTAACTAAACGACTTTGAAAAAATAAAAATAAACAAAACGCTAACAGTTTGTTTGTCTAGTCCAATAAACGATTAATGTTAGCAACAGTATCTATTAATATTTTAAATACGTGATTGTTTATTTCAATTGCATTTAGTATACAGATATGTGGTCCCGGGTTCGATTCCTGGCTCTGGCTAATTTTTCACTCCAGTTGGGTTTATTGTATTTATTGTATGACAGTATTGTATTGTGTTGTATTGTACTTTATTATATTCTTATGTCGGTAGAATATTTGCATATACAGTAGAATATTTGTATTAAAAGAATATTTGTATATGTTGCATGCAGGCGTTATTTGTGTGCGTATGTGTGAGTATATTTCAAAACTCAACATTAACAGTTTGGCCCTTTTTTATATTCGTAAATTTCGAGTTTATACCGGGCTAACAGAGTTTCATATATACTATTATGACCAATAAGGTTACCTGGGTGAAAAATACCCTCTGCTTATCTGCCAGTTAACATTGGCTTTGTAAGCCAAGGATCTGGGTTCGATTCATGGCCAGGGCAATTTTTCGCTCAGTTGAAATTTATTCAATTCGTACGAAGTTTCATATACTTTTTATAACAATTATTTTTCTGTTTTTATCGTACCGGTCTGTAATTTCTAAATTAAAACAGGAAGTCAAACTAGCAACTCTAATGTCAAAATATCTAAACGTGATTTATTATGCTGGGCGAGAAAAATAAATAAATAAATAAACGGGACTGCCGATTGAAAAATACTTTTAAACAAAGCCGATAAAATATGAACTATTTTCAATTTGCATGACTTTTACAAGAATAAGTGTAATGATGTTGCACGAGCCGATGTTAGTTTTACCACATCAATGCAGCAACGTAACATTTTTCAACGTGGAGATCAGCATCGGAAATTTATAAATTTACCTTTGTGAAATATCTATTTCTGTATGCCTCCAGCCTTTATATTTTCACTTATTTCATAAAGTTTATTTTAGCATCAACCACATGATGTAGCTTAATGAATAAAACATAACTCAATATCGCCAATAGATAGAGATTCTATGAATAATTTATGTTCCATTTAACTGTAATTTTGAAAAATAACAACATTCAATAATATTTAAGAGCTCATTTTGGTAATAACATTGATTTGGGGGTATGGTGCAGGTATGCTGTGATGCAAAGGGTTAAACAGAACTTTTTTATTCCAAAATAGTGGTGGCAAAATCTTTGAAAGTTCCAAGGACTGTACGCAACTTGGTATTTACGTGTATATTGCATACTATCATGACATTACCTTTAATGCAAATTTAGGTATATTAATTTATTAGATTTACTAAATATTTTAAGTCTTCAAAATTAAAATCCTAAATTGAATGAATGCATTGGCAGCCCTGGAAAATGTCACTCCAATCTGATACATTATGACATAAGGGAGAGTAATATAATTATCGTGTTTCAAAGTTCGCACATCTTTATTACAAATTTTCAATAGAATTTTTCTGCTTTATTAATTGCAGAAAAATATTTCGAATTTAGCAATCAAGCGACACGATTATGAATTCTTCAATTAAAATATTAAATGGAAATTTATTATTTCGAAATAGCGGTGAAAAGCTCATTGGAAGTTTCAAAAGGTTTACATACATTGATGTTTAGATACCAAATGCTTAATTTTATTCTGACTCTTATTTATTCTGAATAACTCAATACAGTATTATATTTTTTAAAACAGAAAGTAGAAATTTAACTTTATATGACCCCAAACTCTTTAATGAAAAGTTTAATCAATGCATAACAAGCAGAAAAACTGAGAAAAAATTATATTTACAAATGCTTTTCAAAACTAATCAAAAGAATATTTGTATTTCATTATTTAATAACTGCGTTTAATTATATAATGAAAATGAGAAAAAATATTTTCTAAACGGAAATAATCCAAGTTGTTGTAAAAACATATTAAAAATTTTCCTTTACCTATAATTAGTTAATTCGGAAACATCTTTTCTAAACAAAATCTGATTAAACTAGTTAGATACTTTAGTAAAAAATAAAACTTACTTTCTTTTTTTAATTAAATACTATTAGAAAACTATTTTTCGATTCCGAAAATCAAAAATTAAAATCAGAAAACAGAAATAGTAATCTTTTGAGTACAACAAATAAGTTTTAAATCCAATCAAAAATTGTTTCTTTAAACTAAGCAAAAGGATTAAGGATAGTTTTAGGCAAAGAAAAAAAAATTAACTGAAAAAAACTGACTGAAAGATTCCGAAAATATTTTGGGATTTTCTATAAGTACGTAAAAAATAAACATTATGCCCCGTAAAAAATATAAAGATACTTAAGTCCTTTTTAAATTTACTTAAATTTTTTTTTATATATAGAATTAGAATTTAGAAACATTCTTTTCTTGGACAAAATGTTATTGAAAAAATTTCAAATGATCACACTAGAAACTAAAGTATTAAAAAAACACTTCCCATAGTTTAAGTAATTATTCATAATTAACTGTGTTCTCATTCTGAAAATTGAAAAACATAGCTGAAAAAATATAACTGTAATTAATCTAAGTGGCAATACAATTTTTAAAACTAAACAAACGTTTCTTTTTCTTTCTTTCTTTTCCTTTTATTTTAAATACAGTATCATTGTGCGCGCGGCAGCGCGCAACAATAATATGATTGAGCGGTAATGCTTAAGCATAGGAAAGCGCAAAAACACGGATTTTTCAATTTTTCTTTTTGCAATAACTAACTAAATACTTATCCAATTTTGATGATTTTTTTTTAAATGTTCGTCTGATTAAGAAGCACAACATAGCATAAAAATTATTTTTTTGTATGGCATACTGTAGGTGTACTGTAGAGTATTCTGAAAATCGGACAAAAATTTTGTGTCACAGCACTTTTCTCGAAAACTACTAAAGATAAAAACTTAATTTTTTTTTTAAACAAAAGACAAACTTTTTATCCCGGGGTAGTCATCGAGAAAACGTTATTTCGCTGGGCGGTTTTTCTGAAATTGCGTATTTTCCAAACTTGGTCATAAATGGGTATATCTAACGTTGTATTGCAGATAGAATGTTGCGGTAAAGTTTATTTTAAAGATTTTGCGATGCTAATTAATCCTGCAAAAATTCATAGCTTTACGTTAAACAGTTTTTTTACAAGATGAAATAAAATAATGGCAGTCATCAATCTAAGGTACTTGTGATCATCGGAGAGAAAAACCAGTTACACCATTCGATTAAGCATAAAAAAATACAGAATGCTTTTTTTTCTCTTATTTTTAACTTAATTTTTTAACGAATTATGAATTTTTTTGAAATTTTTGACATGCTGATTTTTGTCATTTTTTAATGAATCATTTACTGAATAATTATGCACAGTGTCTAGCCCTGGTGGCTGTTAAATTTGATTTTTAATTTTTAATTAGGCAATTTTTTGCACCATACCAAATTTATATTTTATCCATTTTTTTTCATTTATTTATATTTTGTTTTTAGCACAATGGCATCAATGGCAAAAATGCCTGGCATACCTGTCAAATATTGGGGCCCTGTACTTTAACAAAGTGTATTTACTATAAGTATATACTGTATTTATTCTAATAGAATGCGCCCTCTATTAGAGCGCGTCTTCTAATAAAGTGCGCACCTTGGTGCTGATTGAAAAAATAAATATACGGAAACGATGTAGTAGATAAGTAGAAAACGATTACTTAAATGCATTATCGAGGATTCTCATCGATCAAAATAGAGATATTCTATCAAAGCGATGGAGTGGCGATGCAGCAAAAGTTTCAAATTTTGAACAATGTACCACTCCTGTAAACTATAGCGCCAAGGATATGCACACTGTTAAAAATCTGCTGCATTTTGCTGCAACGCACTCCCCTGCTTGTATAGAAAACGGTTACTTGGCCGTGAAATGGCGCTTTCTCATTGGTTGGAATCATTGTAAACGCGGCAGCGCACAACAATAATATGATTGAGCGATAATGCTTAAGCATAGGAAACCGCAAAAACACGGATTTTTCAATTTTTCTTTTTGCAATAACTAACTAAATACTTATCCAATTTTGATGATTTTTTTTAAATGTTTGTCTGACCAAGAAGCACAACATAGCACAAAAATTATTTTTTTTTTTTATGGCATACTGTAGGTGTACTGTAGAGTATTCTGAAAATCGGACAAAAATTTTGTGTCACAGCACTTTTCTCGAAAACTACTAAAGATAAAAACTTAATTTTTTTTAAAACAAAAGACAAACTTTTTATCCCGGGGACATTTTTTATTTCTATATATAAAATACAAAACAAGTTGTGCAGTATCCCAGTGGAATATGGAAAAATAGAAGGACTAGTGAAAAATGCTCCAAGGATCAGTGCAAAAGCAGAATATGATTTTAATTGATACATTAAAAAGTAATGGACAAGTGCTTCTGTTAATTACTGAGCATGAGGAAGGATAAGGGATCCCTTCTTGGCTACAACTCACTTCAATGCCAACTTTGAAAAAATCATATTTGCGCTTTTTCCGTGAAAACAAATCAGTCGCAGTTACTATAAAAATGTATAGTATAAAGACGTAACCAGTAAAGATGCAGCTTAATTAGACATAAATGTAAAGGAAGGCGACATAATGCCAGATACCTAGTTCCTGCAGGTATCACATTCATGCACTGCCACCAAGCATACCCTAAGTGTATAATTGCACAGAAAATTGATTTGTAGTATAGTGCAGAGTGAACAGTGCAGTTAACATCAGAGATGTAAAACAGGCTATACGCCGTACACCTTCTGGACTTTTTAATAGAACACCATATACCCTCTGTTTTTCAAGAAAGCTTATAGTATACACATTCTAGAATATCCCTCTGCTTAGAGCATATATCTTATGTTATTTTTATGACTACACCCCTGGTTAACATCTAAAGCACGGTGGGAAATTCTACTAAAGAACCGCAAATTTCTTTTGTATGGAAAAAGCGCAAATATGATTTTTTCAAAGTCGGCATTGAAGTGAGTTGTAGCCAAGAAGGGATCCCTTATCCTTCCTCATGCTCAGTAATTAACAGAAGCACTTGTCCATTACTTTTTAATGCTCAATTAAAATCATATTCTGCTTTTGCACTGCTCCTTGAAGCATTTTTCACTAGTTACATATAGTTCTGAAATGACGAAAAGGAAATCTTGACAATATGATTTCAACCCCTTAACTGTTTTGCTCGTACGCCGTTCGAGAAAGACGAATTTGCTTAAGGGGCTCAGGGGTTGATCGATAGGGAAAAACATGTAAACAGAGTTGTCGCTTCGAGTCCATATAAAAACAGAAGTATTCAATGTAATTAATTTAAACTTTCTCATATTTTTAAGGTATGCATATAGTTTTATAAAATTATAAAATGAAGTACTTCAATGTAATATAATAAAAAATATAGCAAAATTTATGTAACACAATTTTCGAAAAAAAAAATTGTGTTGTATCACCGACACCAAGATATCTTAACGTTGAATTGACATAAGAACCTAACTTTTGCTTTAAAATGATCCGGAAACTTTACTCTATAGAATGAATTAAGGATATAACTATCACTCAAAAACAACATTATTAAAAAAAAGCTCTCAAATTTGAAAATTTAAAAAACTCCTAAAAAATACAACTTTTTTTTCATTAAAAATACTCAAAATATTAAACTATCTAAACTATATTAATTCATTCTATAGATAATGATGTTATACGCATGCAAAAAAGAAAGAAAAAAATAAGCCATTCCATCAAATAGTTTTTTAAAAATCTTGGTGTTAGTCGTCAAAAATCAAGTTTTGAGAAAACGCGACTTAAAGTTGAAATTATATGAGTGCGGCTATGGAAGTTTTGATACATAAATGCTTATAACTCCGTTAAAAATGCAAATATTTTTATGCAGTTTTTTTCATTGAGTTAAGAATTAATTGAATAATAAAACTAGATCATTAAAAAAATCTATTTTTTGAAAAGTTTTCAACCCTTGAGCCCCCTTAATTCATCGTTAAAAGCTTTTTGACACCACTATTAACAAAAAAAAAAAAAAAAAAAAAAAATCATATTATTTAAAAGCGGAAATGTTTAGACTAAATGTAAAGTACGTAAAGAATAGTTACGAATATTTTATTTAAAACATTGTGGTGTGAATCCTTTATTTTCAATTTATTGAACGGAAAAGAAAGAACCAGTTAAGGGGTGATTACCAAATGCTTTTAGTGTTTTTAAGATAGATAAATAACAAGTTATTATAAAATAAGTAATAAATAAGTTATATTCAAAATGCAAATTTAAATTATTTCTAGAAAAAAATTATCAGGATAAATGTTGCTTTTCATCCAACACAAAGAAATTTATTTCAACTGGAAATCTAGATATACGATTCTAAATATATCTTGGCACTTTCCGAATTTTCAATAAATAAATAACAAATTATTGAATTATGATAAATGGGCATTATAAAAGATTTAACAATTTAACTTATTATTATTAACTTATTATTAAATTATTATTATTTATTATTAAATTATTATTTATTAACTTATACCTGTAAATCAGAAATCGTAATTACAAAAGTAAATATGCAATCTAAGTAACACGATAGAGTTTTGCTGTTAATATAAAACTTTTTTTTAATCTAATCATAAGCATTACACAAAGTTCATTGGGTGAAAAAAGAAAGAAAAAGAAAGGAAGAAAACTATTCAGTAGAATTTTGAAACTATGAAGTCTTTCAAATTGTTACAAACATGTATATAATACAAAGTTGTATTTATCTAATACAAACATTTTTAAATTTTAAACAAATTCACAAATTTCAACAAGTTTTTAAAATTTCATTTTTATTTTTTTAACACTAAAAAGAAAATTTTAGATACCGTTTGTACAGGCTAACCTGAAACACGAAAATTTTAGGGACAAAAAAATTCACAAGCTTTTGAGATATCCGACACATTGTGTCTAAAAATACTATTTTGAAGAAAAAGGTGACTTTAAAATTTCGGAAATGCCATTTCAGCTATGAAGCAAATATAATTCTAAAAACCACAATTTCTGGTCTAATGGTAATTTCAAAGGAAATAATTGTAACCAAATGTTCACAAATAAAAGGAGTTAAACATCTAAAAAAATTAAAATTTCGAAAATTTTGAAGCCCTTTGGGACGAACGTCTTTTACAGAATTTTTAAAGTTTTATTACCGGTTTTTCAAAGCAGAAATTTTTGACTAATTGAATCGGAAAAATGCTCGAATTAAATAAGGCAAAATTTATGATAAAATTTTACTGGTGAGAACAATCAATGATTCTGAGCACCTTAAATGGCATGTATACTAGTGATTCATCCCCAAGGGATTAACAGTCTTCAAATAGCTTAAATGGAAAACTTTAATAGATAACATTTAACGTATTCGCTTGTTTAAAAAAAAAAATGGTTTATTTATTTTTCCTTAAAAAAATATATATTAAAAAACTTTTCCGAAAAGAATAATGCAATATTAGTTATTTAACATTCCAAATTAAAAATATTATTTTAATAAAGAATAGTTTATGCAAGAGTTTTAACGAAACTCATTTTGTTTAATAAATACCATTCTTGTAACATGCTCTCTAAAATTAATTTTATCTCGTAATAACATTGCAAAACCTCTTCTTCGCTGCTGAAACACTTTACTACTATTACTACTCAAACATGTTTTTGGAAAAGTATTTTAAACCTATTTTAATGAGAAATGTGACCCGATCGTTATGAATAACTCGCAGTGCCTTTTAGAAAGAAATCAAAAATTTGAGCATGTATTAGTAAAGAAAAGGTTTATTTTGAAATATATATGAATAGGAAAAAATAAAGTATCATTTAGTTAAAAGAAATAGATAATAATAACACCAACAAAAAATATGTTTTCAATAAAGAAAAAAATCATAAATTACGCGAGTATAAGTAGAAATGTGAGTTCTAACGTAGATTGTGAAACGTCATAAAATTTAGTAATGTAAGAACGTACAGGGTTAGCGTAAATTATTCATCGGGCTTCCAGAAACTGTTTATTTACAAGTATACGACGTACTAAGACACGGGTGATACATGAAAAGATACATACACTCACAACATTTCTGGGTATACAACTAATGTTCCATGTATGCGCCTATAAAGTGCTATTATACGAGGCGTCAAAGCTGCCTCTAATTTTGAGCCCCTCAACGGAACCTTATGGCTTCAAGAGAGTGTTTATCTATCACAGAGAAAATATTTTCAATTCCTATTTAACATATTACAAATTAAATTAGCCAGATGTGCCAGTCCTAAAACTTTCTTCTGTCTCATACGTACATGTTAATGTTTGAAAATGTAGCTACACATGTTAATGCTTAAACATTTTTAGTTCAATGCAACACTGACTTTGATATTCATCTTAAATTTCTGCTTTAGTCAATTAAACAAAGTTAAAAAAATAATGCAGATCATGATATTTATTAAAATTAGTTAAAAGTTTATCTTTATTTTGTTGTCATCAGCTGTTTGTAAATAGCCGACTTAGCGATTATAGCGTCCCTTTCAGGTAGAATTCTTCAAAATTCAGGGAGGATCTGCTGACCACAGCCAAAAACATACACGAAAAAATTAGTTAATTATATGCAAAACTTCATACACTTGTCGATATGGTACAATAATGAAAATGGCACAGACATTATTACAGCGCCCCCTTCCGGCAGTTTTTTTTTCAAATTCAGAAAGGACCTACTCGCCACAGTCAAACGCTTACACAAAAAATTGATAAAATTCTGTACATAACTTCACACGCTTTTCGATGGCACAATATTGAAAATGGCACAAAAATCACTATAACCACGCACCCATTTTTTTTTTTTTTTTTTTTCAAATTCAGGGAGGACTTGCCGTAGCCAAACACTTTCTCAAAAAAATTGTTTCAGTTCTATGCATAATTTCATAAACTTTTCGATGGTACAATAGAGAAAATGACACAAAAATCCCTATTACAGTTCCCTATCACCGCCCGCTTATGGCAGAATATTTCAAAACTAAACGAAACCTGCTTGCCCATGCAAAAATATTTACAAAAAATTTGGTTCAATTCTATGCATATCTTCATACTCTTGTGGAAAAAATCTCCCATGTCGATCCGAAAATCGAAACATAAATTTAAAAAGAAAACCAACAGTTATGTAAATAACAAGCGATAAATTTTAAATCCCGTTACAAATTATTTCTTTAAATAAAAAGGATAAACGCTAGTTTTCATCTAAGTAAAATAAAATATTTTCACTTGAAAATGCAAATAATAAGATACTAAAAACAATTAGATACTTTCAAAAACTCAGACGATTTTTTTTTCTGAAAATAAATGTTATAAAACTACTTACATTCATATAAAAATGTATATAAAAAAGTTTTCTATGCTGTTGTTATTAAAAATTACCTTACCGATCCGGAAATTGAAATATATATAAATTAGAAAAAAACAACAGTAATGCAGATAACAAGCGACAAAGTTTAAATCCAATTATAAATTATTTTTTAAAATAAAAAGGATTAAGGCTAGTTTTCATGTAACTAAAATAAAATATTTTCAACTGAAAATCCAACTAATAAGATACTAAATATAACTAGGTACTTTCAGAATTACAGACTTTTTTTTTCTGAATATAAATGTTATAAAACTACTTACATTATTCATATAAAAATGTATATAAATTTTTTTTTTTTATGCTGTTGTTGTTAAAAAACTCCCTTTCTGATCTGGAAATTGAAATACAAATTAGAAAACACAACAGTAATGCTGATAACAAGCGATAAATTTTAAATCCAATTATAAATTATTTCTTTAATAAAAAGGATTAAGGCTAGTTTTCATTTAACTAAAATAAAATATTTTCGACTGATAATCCAAATGATTAGATACTAAAAATAACTATTAGATACTTTCAGCGTTTTCAATAAATAAATAATAAATTATACAAATATATAAATTACATTTCAAGGACTTAAAACTTTAGTTTCTTCGTTATTATTTATTTTAACAACATTTCTTAATAAACCTTACTAGTTAATTTAATAGTTACTTTTCAAAAAAAGAAAAAAACTATATATTCAATATAATTTTAACTAAATATTATTACAAACTCCTTCGACAGTCTGGAAATCGAAATTTTAAATTAGAAAAGCTAATGGTAATAATCTAGACGATGACAATTTCATTTTAATTCCATTCAAAAGTTACATCTTTAAAATAATCATAGGTATTAAAGGTAGTTTGAGTGAACGAAAAGAAGATATTTTGAACAAAATTTCTAGACAAAGTAATTTAAAAATACTTGGGATCTTTGCGTTATTTTAAAATAAATATGTAATAAGTTCTAAAAATGTATGTAATGCAATTTTAAATGCTTATATTTTGTTCCCGGAAGTTGGCGCTGATTCGTGCCCGCTGGTAATTATTCTTATATTCCATTCGTACAGTTCTTTTTAAAAAATATGTTTTATAACATGTTTCTTTTGAGTAAAGCTGCGGAGTCGGTCGGACAAATGGCCGATTCCGATTGCTGGCTGACTAATAAACTTGTGTTGCTGTTGGTTAAAATTATCAGGGAACGCAAGAAAAATAAGGCGAAAATTTCATTTAATTCATTTCTTAGAGCTTAGCAAGAAAAAGGGAGAAATATATATTTTCAGTTTTAGATTTCGCGTTCAACAAACCCAAATATCGAAATCTAGTGATAATAAAAACAAAACTGAAATTTTACTATTTCAGATCCGTGGACTTGAAAAATGTTTGCAATTTTGAATGTTAATTCGTTTCCTCCAGAGCAGAAAAATTTCCATGGAAAGCGAAAAAAAATATATATAAAAATTTTACTAGTTCGGAAATCATTCGGGATCTACTAGAGTTTTTAATTAAAAACAGCTTTCATCTATTGTATGCGCCGGGCAATATATTGCGAATTTTTAACTTTGGTAGTCCTACATAATCCAAAAACAACAATAATAATTCCTTTTATTGATTTAAAATTACTTATAATTGGTTTAACTTTACTTCAAAGTTTCAACAAAAAAGACGGGATCGGCTTGTTTTTTAGCGACTTCGACACTTTTGCTCAAAAATAGGCCCGAATCTGACTCCGATTCCGCAGTCCTTCGTTTGAGCATGTTGCCAAAGTATATGAGAAAGATTTTAATTTTTGAGAAGTGGTGCGAGATTAATTTTAAAATATCACGTGAGTTGCGAAACAAACTTCCCTCTCTACTCTCCGGACATTGCTGCATTCGACTAATCTTCGTTTCATTTTCTCAAAAGTTCTGATCTCGTAAAAGATAAATAAATAAAGCAATAAATAAAAGACACTTTTAACCACATAAAACAACATCTCGATAAGTATTTTGCCATGAAATTACAATTATAAAGGAAGGAAGGCATTTTGAAACTTCTGAACAGATGGGAGAAGATTATGGAACAGAATAGCAATGTAATGTAATAAATGTATATTAAAATTTAAATCTTATGCGTTTCAATTTTCCTTCAAAATCGGCACGAACTTTACGTAGAATTCAATAATTATATTTTATATTACATTTTTGCATTTAGAAGCACTTCTTAACAAAATGTCACGGAATAAGTTGCAATGCTTCTCTAAATCTATAAAATTTTATTTTTTATTTTTCTTTTACGATTAAACTCTTTTCATATTTCATAAACCGAAATTGAAATTAGAAAAATTAACAGAAATCTAGATTTCCGAATTTAAAAATTGTTGACAATTTAATTAAAAACCCCTTCATTTTTTACTTAAACTAAGCATAAAGATTAAAAACTAAGAAAAAAATTTAGATAACAAAATTTCTGATATTAAAAACAACTTTCGCGAATTTTCAATAAATAATAATAAAAAATTTAATTAAATTATGAAATTTTATAAAATTTTAGATGTTTGACAATTTATTTTATAAACCATTGAATAATGGCCCAACAGTAGCTGAGAGGCTCTGCTTTCGAAGCTGGTAGACTAAAGGTCCTGGGTTCGAACCCAATTGCGGCCGTCGGCCTAACCGTTCGCAGTTTTCGTGGTTTTCTTTAAATATTGCGTAAATACGGATTAGGTTTTCATAGAAAGATCCCCCAAAGAAGGTACTCCCTCCTAAGGCCTATATCCCTAGTGCAATTAATCGGTCGTCAAACACAACACCAACAACACCGTTATTTAACTTCTTAGCAAAATATCTCTTTTATTAATGGCTTAAAATATGTTACTTTGTCGATACAAAGTATAAAAATATATTCTCTATGGTTTATATACATACTATTAAGAAACTCTGTTGCCATTCCAGTAACTGAAAATCTTAATTAGAAGAAGAGTAAAAGTAAAATAGATAACGACTATTGAATTTTTAATCGAATAAAAAAATACTCCTTTAAAAATATTATAACGGTCGGAGTTTGTTTTATAATTTGTTTTATAGTTTGTTTTAAACTAACATAGAAAAAAATATTTTCAACTGAAAATCTTTACAATCGGAATCCAAATGCACCCAAGGGCTTTAGGGATTTTCATAAATAAATAAATAGATAGTCAATGAGTTGCATGTTAAAATGTATATAATGCAATTTTAAATGCTTAAAGTTTCATTTTAAACTTCTGCTTCTACTTTTTTTTAATACTTAAAACCATTTTTCTTTTGCAAAAAATGTGATAAAAATCGTTACGTTGCTCATCTAATAATAAAAAATATATTCGCTGTATTTTAATCAAATACTATTTGTGTGTGTGGGGGGGGGGGGGGGCTCAGCTTCCGAATTTCACTCACTAATGCACACAAATCTCACTAAGTCTACAAGCGTTTGATGTATTCGCATGTTTAAAACATCTCCTTTGGAAATTAATATTTTTAACTTGTATTTTTTACATACACTTCTTAATAGGTGTTCCTGTTTTTCTTAGTTCACAAAATTTTTCTAAAGGATATACTTAATTTTAAATTAAGAAAAAAATTCTTCTCCCAGTTCTTCAGTTCTCCCTTTATCTACCGACGGTACTTATAAGTACCATAAAAATTACTTATTATAAAATTCTTTTAACATGTCAATTAGTTTTAATACTGTTTAGAATGAGTTACAGATACATTACTTTATTTTGTTCCAAAAAGCATTATTGGTTACACAAGACAAAAGTATTTTTGAAAGGATTATTTCTTTTGCTTTTGTATCTTTTCAGCTTTCTTGGCGCTGAAAGAGGGGGGGGGGAATCTTTCAATTCGGAAATATTTCTATATTTATATTGTAAAAATATCATATTTGTACATTTTATAATTCTACAAAATACTAAAACAATTTGAAATAAAATATTTGAGTGGGGTTATAAATATTGCACAAAATCCCTGTAAATTCAAATTTAATTGATCCTTCTAAATCCCTCAATCCTTCTAAAATCCTTCAAACATTCATTAAATGATTATGTAAATCTTTTAATTTAGTTTAAACAATTTACGTAAAATACTTTAGAATGTAAAATTTTCATGAATTCATATTGTAGTAGATAAAGGGTTAACACATAAAATATTAAATTAAGCATAGATTTTGGAACTATTTTGAGAACTAAAAGAAAGAGACATTGTGTAGGTTAACAGAAGGAAAACTTAGACAATAAAATTTAAAAAATACCTAGTACCTATCAAGATTTTTTTTCTTTATTCCTATTATTTCTATTATTCCCTTTATTTCTATTCTTTATTTCTTAAAAATTAATTAAACTTGAAATTCTTCAAAATAAAATTTTAAATACTTAATAATTTATTTTGTGAACAATTATTTAACTTTTAAACAAAATATATTTTCTTGTGGATGGCTTAAAATTAGTCAATTTGCTCAGACAAAATATAAAAATATAATCTCTGTGGTTTAATTAAATACTATTTGGAAACTCTGTTACCAAGTTCAACTTTGTTACCGGAAATTGAAAATCTAAGATAGAAAGAAATAAGAGTAAATACATAACAACAATTAAATTTTCAATCCAATAATAATAATAATAATAATAATAAATACTCCTTCAAAAGTATTATTAAGATCAAAGTTTATTTTAAACTAATGCAGAAAAAAAAATATTTTCAACTGAAAATCTTGACAATCCGAATCCAAACATACCCTAGGGCTTTCGGGATTTTCATAAATAAATAAATAGATAGTCTATGAGTTATGTGTTAGAATGTATGTAATGCGATTTTAAATGCTTAAAATTTCATTTTAGAGTTTTTTTTTTTTTTTTTTTTTTTTTAACTTTAAAGCAGTTTTTTTTCAAAAATGTCATAAAAATAGTTAACGTTATTCATTTAAAAACATAAAAACTTCTTTACTGTAATGTAATTAAATGATAGTAAAAGAACTTCCATACCAATCCGTAAATTGTATTCTAAATTGGAAAAAAATACACAACATAACGACAGTTAAGTTTTAAATCCAATCAAAAATTATTTTTACAAAATAATTAAAAGGATTAAGGATAATATGAGTTCACGGAAAGAAAAATATTTTCCCTTAAAAATATGCACTTAAGATTTTATATATATCTAGGACTTTCGATATTTTCATAAATAAATAAATGTATAAGTTACACATAAGTTATAAATACTTGACTATAAAAAAGTATATAACACAAATTTAAATACTTTGTATTTTATTATATATATATATATTTCTGAGAAGTGTTTCTTTTTGAGAAAATGGCGTACAATTAGTTATATTTTTCATCTAACAATTAAACAAGTAGAAGATTGTGCATCAAAAGTGACAAATGAGGTGTCTTCGTGCTATAATTAGTTTTATAAAAGTTCAGATCTTGGTGATAATATGTTTTTAAAATGTAAGCAATACATTTTTCAATGCTTAAGGTTTTATTTTGTACTTCGTAATATAATTTAGGGGTATTTCTTCACAACAACAACAACAACAACAAACTAATGACTTTTGGGATTTTCACAATTAAATAAATAAATAGGTAATATGTTTTTAAAGTGCACACAGTGCAATTTTAATGCTTAAGGTTTTATCTTATGCTTTATAATATAATTTAGAGGTTTTTCTTTATAAAAAATTTCTTATAAAACTGATTACATTATTCATGTGACTATATATATTAAAATTTTTTTTTTTTTTGAAAAATTTACTTTATTTTATATTAATTTCCTTTTAACAATACGCCATACTTAGTTCAACTTATTAAATTAAAATCCGGCTACTAGATCTAATCTATTAATTTTTATAGAAACGATATAAATTCTTAATTCGCCTTTAAAAACATTTATTCCAATATTCGTAAATTAAAAAAAGTCTCTAAATTAAAAATATTCTTAATTAAACTTTATTTCTTAATATTCCAAATAAAACTGATTTTTTCCCCTGTTTTTATCAACCAAGAGAGTCTTATTAAATTTATTCCAAAACCATACCTTTTAAAAAATATCATTCTTTTTATTTATTATTTTTTTCCTCTTCAACGTTTGACATTTGTTGCGTATTAATAAATACATTTCTTTTCTTTTTTGTTTTAAAATATCGGCTGCAGGATATTCCAGTTCTTAGTTCGATTATAAATTAGTTAAATAATAACTTTTAAAATAAAAATTATCGTCTGAATGAAACGGGTAATCTCAACGCTGGAGATGAAATTCTGTTTATATAGAAAAATCATGGTTAGAGAGTATATAATCTTCTGGAAGCTTCTGATTTTAGATTTAATGAGAAGCTAAGAGATGATGACGAATATTCTTTCTTTTTCTTCCGATGATTAGTTAGAACGAACTGCGTAATAAAGTTTTATGATGGAATATATGTTTCTTTCTTCTTTCGTAGATTCTGTTCAAGACGGCTTGCAAGAGAACATTTTCCGCTCTATATGCCTGCACTTGAGTAAACTTTTTTGGAGCAAAAAAGAAAACAAAATTAAATTTGTAATATTATCCCCCCTTCCCAAAACTTTGTATGAAATTAATAGTTAAATAAAATTACAAGTTCAGACAACAGGAATCTAATAATTTAGAAAAATTAAATTTTGGGGAAAAAAACTGTTAAACCCAGGAAGCTAAGATATGGAAGAAAAAAAATTAACGCAATATAAAGAATAATAGCGTTTAAAAAGAAATTAAGAGCAAATTTAGATAGAGTTAAAATTAGGTAAGAGCATTCCCTTGAAAGAAATGCAACAATATTACATATGTATATGTATCGTGTTGTGCAATTAAGAAACTTACTTGTCAATCCGAAATCGAAAATCTAAATTAGAAAAATAACATTAATGGATATAAAGACAATTAAGTTTTAAATCCAGTCGAAAATCATTTCTTTAAACTAATCATGGGGATTAAAGACAGTTCGAGCAAAGAAGAGAAAATCTCTTCTACTGAAAATAGGATTCCAAAAATACCTATGAGCTTTCGAGATTTCCGCAATATTTTTCCCTAGTGAGGTCTTACGGTTTGTAAAAAGAGATATTATTTTAAAACGTGCTCGTCTGAAAATCGTACGACCCTTGGGGTAAATAAGGGAAATGAAACTGATTCTTTTGCTACATACTGTTGAGATTTCTTTAACTCTATAGAAAATGCATGATTAGAAACTAAATACATTATATTTTTATGTGTTTTATTTTGCATGTGTCGTAGACTATTTTGATATTATTTTTTAAAGAATTTTTTATCCAACCATCATGTTCTTTAATATTTTTGTTTGTTGTTTGTTATAAAATTCTAAATAGTTAATTTTCTTAATTTTAATGATTAATAATTCTCGATTTAATAAATAAAAATTAGTATTAAAAATTTTCTGGTTTATTCTCCAAATTAAACTTTCGAAATTTCCCGCATTATTTTCCTTAATGGTGTTTTATGATTAATAAAAAATGTATTTTAAAACGTGCTCACTCGAACATTACTGTACGACCCTTGCAGGAAAATAAAGGAAATGGAACTGATTCTTTTGATATAAAAAAAAAAAGTTGAAATTTGTTTAATCAAAAATTTGTTTATAATCAGAAATAAATAATCAGAAATTTGCTTCATCTCAATGGAAAATGTATGAGTAGTAGCTAAATGCTTTATCTTTTTGTGTGTTTTATGTTAAACGTGTCATTTTTTTTCTTTTTACAGTAATTAATTTTTGCCCAATCATTATTTTCATGTATGTTTTGGTTTTGTCTTTTTTAATACTATTCAGGCCGCGCTGTCTCATTTATACGTCATTTATAAACTGTCGTTTAAGAAATTTCAAATAGCTGTTTTTACTTTAATGACGGAATATTTCGTTAATGAAATAAATAAAAATTATTATTAAAAATTTTCTGGTCTAAATTCAAAATTGAGCTTCCGAGATGTTCCGCATTATTTTTCCTTAGGTCTTACGATTAAAGAAAAAAAGATATTATTTTAAAACGTTCTCACCTGAACATAGTACGACCCTTGGGATAAATAAGGAAAATGAAACTGATTCTTTTGCTACATAATGTTGAGATTTCTTTTACTCTATTGAAAATGAATGATAAGAAATTAAATATACCTTATCGTTTTATCTGTATCATTTTATACATCTAATTGACTATATTTTTAACTTAACCAACCATTTATTCTACAATATTTTGGCGTTTTGTTTTGTTTTAATAAAATACAGGTCGCTCTGACGCATTTGTATATCATTTATAAACTTATTGTTATGAAATTCTAAATTTTCCCCAAAAATTTTAAATTTTAAACAGCTATTTTTTTTCTTTAGTTTAATGATAGGTAATTCTAGATTAAATAAATAAAAAATAGTGTTAAAATTTTTCTGGAGTAAACTCGAAATTAAGCTTTCGAAATTTTCCGTATTATTTTTCTCTAGTGAGGTCTTACGATTTACAAAAAAAGATATTATTTTAAAACGTGTTCGTCTGAACATAGCATGACCCCTGGGGTGAATAAAAGAAATGAAACTGATTATTTTACTGCATAATGTTGAAATTTTATTAACTCTATGGAAAATGTATGATTAGAAATTAAATGCCTTATTTTCTATGCGTTTTATGTTATATGTGTCTAATACTATTTTAATTTAATATTTAAAGATATATTTTGTTTTTCTTTTGTAACAGAAATGATTTTTTATCCAATCATAATTTTTTAACAAATTTTTTGCCTTGTCTTTTTTAATACGATATAGGATACCAGACTCATCTATACGTAATTAATTATGCTATCGTTTAGAAATTCTAAATTCTTCTCTAAAATTTAATGTAGCTATTTTTGGTTATATTAACATTAACGATAAATATTTCATGAATAAGATAAATAAAAATTAACATTACAATCTTTCTGGTGTAAACTCAAAATTCAGTTTTTCAGATATTCTACATTATTTTCCCTTAGTGAGGTTTTATGGTTATTACAAAAATATATTATTTTAAAACGTGCTCCTCAGAACATCATACGACCATTAGGGGTAAATAAAAAAAAAATGGACCTGGCATTTTTTTTTTTTTTGGGGGGGGGGGGGGGTTTACATAATATAGAGATTTCTTTAACTCTATGGAATGTATATGATTAGAAATTAAATGCCGTATCGATACTCAAATTTTGGTGTTTTATTATTTTAGATGCATCGTAGGACATTTTTGGATTTCTTTTTTTAATTTTTTAGATGATTTTTTATTCAATTAATCATGTTTTTCACTGCATTTGCATTTTGTCTTATCTATTGGGTTGGGAAAAAAGTAATTTCGCTTTTTTCGAATTTTTCAAAGTGAATTTATTTACATAAATTTAAAAAAACTAATCAATAATATGTGTGCCATTTTGCTCGATGGCTTTTTGTCATTTTTCTGGTAAAACCATGATTTCGTCACTGTAGAACTTCTGAGATTTCTGGGCGAAAAACTGAACAATGTAATTTTTACAAGCCTCTTTTGAAGCCATCTTAACACCATTAAGAGAGTTTTGCAGAGAGCGGAACAGTTTGTAATCGGTCGGGCCTAGGTTAGCACTATACGGTGCCTGCCTCAAAACCTCCCAGCCAAGCTTTCACAGGTTTAACCGAATGATTAAAGATATGTGTGGTTTAACGTCGTCGTGATTGAAGACAACGCCTTTCCTATTGACAATTCTGGCCGGGTTTTTTTAATCGTTTGCTTCAATCGCATTTATTCTTCACAGTAGATAGTTGAATTAATGGCTTGGCCAGTTTCGAGCAGCTCATGATGGACAATGCCTTTCCAATCCCACAAAACACTCCGCATCACATTCCTTGGCTTCAATCCGGGCTTTGTCACCATTTGTGAAGCTTCTACGGGCTTCGACCACCATCTTTTTCGCACATTGTTGTCGTACGTGGTTCACTTTTCATCACCCGTAATCATTCGTTTAAAAAATGGTTTGATTTCGTTTCGTTTCAATAGCGATTCACAAATGGAAACGCTGTCCATTAAATTTTTCACTGTAAGTTCATGGGGAACCCAAGTATCGCGATTAATGATGACCACATCGAAATCGTTGAATAAACCATTGTAAAAAAAAGTTTGATATCTTTTTTATGGAACTTACACACATGTTTGTTAACATCTTAAAGGAATCATCAGAATTAAATGATACACAAACGACTGGTATTGGTACAAAAACATGATTACATTTTCAAAACAAAACAAAAGCAATATTAAGTGTCTGAAATCAGTATTTGGCGTAGCAGCCACGCGCTGCAATAATGCTATACGACGTAATATGAAATCAAAGAGATTTTGAATGTTTGGTTGCTGAAGAACCGTCCAGTTTCTTTGTATGCGTACCCAAATTTCATCTGTAGATGTTGTTTGACGCAAACCCAGATCGAGAAGCCGATCAACGAAATTCCACACATGTTCAAGAGGCGACATACAGACCAAGAAATAAGATGTATGTATTCTCTTGACAACATTTTGGCGGGCATTATTCCGTTGAAAACTATCTCCAGGAATGCCATAACGGCAAAAAACGATTTCGGCCACTGGAAGTTTATCGATGTATCTGTTGCTGTTCAGATTACCTCTAATTCGTGGCAGTTGCAATCGTTATGATGCGTAATCGCATCCCAAACCATAACTCTGGTTGTTAGTCCAGTATGACATTCGATAATGCATTCTGGAAACTAGAGTTCAATGATATAGCGTCTAACACGAATGCGGCCACTGTACCACAAATTAAAGTGATGTTCGGCAGATTTCGACTTGTTGCAAATCCGAATAACAATCCCTTTGTTCATGAGCGCATTGCAGCCATCTGCATTGATAGATTCGCGTGAGGGGATCTTTTATAAAGGAGTTCTTGCAAGCAGTCCGTGGTGCAGCAGACGTCAATGAATTGATGAAGTAGACTAGAATATCCTTGTAACAGTTGACCAATATGCTGCTAAATTCTAGATGAAGCTGTAAGGATCGTCAGCGTTATGCGAACCATCTATCTTTGCGCGTTGACGTCACCGTTTGGGGTCCACTCACACATCTCCGAGTTGTCTGATTCTTCTCAGTCCATTAGCTTTAAAGTCGAATCACTCTGCTGCTGTTTCGCTGCACACAAGCTACATTGCACGATAGGAAAATCATCTTTCACAAAGGCTGATGATTTCACACCATTTAAACTCCGTCAGTTGTTGAAACGTCATCCTGTTTCGTCGAAGATGCATAGTTACGTCTCACCTATTTTTTACCACTAGCAGATAACCATAGATAAATTTCAACACCCCGCTAGAATCCTCTATTTATACGGTTTCAGCAGCAGTCCAGAGAATGTTGATCAGCTTATGCATGCGTTGTAACTCTGAAATTAGAAGCATTACATAACACATTATATTTCATTACATAACACATTATACTCAATCGCTTCATTCCTTCACGGTGTTGTAATTTTCACAAAATGAATGTAAAGAACCGCTAGTGCATATCATTGTTTGTTTATTTTTAATTATTTTTTAAACTGTACAAATACATTTCAGACAGCCTGTATTTTCAATATTTAATAAGAAGAAATAAAGAACACTGTTCAAGAATATTTTATAAATCTAATTTTTTTTTCAAAATTTATTAGTGACTCTTCTTATAGTCGAAGAGCCGACAGCGCAGAAATCTAAGGTATCAAGCACAAGAAAAAAAACCCTTTATTTTATGGAAGAGTAGTAATAGGGGAATCTAATAATACATGTCTCCGGAAGTGAAGTGGTGTAAAAACCGAAAATTAATATCACTTGTGGTTGACTCGTAGGTTTATCATTGCGTTTTTCTGCTCCCAGAACTCGTTGTTTTCATACCTTTGATTGTAGGACAAGCATAATGATAAACCTACGAGGTAACCATTGGTGATATTAATTTTTGGCTTATGCACTACTTTACTTTCGGCAGATATACATCATTAGATTTCACTATTTCTACTCTTCCGTTAAATAAAGGTTACTTTTTTTTCTTGTGCTTGATTCCTTAGGTTTTTGTGCTGTCAGCTCTTGGGCTATATGAGATCTCATGGAATATATTGATTTGAATATTAATATATATATATATTTATAATAAGTGGTCACATTCGCACATCACTCTAAATTCATCATTGTAGGATTCAATACAAAGAATGTCTTTAACCCCTTAACTGATTTGCCCGTACGCCGTACGGGCAAGACGAATTTGCTTAATTCATCATTTAAAGCTTTTTGATACCACAATCTTTTTTTTTTTAATAATTTCATACTATTTAAAGGCGGAAATGTGTTGGACTAAATGTTACGAATATTTTATTTAAAAAAAATGTAATGAGAATCCGTCATTTTCAATTTATTGAATGAAAAAAAACTGCAGTTATGTCGTTAATTTTAGTTTTCATTTTTTTATTGCTTGTAGAACATATGTTATTGATCAAAATTGCTCTATACAATAAAAGTCTTTTTCTCAGATACGCAGACAGCGCCTGTGGCAGAATATCTTTAGTGTGGTGACATTAATATTTGTCATTAAAACAATTGTCCTTTTTCTGTTGTTATTTAATTAGCATATTTTTTCTAAAAATTCCAGAAACATTGAAACAGATTAGAAAGAAAAAATATGTACCTTTGAAATATTAGGTTCACACGAAAACTTTAAATACTTATTTTATCAATTAATTTATATTAATATAAAAAATGTTGCTTTTTTCAGTAATTATTGAGATACAAATTATTAATACGCTGTGATAAAAAAAAAAAAAAAAAAAAAAAAAAACACGAAAATTATAAAAATTGTAAGACTAATTTAATACGATTTATTTAAACGAAAGAATGCAACAGCCAGGGCCGAAACTAGGGGGGGGGGCAGAGGGGGCACGTGCCCCGGGCGCCACCAGAACAGAAGGTGAAGGGGGCGCCAAATTAAGATTTGTTTGGTATGATGAATGCATATATGTACGATATTTTTTTTATGTTTTGCGCAGTCGGAAAATTTAAAAAGAAACCTGAACAAAAATGCATTAAAATTTGCAAATAGATAAAAAAATTCGAAAAAGAAAATCATCTACAAAACAAAACTGCAAATGAATAAGAAAAACAAAGCTGTTTTTTAGGCTATTTTCTCCTCCTATTCCAAATGTATCATGCCTTTTATCATGTCTCTCTTTTTGTATAGGAAAATCACCACCGTATTTTATTTCAAGGTTAGTCTATTTTTTGAACTTTGAACTGTGTCGTGTACGAATAAATACCAAATGACTACTCCGCCCGACTTTTCTATTAGATAAAAAAAACTCCATAAAGGCTCCACCTCCCCCCCCCCCCCTGTGCAGTGTTGTGTTTCCTTTCTTTATTTTCATCTTCCCATGGACCATACGAAGTCAGGTTTCCAGGACAATAAAAACAAACGGAAGGGGGAATGCGCAGCAAAGGAAAATTCTTTGCTAAACATCCTTTAAGGATGTATTCGAAAAAACGCTTTTCCACCCTCAACAGCTCGAAATTTCCCGATATAATTTCAGACACATTTTTAAAAGTAGAAACATGAAACCTGCTGAGAGCATTTCTGAAGAGACGTATAAGGTGCTGTATAGTGTCATTTTACGCTCGAATCATTAGAATTTGATTTATAAACAATTATTTTCTAAATATGACCCTTTTTTTGTCCACAAATGTCCCGCTTCGGAAAAATCGGTTCAAATTGCCGTTTTTGATTGCTTTTTTTGCAATATTTTCTGCATTTATCAAAGAATTGCCAATCACGGCACCTTCTGTACTTTCTAAGTAAGACAATTTGTCAACAAAATACACCCTTAATATATATATATATATATATATATATATATATATATATATATATAAGCATTTCTAGTGGTATAGTAAAAAATATTGCACGGAGCGTCATGGCCAGTAAAGCACCCCCCCCCCCCCCTTTATTGCCCGAAATGATTTTTTCATCCGACCAGGAGGCGAACTTGGATGACTTCTCATAATACTAAAAACAAAAGAATTGAAAATACGCAGAATAAGATATTTAGTAATTTAAAAAAAAAAAAAAAAAAAAAAAAAAAAAAAAATGAATGTATCATCATTTGTTGGGGTAAAGAGAAAATCCTCGCCCAGAAATACACTGGTGTAAGAAATTAAGAGAATTTTCCTGTTTGATCAACGATCTCCTGAACTACTGGACTACTGGACAGATTTTAATAAAATTTTGTGTGAGCCTTAGGTTGATATAATACAAATAAAATAAACATTCAACAGTTATAATAGTCACACATGTTCGTGCATTACACACATGGGGGATCTGAAAGTCTGAAACAGCGGTTGCAGAATACACAAAAGAAATGGGTTAATAGGGAGTATGTCCTCTTTTACAGGTATACACAGGGCCCGACTTTGACAGTCGGGGGCCCTTGGGCAAACATTATTAGGGGGGGGCGGCTTCTGTTTTAAAATTTTTCATAAATTTTACTGTAGTGACTAAAATATAAATTCATACCTATTGTATGCGTTCATAAATTTCATACCAAGTACTTTTCACATCTATATATGTAATAGCAGAAGAAAGTAACTTTAAGAAACTACAGAACACAAGTTTTTTTTCAGTTACAGGAATATAAGGATAAATGTGAGTCCTTAAGGGTGTATCCGAAAAAACGATTTTTCACCTTCAACAGCTCGAAATTTTCCGATACAATTTCAGACACATTTTTAAAAGTAGAAGCATTAAACTTGTTTGAGAGCAAAAATAAATTCAAAAATAAATTGGAAAATAAGCAGTTTGGATCGAAATACACCCTTAAGGGGCACGGAAACAGAGGAGATAAGAAAACAGAGCCCCTTTAAAAAAAAAAAAAAAAAAAAAAAAAAAAAAAAAAATTGGTCACTTTTGGCCATTTTTTATTATTTGATACTCTTTTAATGAAAAACATAAATTTATATCTGTCCTTAGGGGGCCCCCTCAAGCCGGGGGGGCCCGGAGTAATTGCCCCGCATGCCCCTGCATTGATACTGATTTTGAGAGAGGTCGGCTAGGAACTAGCAATTTTGAGAGAAGATAGTGGATTTTGAATATTATTTACAATTTTTAGTATACTAAATCTCGTACCTAATGAAGTTATAAGTGAGTTTGATATTTTATTAGTATACTAAATCTCGTACCTAATGAAGTTATAAGTGAGTTTGATATTTTAAAATATAGTAATAAAAATATATTAACGTATTTCTGTTTTCAAAATTTTTCTTTCCCTTTTTCCTTTTGTTTCTTTTTTTTTTCATATTAATGGTTTTAATTTAAGTTTGCTCATCAGGTTTAGAAGAAAAAAGCTACGGGCTCGGAAAAAAGATGAGATGGGCCCTAAGATATATTCTGTATATAATGTATGCATGTATTTAACACAAAATCGGTCCTCACAATGCTCTTTTCAGCCTAGGTCCTGAATACAACTGTATCGCCTATCACCCAGTGTGTATGTCCCTGTCACTTGCACAGTAATATTTTAGCTAAAGTAATTACTTAAACGAAACCTACAGCCTGGTATCAATTAACGCCTTAGTACCAATACAATGCCCAATGTGACATCGGGGTTGCAATGAATGAGATATGAGGGTCGCATTGAACGACACTTTTTTGTCTAAAGGCAAGCACGGTGGTCCGCGGTCTGAGAAAACAGGAAGTTTCCGAATATTTGTAACACTATCAACTATATCACACCTTTTACCGGACTCTAGGGGAAGTCTAAATGGGAGATTTTCTGTACTTCGTTGGAAAACTTTAATTACTATTCTGGGAAATGTTTTTCGGCTGGTAAAGGGAAAAAAGAGCGACCAAATTAAGATTAGGATCATTATGAAATTTCAGTAATTTTTCCATTCGAAACCGGACCCCTTTGGACCCGGGCCCCTGGGCAGTTGTCTCCTGTGCCCCCCCCCCCCTCTCACCGGCCCTGCTTGGTTAGCTCTGATCTGGTCATTTTCATTTATGGAATTGTGCTCGTTGGATGAATTTTGTTGTTTTTATTATTTTATTTTTAATTTATGAGGAATGAATATGAATGACTCACGCAAAAGTAAGAATAAAAAATCCGGCAATTTTTATCGAAAACTGCGTAAGAAGAGATGTGTCGATGCAAATCATGCTTCTAAATTCCTGAAAGTCTGGCTTCAGAAGGACGAAAATGAAACAGAAGGTAAGAAAATACAGAATTGTAAATTAATTAATGGCGAGTGGTCAGGGAAAACCGGGAAAAACACAGTCAAGAAAAGAGAAAACTACCAGTAATTTCTTACAGAAAGTACTTGAAATAATGTAAAGAGATAATATAAACTGAATTTATCTTTAACAAAATACTGGTTATTATCATCTATATTGATTGTGTTTTTATCTAACCACTCGCCACCCTGATAGTTAATAAATAACCTTTACTTTAGTAAATTAATAACCTATCGAAAAAAAATTATATCCTAAAAACTTTTATCCTAATTCGAAGTAGCTTGATTTAAAGCGGATTATTAAGAGATCCATCTTGCTATTTTCAGCCTTCGAATTCAGAAATCTAAAGATAAACTTTGATGTTATTTTTAAAAAATGTCAGAAATTGGAGTTTCTTAGAAAACCCAAAAACTATATTCTACTTTATAGGGCTTAATAAATATACTGCAATTTTATTTTTATGTTTGTATTAATAATAATTATTTTGTAAATAAGTCAGAAAGTACGCTTTTAATTTCTGACAAAAACTGCAGATTTGTCTTAAATCCAAACTTGGCAGTGTGTTATCCGTACCCGTACATTACATGGATAAGTTAAAGTACATATGTGAGAATATAAAAGTATACATGCATAAATATTAATATTGAAAAAATTGTAAAATATTGATTTTTAAAATAATAAATCAATTAATAGCTTAATATTAAATTTAATATGATTTTACCTTATATGTTGTGAAAACAAATTTTTAAGTCTTCGATAGATACTAGATAGTTAAATAATGATTATTTCTGCAGGCATATCTTTTAAAAATAACAAAAATCATAATTGTTGTAATAAATTTTCACTAGTTTGTGCTTTTTATATTAAGCATAAATCACTGATGTGAGTTTTCTATAATCGGGACCCTCACCAAATTAACCTATTACAATGGATTTTTTTGGAACAACATAAATTGCAGTCAGGAAATTAAGCATGATTTTTAAAATAAACCTTAAATACTAATAATTTTCTGTATTATTTATGCTTTATACCAGTTTTTAAATTTTTTTTTTTTTCAAGAAAAGCACGTAGAAACAATCCCATTTTTTAAAACTGTTATAATACCTGGTATGATTGGTGGTAAACGGAAAAAAAATGACCGGAAAAAAAGTGACACAAACTACAAAAGCGGAAAAAAAGTGACACGGAAAAAAAAAATTACCGGGAAAAAAGGGACACGGAAAAAAAGTTACCGGAAAAAAAGTGACAAGAAATAGATTTTGGAGATTCATTGATCGGGGGGGGGGGGGGGAGGGTGAAGGCTGATCAATTAGGTAAATCGGTTTTTCATGCTGAATTAACCATTTTGGTTAAATTTTTGAATGCACGTTCATAATAAAAAGATGTTTGCCTGAATAGTTATGGGAATGAACGATCACCCCTCCCCCCAATCCTCTCTAAATTAGATAAATGGGTTAAATATTATAAATAATAAAATAGATAAAAAAGGGTGATGATTATCACCCCCCCCCCCTAAATTAGATAAATTGTATTTTATGCAAAATTACAAAATGTATTTCAAAATTTGGATATAGGTTCTTTCTGATAAAGTAAATCGCTGAATAATTTTAAGGGTTCAATCGGTAAATATAGAGAGGGGACGGGGATAATCTCTCTAAAATTAAATAAATAGCTTTTTACGCAGAATTGTCCGATTTGCTTCGAATTTTTGATATACGTTCATTACTATAAGGCTTATCTGTGATTAGTTAAGATTTTTTTCTTTTTTTGCTATGTATAAATGGAGTAGACGGGCGATTATCCCCCCGCTCAAATTAAAAAAATTAGTTTTTATGCAGAATTTTCCAATGGTATTAAAATTTAAAACATAGGTTCTTTCTTATAAGGTGATTCCCTGAATAGTTTTAAGGGTTTAATGGCTGAGTATAAAGAGGGACGAGGGATAACCCCTCTTATATTAAATAAATGGCTTTTTACACAGAATTGCACGATTTGCTGCAAATTTTGGATATAGGTTCATTGTGATTAGGCGTATCGCTAATTATTTATAGAGTTTTTTTTGCAAATTAAAAGGGGAGAGGGTCGATTATCTTCCCCTTAAATTTGATAAATGGGTTTTTTATGCAAAATTATTGATTTTGCTTTAAATTTTGTATTTTGGATGTAGGTTCTTTCTGATATAATCTGTGAATCGTTTATGAAGTTTAATGGCTAAATATAAAGGAGAGGGATAACTCCTCTTAAATTATATAAATAGATTTTATGAATATTTATTTTTTGTTCCTCTACAATTTGTGTGTGTGTGGTGGGGGGGGGGGGGCGGCCCGTCTACAAACTCCGAATCTATATTTTATGTACACATTTTTTAAAATTATTTTTTATAATAGGATTTTTAATAATTTCAATTATGTAAAATAAATATTATATAATAATAATAATTATTACATTACCTATCAATGTTTCTTTTTATAATTTTACATTTATATAATATATACAATATAATAAATAATAATAATTATTATTATTATTAATAAATAATGCAAATTAAATATAAAAAAATTAAAAATAAATGTATAAATATAATTAAATATTAAAAGTTATACTGATTAGCAATATCTATTTAAAAAATGATAATAATTCTATTAACTTTAGTAAATCAATTAAAATGAATGTATAAATAAATATAAAAAATATTAATAATTAATTTCCTCAGCAAGAATTGTTTAAAAATTGATAATATTTTATTAATTCATAATGAATCAATTATTATAAATATACAAATAAATAAAATTAAATATTCAAAATTAGTTTCATTAACAAGTATTGATTTTTAAAATGGTAATATAAGTGATAGAAAATTAATAAAAATAATTGTATAAATAAACTAAATTAAGTATTAAAAATTAGACTCATTAACAAGAATTTGTTTAAAAAGTTAATATTTTATTATCCGCTATTACTGACACTATTGTCATGTACTAGCACTATTATAATGATACGTAGCGAGTTTGATGGAGGTACATGACAATAGTGTAAGTAATGGCGGATAATAAAATATTATCACTTTTTAAATGAATTTTTGATAATCAGCATAATTTTTCATATTTAATTATATTTGTTTATACATTTATTTATAATTTTATTTATATTTAATTACATATTTTATTTACATTTATGTATTATTAATTCATTTTTAACTTATTATAAATTATTTATTATTTAATAATAACTATTGGTTTCATAATTTACTTATCATAATATTTATTTATAATTATTAACTTAATATTTTAATTATTATATATAAAAATATATATTGTATATATTGTAATATATAATGTTATTATTATCCATTAAACACTTAAAACTATTCAGGGATTTACCTTATCAGAAAGAACCTATATTTAAAATTAGAAATACATCGGAAAATTCTGCATAAAAACCGATTTATCTAATTTAGGGCAGATTAGGGGGGGGGGGTATTCATGCATTACCAAAACTAATCAGGCAAGCGTCTTTTCAGTCTGAACATATATCCAAATATTGAACCAAAACAGTTCATTCAGCATAAAAAACCCATTTACCTAAATTAAGAGCCTCCCCCCCATCACCCCAATCATACTCAATGACTCAATCAATGAATCCTCAAAATCAATTCCTTCTCACCTTTTATCCGGTAACTTTTTTTCCTTGTCACTTTTTTTCCTCGTCACTTTTTTCCGCGTCCCTTTTTTTCCACTTTTGTAGTTATGTCACTTTTTTTCCGATAACTTTTTTTCCTGTCATTTTTTTCCCTAGATTCATGATTGGTAGATATATAAATACATATATAGTTATAATTACAGGTATTAACGAAATTAAAGATTAAAAACTTTGGTTATTTCTTTTTCTTATTTCTTTTGAATTTTATACCTAATTTTAATAATATTTTTTTATATTTCATTCTACGCGTCCATGTATATTTATCTTGTGATAATTTGTTATCAGTCGAAAGATTTCTCAGGTGAGCTTCAGCTTTGATCATAATCACAAATTTATTTTACACATTTGTAAAATTATTTTAAATCCTATGCGTGAAAATTTCAGTCATTCATGTTACAAATAACCGAGGAACTGATTTCTGCACCTATGAAATGCGGTATACCTTTGATCACAGTGAGATGATAAGTGAAGATCATTTTTAAAAAGTACTCTACTTTTTCTATGAAAGTGGACAAAATTGTTTCCCTTTTCTTTTCAGAGCGTGACTTAGACTGTCTGAAAATTTACATAATATTATTAAAGCATGTTGATATGAAAATAAATTTGTATTTGTATAAAAAATTAAAGAGTAAAATTTGAAAACAAATTTAAAACAAAACCGAAATTCATTTGTAAATATGATAAATTAGAACAGTCAAATATGTACTGTTTACTGCTATTACATACTAAAGAATTAACTTAAATTACACAGAGAGAAAAAAAAAAGGGGGCTATTCTACGGATATAGTATCAATCAGAACGCCAGTACAATTCACTGTTTTTCAACGAAAAATTTTCCGTTTTTTTTAGAAAATTTTCTGGAATTCATAGGAATTTTTCCATTAAACAGTGAATTGTACTATGGCGTCTCAATTGCCAGTACAAGCTCCGTAAAATCGCTTTTTCTTTCCTTTTAAACAGTGTAACAGTATACAGCTTGAAAGTTTGAAAATGCTTAATTAAATATTATCAATTAAGATAAATTAATTTATAAAAATAATTAACATTTGTAAAAATGTTAAATTATCCATTACTTGAAATTGAGACGCTGTCTGTCTGAACTTCTTAGTGATTTTTGCTAAAAGTCTCCAGAGAGGAAATATTACTTATTACTTACCTAATATAAGTGTTATAGAGATATTATGATGGGATCGTAGATTATTTGTAAGACGTCGAGAAATGTTGATTTTTTGCTCCCTATTTATACCGACGGAAGGAATCGGACGCAATCTTTTCTCAAAATGTGTTGCACACTTATTTTTAATTTTTTTTTCTTTTTCGGCTTCAGAACTTAAAAATTTTAATATTTCAACAAAACAAGTTTTATTGGGGAGATTATGCTGTATTAATCATTTATAATTTCTATTTGAATGTAGATACTTCTTAGAAATATATATATATATATATATATATATATGCAGAGCCCGATCAAGCTGAAGTTGGGTCCAGGGCCTGTTAAAAGTTGCCCCCCCCCCCTACCTACCCATTTTGGGCGAAACTTTCACAAAAAAGAAGGTTTATTTGACGAGTTGACAAAGTAGTTTGGGTGAAAAGTGCCTAGGTTTAAAGTTCTAAAATTTTTATTGAATCATTCAGAATATTTAAATTTTATGTTTCATATTTTATAATGCAATGTTATTCGAAAAGTATTTGATTAAGGGAAAAAAAATCAGCCACATAATTTGTGGGGCAACAATCCTGAAATTGTTGGGCCCTGGAGGCCCATGCATTAATCAGGCCCTGTATATATGTAAGTATGACTTATTTTTATCCCTTCTTTTTTTTAACACTTCCCTCTCCTTCCTGCCTTTTTAGATGGAATTACTGACACTACTCAAGCATCGAATTTTGAAACAGAATCAATTAACTTATCTCGCATTCAAGAGAATCTCCAAATTCAGGAGGAAAACATTTTAGATGGATTGGAGACAGATGAAAATGAAATAAATGTAAATATTTTTGAAAATGATTTGAACGGATCGAAGAGAAGTGAAAATCAAATAAACAACAGAATTTTGGAAAATGTTTGTACTGCATCAGAGAAAGGCAGAAAAGAAATATGTACCAGAATTTTAGAAAATATTTCGAATGCATCAGATGAAGTTGAAAATGAAATAAACAACAGAAATATGGAAAATGTTTGTAATGCATCAGAGGAAGGCAAAAAAGAAACATGCACCAGAATTTTAGAAAATGTTTCGAATGCATCACAGGAAGGTGAAAATGAAACAAATGCCAGCATTTTAGGATGTGCTGATGAATCCGAGAATAAACTCATTTTGACAGAAGTTGAGGAGGTAAATTACAATGAAAAAACAGAAGATTCGAGAAATGTAACATTTTCTGCGTCACAAGAAAATAATGATTTTGATTTTTTAGACCCCGGTACCTGGCCAACACAAATATCCGATTCACAAAGATGTTTCATAATCAGGATGAGAACAGGAAGAGAAGAAGAACCTGATTTAAGTCAAAGCATGAGAGATTCTCGAAGTTTGACGAAAGAATGGTTCTTCAAAAAATTACCCAATGGGAATAAAATAAAAAGGTCATGGTTAGTTTATAGCTCATCGAAAAATGCATTATTTTGCTTACCTTGTAGGCTTTTTTTACAGACGGTAAGTAACTGTGAAGCTAATCTGTCATCTTTAGTCAAAGAAGATGGCTTTCGAAACTGGAAAAAGTTAAATGAAAAAATTCCAAGTCATGAAAATTCTCAAAATCATAAACTTTGTTTTTGCAGCTGGAAGACTCTCGAAACCAGTCTAGGAATCGGTGGAATCGATAAAGAAATGCAAGAACAAATAATTAAAGAGGAAAACAACTGGAGAGATGTATTAAGATGCATCATTGATGCAATATTGTATTTAGCGAAGGAAGCAAGTCCCTTACGAGGATCAGAGGGAAAAGAAAAGCATATTGGGGATCCCAGAAGTGGTAAATTTCTGAATACCATCGAATTGATTTCCCATTACAAAAGTTCTCTGCGTGAACATATTGAACGCCATAAAAAGGGACAGATATCATATTTTTCCCCAAAAATTCAGGATGAAATTCTTGAAGTAATTGCTGGAAAAGTGAGAGGAGAAATTCTAAAAGAAGTAATTGAAGCAAAGTACTTCTCACTTATATTCGATTGCACACCTGACATAAGTCGAAATGAGCAGATGACACAAATAATTAGATATGTCACAGTAGACGAAAAAGGTCCCAAAATTAATGAGTGTTTTATAGACTTTTTCATCGTTAAAGATAAAACAGGACTTGGCCTAATGGATGAAATACTTCAAAAATTAGAATCTGATGGTTTAAACATTAATAATTGCAGAGGACAGTCTTACGACAATGGAGCGAATATGGCAGGGATTTATAAAGGAGTCCAATCTCGAATTTTGAACAAAAATGAATTGGCATATTTTGTACCATGTGCTGCACATTCACTAAATTTAGTTGGGACTCATGCAGCAGAGGTATCTATCGAAGCACAAAATTTTTTTGGAGCTATACATTCTGTATACTCATTTTTCAGCGCTTCCTCTGCAAGATGGGACATTTTAAAACAATTTTTACCGATTACTTTAAAATCTCAAAGCAAAACGAGATGGTCAGCGAAAGCTAAAGCTGTTGAAGTTGTCTTCAAACATTTTGACAAAATTAACATGGCATTGGATGAATTTGCTAACAATTCTTTGTCGATTCCAGAGGTAAAAATTGAAGCAATGAGTGTGAAGAAACATATCAATAATTATGAATTCATCGCTTTTCTATGTTTTTGGAATAGAGTTCTGAAGAAAATAGATAACATAAACAAAATTCTTCAAAAACAGGATCTAACAGTTGATATATCTGTAAAACACATTTATGGATTGTTGAATTTCTTCAAATCCACGAGGGAAAATATAGTTTTGGAAGCAATTTCCCAGGCCCAAACAATGGCTGAAGATAACAATTTACCTGCAAATTTTAAAGATGTTAGAAAAAGGAAAAAAAAGAAAATGTTTGATGAAGATTGTGAAGATGAAATTACAAAATTTTCCAGAGAAGATTTATTTAGAAAATCATTATTGGAAATTGTCGATAGAATCGTAAAAGAATTAAATACGCGATTCCAAGCTCTCGAAAATATTAATACTAAATTTAGCTTTATCAATGGCGAAGAAATTGAGAAATCGAATATTAATGATATTAAGGAAAAAGCTAAAGAGCTGGCGATCATTTATAGAGAAGATTTGAACGTAGAAGAATTTGCAGAAGAGATAGAAAGTTTCAAGTTCCACGCAATGGCAGTAGATAAAAATTTTAAAACTGCCAAGACAGGAGAAATTTTAAAATTAATTTACCAAAACAAACTTGAAGAAATATATCCGAATCTAACTATCTTATTGAAAATATTTCTAACACTTCCTGTCTCCGTTGCCTCCGGCGAAAGAAGTTTTAGCAAATTAAAACAAATTAAAACTTATTTAAGAAGTACGATGGGGCAACAGAGGCTTTCTAATTTAAGCATAATAGCAATCGAACATGAGCGAGCGTCAACCATTGATTATAATGAAATAATCAATGTATTTGCAGCAAAAAAAGCTCGAAAAGTAAAGTTTTAACATCATATTTCAAAGGTATATGTATTTTAAATGTTATTATCTATTTTATGTAAAATAAATACAAAAAATGTATAAATTTATTTTGAATATAAATTCATGCTCAGAAAATTGCATTTGTTTTTAAAATTATGTTTGTGACATTCATTTTTTTTTTCTTTTTTTAGTCAATTCTTCAATTACAGCAGAAATTTCGTTATTCAATATCTTATAAGGATCTTAATCTTATAATCTACATAAAATTTCAAATTTGTTTTTGAAATGTTTCATTAGCAAATACATGCTTTCTCTCTCTCTCTAGGCCCGTACTTTAAACACCAGTTTTTTTTCCTTCAAAGAAAAATCTTTTTCATAACTTTCGTAGAAACTTACTAGGAAAGGCATTTTTCTTATCATGAATTTTTTATTAAACTTTACTAGTTTTCGAAAAAGCGGAATAGTGAGAGCCCTAAGCAAATACATTTATTAAAAAAAATCTTAATTTCTATAATAAAAATCTGATCTAGAATATTTCTAATTGTGGTCGTTGTCTCAGTAATGATTCAAGCATTTTATGTAGTAGTAATGTAAGTCACTGTTACAAGTTTGACAGTTAGCGTTAGGTTTAAGAAAGCTTTAAAACACATCAGTTAATAGGAAGAATAGTATAATCGATAGTTTGATGAAACGGGCTACAGCTATAGACAGCACATGGAGATATTTCACGGTTTCAGAATTTAAAATTTATTCCTGGAGAAAATCCGAAGTTTTTGAGTTATTTAGAACCTACGCTAATCAAGCGGAGATACTCACAAACTAATGTTAGATCTATGTGAGCGTTTTTTTTCAAATCTCTTGCGGACACTTAATTTTTTTTTCTTTAGGATAACTGAGATTGATTTTTAACGTGTTAGTTTATGTGTTTTCAATTTTGGCTGCAGATTTTTTTTTTTTTTTTTTTTTTTTTTTTTTTTTTTTAATGAGGTTATTTTTATTTGTGGAATCGAAAGTGAAAATAATTTTAGAATTAAAAAAAAATGTCTGGAACCACAATAGAAAAAGCAAACACAATACCGGTTAGAGATTAACTTCAAATATCCTAATCCCCCTCTCCTCAGCAAATATATATACATTAAAATGCAACCAAGCAATTCTATAAGAACGCAGACACAGGTTTAGCATTAATGTTCCAGTTTCTTCTGAAAACACCCGTGAACTAATAATAAACCTATAAGAGCATACTTTTAAAATTTCTTGCTTAAATTTTATTACTTTTAAAAGGTTTTTTTTTTTTCAATTATACAACACTGTAAAAAAAGAATTACTGCATAAGTTAAATTGCTTCATAAAATTGCCGGGGGGGGGGGGCGCCAAAATCCATGTTTGCCCCGGGCGCAAAGCAGGCTAGTTTCGGCGCTGGCAACAGCCGATATGTTAGGGCTCATTTAGCTATCTGAATGAAGTCATTAGCGAACGTCGCCGTTTCAAATCCTTCTTTCAGAAGACAAAGTACTAATTGCAGATGTTACACAGGGGAAGCTTGAAAAACTTCATTTCGTCCTTAATCCTAATTTCGAATATTCCGAAAAGCCTCTTCTTGGAGAATTTCATTATCTGCTTAATCCCTGCGCAACAAGTTCCAATATTCATTTTTCATTTTTGGTGGAACATTAGTACGACAAAGAATTACTTTTTGAAAGGGTGGGGCGGGGGTGTCCCCAATCAGGCAGATTAAAATGCTTTTAGCCGAATTTGTTCCCGCTAAGTCCATTACATTTGGGGGCGTAATCTCTTTAACGGTAAGCGACAAAGCCATTGGCTGGCTCTAAGTTAATCCTAACGGGGGTCGTAAATAAGATGGGGCAACTTATTGTCGTTCGAAGTCTTTGGTTTGTCTCAACTCTATGGACATTTTTACGCTTCGCTAAATGCTAGAGATGAGTGCCAACATTAAATTATACCATGAAGCAACAAGTCCATAAGGGTTAATCTCGGGGAAGAGAAAGCAGTCAATATTTTTTATGGTCTTTTAAATTGTTTTTATAGCTCAGCACCCATTATTTTTATTTATCCGCCTTTCAGAATTAATTGAGTCGAAAATGTTCATATAAGGAAAGTTTACTCCGCATGATTTGATATATATATATATATATATAAAAGAATGTACACATAATTTGATTAAAAAAAAGAAATGCTGTTTGGACCATTGAGAAATAAATATTTTAAAATAAGAAAGTGAAATTTATATACAAAAGTACATTTTATGAGGTCAGAAATTAAAATATATGCGTATAGTTGTTGAAGAATAATTATTAAAATTTCATTGTATAATTCAGATACTGCTATTAGCCTATTTGGAAACCAATATTTTTTTTTATTTGGACCCAGTATTGTTTTAGTATTAAACTTATAAGAAATATTTCTAATAAATACGATTACTTTTTAAATATATGCTTTATATCGAAAGTTTACAATGAAATACCGCTGTTGTAGAAATGCGAATAGAAATAATTGAAGGAAGCACGTACACTGTAGGCATATTGACTTTAAGATTAAAGTTAGAAAGAATTAAGGAATATATTGTGCCAGTAGGGATGAACAATGAAAACAAATTAAGGTTGCGGAAATATTTCCTATTTTGGTCCAATATATGCAATATGGGTTTTCTTGCAAGAATTGGTCAAGATAGAGCTTATTACAAATAATTAGGCCAATAGTGATTTGTTACTAGGATCTTCCTTTTAAAATGAATAGTGCTATTTTCAGCATTCTTTTTTTAATTTACAGTCAGTTTCGTAATATTATTATCACTAGAGAAGTGCAATAAGTGTTACGTATAAATTTTGATGAGAGTGGAATCGTTGGAAAAATCTCGTCGTAAGGAGTAAAAAATGAAGGGACTACCATTCACAAATCAGCTGTTTTAAAGACATTTGACACTTTATATCATGCAATTTGTCTATTTATAATAATGTATTTATGCTGTCACTTTTTTATGTTGTTTAATTTATAATTTTTGCTGTTAAATAGCTTCCTGCACGCTTTCATTTAAGAGACCATAACTAATGAATACCTCAGATATCCAGCACAAAAACACACCTAACCCATGAAGCAATACATTGTTCCGTGGTGGATGTATTAGAAAGAAGAAATTTTTCAGATTACCACATTTGACTAGTTCACTTATATATGCAAATTTTCCCGCAAATAAAGAAATAAAACATTAAAAAAGATCGAAAAAGAGAGTTAGATATATTTTGTAAAACTCAGAAGGAACCTTGTCTGACAATAAAAGGAAATGAAGATGCAAATCAATTCCTATCCACTTGCTAAAACCTTGCAAATTAAGACAATAAGTCAAAAATAAGAACGACAATCTACTGACAGCCATAGGATTGATTTCCACTCAATTACAATAATTTGAGTATATTAATAGATATATAATTATAAAATATTCCCATATTATAATAAAATATTTCATAACAAAATTAGTATAAAATTATATATGTAGTATATCTAAACATATGTAACACATAGACATAACATTTTACCAAAAGGTGTAAGATATAAACAGAATGCAATGATAACAATTGGAGTGAAAATGATTGATGAACAGCCCTGACATAAGACCAGCCAGTTCAGAGAATATGAAAAAAAAATTTCAGAAAATACTATCTATGACGACAAGAAGAAGAAATGATTAAGCTTCGTTAATTCAGAGGAAGTTTATATCAATAAAAAATGCTTATTTATGCATATAAAAACTGGCAATACACATTATTATTATAATTACATATGCTCAAATATATATTTTATTCAGCCAAAAAAAAAAAAAAAAAAAAAAAAAAAGAGAGAGAGAGAGAGAGAGAAAAGAAAAATATGAGCCTGGTTAACTCAAAATATTGAAATCAAAACTTTTAAAAGTTTCTTCAAAATCACAACGCATTGTAAAGAAACAGGTTACGATGAAATCCGCACGTAACGAATAATTCCTATACTCCTTTCAGTTAGGTTATAAGCGTTTTCTAAATTATTTTATTGTTATATATGCACATATATTTATATATTCATATTTAAATGCGCGCCTATATGTGTAGTAAAATTGCATGTCGTCAAAAATGTCAAAAGTCCACAATGCATTGTGGATAGTTTGGCGAAAACGATCCAAGAACAGTTGTGTTATAAGAAAAACCAGTTATGAGAATTGATAAAGATAATTCAGATATTTTCTTATACACATAACTTAAAAATATCAATAAAGATAAAATAAGAAAAGAGCATGAGATAATTTCTTCATTGATTCAGATAAAGTCATGACAAACAACTGCATACATGTACATATGTATTCATGCGCCAATAGCTGCAGCGGCTATTTTCGGAGAAATTTTCTTTACACTTAAAGGAAATTTTTACAATGCCCATAATTTTTTTTATTTTGTTTTTAGCTTCACATCATGTAAAAACTATCATCATCATCGTCATCATCAGTAGAAAATTTGACAATAATAAAAAAAATGTTCCATGGTTCAGCTTATATTTTAAAATGAAAAGAATGACATACCCAAGCGTTAGAACGGTTCAAAATACTTTTTAAGTAGGGTTGCTTTCAACCACTTCTTTCCCAGCGTTCCCTTTGTGGAACGCTTGCTTGAGATGTCTACTTTTCCCAAAGAAGCTTTTCCCAACAAGCTGCAATTGCTTTTATAGGAATTCCTTTTGGACTATGTAAACATAATAAAATGTACAATGTGAAAAAATAAAAGCATTTTTATGCTAGGAAGTTTGGCAGTCAGACTTTTCTGCATTCAGAAATGCTGGCCCTAGATGAACACTTCGATTTCGACGAGTTGTTGGCGTAAAGTCTACTAACTGTTATTATTTTTTTTTAAATCCTAACATACTTGTATAAAAATGACATTCATTATGCTGGGATACAAACATAAGTACAGGGGTCACAGTATCCCTAAAATTTTCGTACTTTTCTGCAAGTGTTTTAAATCCCAAATCTTCGTGTCCGATTCCGTTAACATCTACAATGGAATTCTAGAATAAATATTATCGTTTTAAAATTGTCATAGAAAAGTGTGAAATTTTAGGGACGCTGCGATCCCTGTAAATACATACTTGCACACACACACACATACACACATACATATACATATATATAAGTATTAATTGTAAAACAATATATAAACCTTAAATTCAATACAAAATTACCATATTGTAACATGAAAAATATAATTTAAAATGAATATGATCGAAATTTGTAGAACCAAAATAGAATCACCAGGCCCACAAATATTTTAAGACTACAAATAAAGTGTGTGGTTTCATTTTCGTATTAGCCACGAAAAAGCAAAATAATATGAATTTGGGGCTACAGCGCACATAAAACCAAAATAAAATGGAGAAAAACATTAAAAATAAATTATAATAACATTATTAAAAGGGATAGGAAAGGAAAAAAAACATACCAGACACTATAGTTACCCCTAAAATGAAGAAGCAAAAAATAGACTGTTATTAATATAAATTAATTAAATGCACTATATAGCTATTGGTAAATACCTTAAGCATATACTCTCAGTAGATATAAGTTAATTTTTTTTATTTAATGAAAAATATTATTAAATATAATAAGTAATTGATTTATTAAATATTAAAAATATGTAAATTTTAATATAGACAAGGAGCGCCAAAAATGATCGATTGGCACCACTAAATTTTAAAAGTTTTTTTTTCTACTTATTTAATTATATGATTTTCGAGATTTAATAAAACAAACAATATTATTATACTTTTACTGGTTAAAATCAGTCATTTTAAGGCGCAACGCTTGCATCCCTGTACGGATGAATGGTTATAATGATTCTTTTAATTAATATATATATAATACATATTGAAAGCTAAAGTATGCAACGCATAAATTAGATGCATTGTAAACAGTTTGAGCAAAAATAATCGATGAACTGTCCTGTCATTAGTCTTAGAAACATAAAAAAGATATGTATGTCAGAAATAATTTATCAATAACGAAAAAAAAACAATTTTTCTTTATTTATTTGGAGAAAGTCATCACAAACAAACAAACAATAAAAAAATACATATCATGTTCACGGGCCAACAGCTGCAGCGGCTGTCTACGAAGAAAGCTTCTCTTCAATTAAAGGAAATCTTTTGCGGTGTCCATGATTCTTTGAGCTTCATCTCTCACCCCCCAATAAAAGTGCACTTAGTCACAAAGTAGAACAGGAGAGCGGTAATTGATGTAATTGTGATATAGTTAATTCAGGGGAGGTAATAGTTAGAGGAAGTAAAGAATGGGAGATGAGTGGCGTTAAATAATTGATTACGAAATACTAGCATTGGATGAACTGTAATCGAGTAATGCAAACTGTCGCTAGCATACAGTATTAAATTAGGCATTGCTTGTAAAATTATTAGGCTCGGTTTGTATTACATAACAGCTAACAACTCTTCTATTTCTAATTTTAGAAGTAATCAAGGCTCAAAGTTGTTTAAATGGAGTGTTAAATTACCTTACAAATTGAAGTTTGGAAAGTAAAATTAATGTCTTACAATCTTTTATGTTAGGCTATTATTTCTTAGACTTTTATTTTATCCTAAAATATTATCTGTTGTACTATTCTTTTTTTTTCTTCCCATATTTATTAGTCTCTTAGTCAGAGTTATTTAATAAGTAAGTAAATAACTTTAGTATTATAAGATATAACGCTTATATTATAGCACTATTATATCTGTTATAATACTGTATATTAATAATATAATTATTATTAACAATACAAATACTATAAGTATTAATAATTATACATAATAAAATGTACAATGTGGCAAAATAAAAGTATTTTAATGGTAGATCGTTTAGGCATAAGACATTTTCTGCATTCAGAAATTCTGGCACTAGGTGAACACTAGGATTTCGCCGAGTCGTTGGCGTAAAGTCTATTTATTATGATTGTTTTTTAAATCCTAACATACTTGTATGTCACCGACATTCATTATGCTGGAAAACAATCATAAATACATACGTACACACACATGTATATTGATTTCTGAAATATATAACATATAAATTTGATACATTGTGAACAGTTTGAGCGAAAATAATCGATGAACAATCTTGTCATTACTCATAAAATTATTAAAAAATTATATGTCAAAAATAATTATCAATAGCGAAAAAAAAAAAAAATCAAGAAACAATTTTTTTCATTCATTCAGTGAAAGTCATCAGAAACAAACAGTAAAAAAATACATGTCATGTTCACGGGCCAACAGCTGTAGCGGCTGTCTACGAAGAAAGCTTCCCTTCAATTAAAGGAAATCTTTTGCGGTGCCCATGATTCTTTGAGCTTCATCTCTCACCCCCAATAGAAGTGCACTTAGTCACAAAGTAGAACAGGAGAGCGGTAATTAATGTAATTGTGATATAGTTAATTCAGGAGAGGTAATAGTTAGAGGAAGTAAAGAGTGGGAGATAAGTGGCGTTAAATAATTGATTACGAAATACTAGGTTGGATAGTCTGTAATCGAGTAATGCAAACTGTCGCTAGTATACAGTATTAAATTAGGCATTGCTTGTAAAAGTATTATGTTCGGTTTGTATTATATAACAGCTAACAATTCTTCTATTTCTAATTTTTGAAGTAATCAAGGCTCAAAGTTGTTTAAATGGAGTGTTAAATTACTTTACAAATTGAAGGCATTTATTTGAAGTTTTGATTTTCTGTTAGACTATTATTTCTTACATTTTTGTTTTATTCTAAAATGTCTGTTGTATCTTTCCTTTTTTTTTTTTTTTTTTTTTTTTTTTTTTCTATCTTGGTCAGAGTTAATTAATAAGTAACTAAATAACTATTAATATTATAAGATATGACACTTATATAATACTTGTAATATAAATGTTATTATACTATATTATATATTAATACTATCATTATTAATAATTATATATAATCATAAACGGTAATTTGCTATTGTTAAAAAATACCTGTCACTTACTTACAAATAAATAAATAAATAAATAAAAATAAGAATAATAATTTGATATAATTAACTCTGAAAAGGAGATTTTTTTAAAATATTTTGTTAGTTACTTCGCCATGATAAATCGATAAATAACTAAATAACTATTACTACTATAATATATAACGCTTAAAGTATGCTAATATTATAATTGTTGTTATACTATATATTAAATCTATATACTAATAAAATAACAAATCGCTCTGTCTGTGTGAGTGTGTGTGTGCGCGATGGTTAGAAAAATCTACGGCACGTATGAGGCTCAAAATTTTTATGAGAGTAGCCTAATATTTCTCTTGATGTACCTGAAGCTCAGAATTTTAATTTTTTTTATTAATTTCAGATACATTAATTACGAAATGAAACTCACTTCTATCAAAAAGTCGGGGAAAGAAATCGTTTGCACATGCGCACAAACTCATATACGCACCTAAACGAAAGAAGAAGCATTTTTCGGCGTTTATTTCTGTTTTTGGATCATTTTGTTTAAATCCAAATCAGCCAAACTGCTCGGTGCAGTTAAATTTAACAGACATATTTCGAAAGATCGTACTTTTAGGTCTCAAATGCTATAATCAATTCGAAATAATGTTTCAGTTAACCCTTTAAAAAGAAAAATTCGAAAAGAGTCATTTTTCCCAAAACCATTTTTCACACTTTTGTCAATGTTCCTCCAGGGCGTAATTTTTAAGATGTAAACAAACCAAATAGAAGATCTTAAAGTTGAAATTTTCTTCCAACCGATGGTGTAATTGGTTTTTAAAAAATTGGATTTTAAAACTTTCAAATACTTTGGCAAAAGAAGGTCATTTTGCGACTCGCAGCGAGGATATTTTTTCTATACTAAAATTATCTTAAAGTACACATTTCAGCTCAATCTTTTAAAATCTTTTCAATAGACCAAATTTCTACTTCCTACAAAAAATCGAAACGTTCGAGAGGATAGAAATATTTTTTACAAAATAAAATGTGCGGAAAATTTGATGAAATCATTGAAAAACAAATCGTTTTCATTGTGGTTTTGATTTAGCAAAGCGCAATCCTATAGGTACCGGCAAACAAAAAACATATTTTTGAAGCTTAAAAACATTTTTATAATCTATGATGCAATCATTTTTTAAAATATAAGATTTAACCCTTTCAAATACACCGACAAAAGGAGGTCACTTTGCGACTCTCGGATAGATTATTTTTTCTACGGTAAGCTTATATATTTGAGCACAATATTTTAAAAGCATCTCAATAGACCAAATTTACACCATCTTAAAAAATTTTGAAACGTTAAAAAATTAAAAAATTTAGAAATATTTTTTTACAAAATAAAAAGTGAGAAAAATTTGACGAAATCAAAAGCAATCAGATCGTTTCATTGTGGTTTTGCTTTGGCAGGGCCTCAATTCTATACGTCCTGACAAACCAAAAATATTTTCTTAAAGCTATAACATTCTTATAATCTATGGTGGAATTTGTTTTTAAAAAATATGAGATTTAACCCGTTCAAATACACTGACAAACATAAATCACATCCCGGCTCATGGAGAATACATTTTTGTTACGTTAAAAGTAACTAGATGTCCGTATTTTAGCACAATCTTCTTAGAGCCTTTCAATAAACCAGATGTACATTAGTTACAAAAATTTTGGAACTTTCGTATTGATAGAATTATTTTCTTACAAATTAAAATGTGTGAAAATTTTTACGAATTCAGTAAAAACCTGAGTATTTCGTGGCTGTTTCGTTCGCTTTCTGTGAGCATAGTTTAAAAAAAAAAATCAAATTACATAGAAAATAAAATATCAAACAGCACGTGCTTTCAATTTAGTACCTTTTCGCGATTTTTCAATTAAAAAATATAAATTTTTCCATTTAAAAATATAAATAAAAGATATAAAATTATAGAAATTTGAGTTTAATTTAAGGGACATTTAGAAAACAAATAACACATTTGAAAACTGAATAACATCACGGGCCCGAAAAACGCCGGGGAGGTCAGCTAGTTAATAATATAAGTGTTAATAATTATATATAATCATTAATGGTTATTTACTAAAGTTAAGGAAAAGTAATCTTTAATCACAAAGAAAAATAGGAAAGTCATAATTAATGGGATTGTGATATAATTAATTGAAACGAGGACATAGAAGAAAAGCAATGAATTGTAAGGAGAGACGTTATATTGAGTCGTTCGGAAAGTCATTTCCATTTGGGAAAATTAATTCGTACCGGAAATTTTTGTCCATTAATATCTAAATATTAGATATCGAAAACAATATCTAATAAAAAACAGAATTTTCCGGTACGAATGGATTTTCACAAACGGAAAGGACTTTCCGAGCAACCCAATAAAATTGGTTGCGAGGTTGGATTGTCTGTAATCGAGTACTGCAAGTATACAGTATTATATTAGGCATTCCTTGTAAAAGTATCATGTTCGGTTTGTATTACATAACAAATAACAGCTTTTCTTCTCCAATTTTAGAAGTAATCAAGGCTCAAAATTGTTTAATTGGAGTGTTAAATTATCTTACAAATTGAAGGCATATATTTGAAGTTTGGAAGATTAAATTAATGTCTTAGAATCTTTACTTATTTCTTAAACTTTAATTTTTACCTGAGGTATGTGTTGTATCGTCCCCCCCCCCCTTTTTTTTTTCTTTGTTTATTTGCTAATATCTTAGTCAGAGTAAATTAATAAACAACTAAATAATTATTAGTATAATAAGATATAACGCTTATATTGTACTACTATTATATCTGTTATATTCTATATTAATACTATAATTATAATTTACACTATAAATACTATAATTATTAATAATTATATGTAATCAACAGTGGTTATTTACTATAGTTTCCAAAAAAGTAGTCACTTACTCACAAAGAAAAATAGAAAAGTGATAATTAATGTGATATAATTGATTTAAACGAAGACATAAAAGAAAATCAAACAAATCTGGTGAGTGACGTTAAAGAATTGTTTGCGAAATTCTAGGTTGCATAGTTTGTAATTGAGTAACGCAAACTCTCCATCGTGTAATGTATTAAATTAGAAATTGCTTGTAAAAGTATTAGATTAGGGTTGTTTTACATAATAGTTCACCGGTCTAATTTTAGGAGTACTCAGGGCGCTAAGTTGTTTACACGCATCGTAAAATCACCTTTCAAATGGAGTGGATTTATTGGCAGTTAGGAAAGTTAAATAAATTTCTGATGGTTTATCTCGAAACCTTGCATCAAGCTAATATTTGTCATATTTTACTTTATAAGAGAATATTACTAAAGAAAAAAAAATATACACATTTGCGTTAAAAATGCCTTTGCTATTTTAAGTTGAAAATTAATCCTACTGTTCCAAAAATTGTGTTCTTCTAAATTAACAATTATTTTTTATCTTTTTGCTTTACCTATCTATTATAAGGATTAAACGTTGGAAAATCCATCTGATTTCCAACTTTTTCATACATATTAAGTTTTTTAAGGAGGTATTCCAATCCCGCGAAGACTCTTGTAAACCATTGTTAAACCTATGGGAGATTATTTTTAAATATATCATTTATGTTTCAGCATTTTATTATTATTTATTATTATTGGCAAGCTTAGATCAATATCTACAAATTGCTGTTTATTTACATTTTTTAAACTTTTGAAATCGGTTTTAAAAATGAAAGCGCTTTCATTAAAGAACTGCGACTAAAATCGAAAAAGTAAAGAAAAAGCCTTTGTAGAAATAGATATATAATCAAATTAAAACAATATTGAAATATAGTGAAAAAAATATTGAAATGCAAACGGGATATTTTAAATAAGCTCTTCGATAGGTTTAACCTTAGCAGATTGCGAGTACCTTCATGTAATTGAAGTCGTCCTTCAAGAGCCTACACCACACATAGAAAGAAACACTCAAACTATTGTTAGTCCTGTGCGAGCGTTATTTACAGATTTGTTACTCGTATTTTAATAATTTTAAAAGATTTCTTTTTATTGTGCGTCTGTACTTTTCCGATTTTGGTTACAGTTTTATTTTATATAAATGGAACCGGTTAGAACCGGCTCTTAAAATGTATTTATATATCTTTATATAAAAATAATGTCCAAATTAAAAATAAAATAAAATAAAATAAAGCAAATAAATAAATAAATAATAAAATAAAATAAATAAATAAATAAATAAAATAAAAATATTAAAATTCGAGCGAAAAATATGTAAACACTCCTCCCATAGAATTGTTACTAAATGTTTCTTCTCGTAACTAGTGTAGCATTTTACAGGCTAATTATTATAAATAAGCTGCTAGTTATCGTCATGCATTATTGCCAGTAAATACAATCATTTTCGGTTTTAATAATATAATAATGAACATATAAGATGCATATAAACAATGTACAGCTCATATTCAAAATATTAGAATAATTACCTTTTTTTAGAAATTGAAAATATCGTTTGGTAATTTAATGTTTTTTAATGAAAATATGCAAACGATATTTTTATTAAGAACTTATTGTTGATTAAACTTACTTGTTATCTTAAATTTAATATCATTTTTGAAAAGATTAAATGCAAAAAAATTATTTTGAAAAGTCAAAATATTAGAATATTTATTCAAGTGGTTCAAAATATTAGAATATTTCACATTAATTCTCTTTTAATTATTAACAATTCTTAACTGGTGGCATCATTGATTAAATTCAGACTATTTTATTTAAAATCAGTATTCTTTTTTGCAGGTTGTTTCTTTTTCGTCTTAAAATGGGCCGTGTGAGTGATATTCCTGAATCTACTAAACTTCGTATGGTTGATTTGTATCGGCACGGTAAAAATCAATGTTTTATAGCGAATTATTTACATTGTTCGCAATCGAGCGTTAGTAAAATACTAACACAATATTCAAAAATAGGAAAATTTCAAAATAATCGCCGAAATGGTGGCCGAAAACCAAAAACATCTGCTAGAGATGACAGGAAACTGAAGCGTATAGTTAAGAAAAACCGTTTTAAAAGTGTGCGATTCTTGAACCGAAAATGGAAAGAAGAAGGAGTTGAAGTTTCTACATCGACAACATTAAGACGTCTCCATAATTTTAAATTTGAATCTCGTGTACCGAAAACAAAACCTCTCATGACTGCAAGACAAAAGCGTATAAGATTGAATTGGTCTAAATCAAGACGTTTATGGAGCAATGAAGATTGGAAAAATATATTATTTAGTGATGAAAGTATGTTTTGTGTTTCATATGGTAATCAAGGTATTCGAGTTTGGAGAATGAAGCAAGAAGCATTTGATAAAGAATGCCTTAAACGTTCCGTAAAATTTGCTGCTTGTGTCATGGTTTGGGGTTGTATGAGTGCAGAAGGACCTGGAAAGTTATGCATCGTCTACGAAAAGGTTAACTCTCTGATATATCAAGAAATTTTAGAATATTACATGATTCCATCATCAGAAGATTTACTTGAAGATGATTTCATCTTTCAACAAGATTTAGCGTCCCCACATACCTCGGTGTCAACTAAGAATTGGTTTCGCCAACGCAACATTAAGGTACTTCCTTGGCCACCAAATTCACCAGATCTTAATCCCATCGAAAACTTATGGTGTATAATGAAGAAAAAAACTTCAAGAAAATCCTCCTTTAAGTAAAACTGAGTTAGTGGCACGTATAAAGTCTATTTGGGCTAATATTAACAGAAATGTTTGTAAACACCTTGTATATAGTATGCAAGATCGATTGTACGCTGTTATGAAAGCTAAAGGGGATGCTACAAAATATTAACTACCATTTACTTCATATTCATAAGGTAATATTGTTGCGTAAAATAAAATATTCTAATATTTTGAACCAATCAAAATTTTATTCTAATATTCTGGTGTGTTTAAGGAAGCTGTATACCTAATTTATTGTGCTGTATTTTATATTTTATAAATGTTAAAATCTTATCTAAACATTCCAGAATTAATTTATAAGAAATTTAATTGCATTTACTTAGTATAAAAAATAAATAAATGACAAATAATTTTTTCTTATTACTTTTTCTCAATTATTCTAATATTTTGAATATGAGCTGTACATAAATTTTTACACATTTATATTTCAGTTTACCTTTGTCATAAGATGAATAAAATAACATTTAATAAAGAATGTGTAAACATGATTAAAGACAAGAAAAAAAAGAAAAAGAAGGAAAGAAAGAAATAGAAAGAAAGAAAGAAATAGAAAGAAAGAAAAGGGGGGGGGGAATAACATGCTGGCTTTAGCAACTTGCATTTAAAATATTGAATACCGTTTTATAATTTTAAAATATTCAAAACCAATACTGTCTTTCAAAATTATGCCAGAAAAATTACATTTTAAGCACATTTTAGTTTTGTGTTTTAGCACAGACTTTTTATTTAGAATCTTGTGTATTTTTAAAATGGAAACATCATTATATTTGAGACATTGTAACTCAAATCTTTGAAACATATTTTCTGTTTTCCCGTTTCATCTTTCATTTGTTGTTTCAATGTCAAAAATGACAAATTGCACATTTATATGAAAACAGATAGAAAAAAAATCCCTCTAACGCTGAAACATCTCAGTTTAAAAACTGATGCAAAAGCATATAGTTTTATTTATTTTATTTTTTCATGTTTATCCAGCTGGAGATTTCCTGTTAAGTGTTAAAAATAAGATATAGCCCTTAAAAGTAATGTTTTAAAAATAATATATATGTCATTTCATGTTTAATTGGATGTAATATAACTTCTACCTACTGTAGATTCTGTCAACATACTTTTATAATTATGTTTAACAGACTTCTACAGATGTTTGTATAATTAATTATGTTATGTAGGCTTCATATATATATATATATATATATATATATATATATGTATGTATATATACAGGGTGATTCCGAATTTTTTTTACAATAAAAGAGGGGTGATAGTACACATCAAGACAAACAATATTAAATAGGAGACCAAGGGTCCAAAACGTTTTCCTAAGGAAATAGCCGTCATTAAAGTTTAGGGACCAAAATTTCAAATAAACATAAAAAACGGAAAAATCGGTCGATTGATTTGCGGTTTTCACTAAAGTTATTTTTTATGTCGGCATTTTCTAGAAATTAAATTATAAAGATAAATTTCAAAAAATGCCGATAGAGGGCGCTTTAGACTTTGGAGTAACGAACAACTATTTTTTGACGGTATTTTTTGCATCTCATTAAATGTTTTCGTAAGCTTAGACTCAAACATAAATTTTGAGCTCAAAATCTGTAGTTGGGAGTGGTTAAGTAACACAAACTGAGCTGTTTTCAGAGGGTTTAAATTTCAAATGATTATAAAAAACGGAAAAATTGGTCGATTGATTTGCGGTTTTCACTAAAACTATTCTTTATTTAGGTATTTTCGTGAAAATAAATTATAAAGATAAATTTCAAAAAATGTCGATAGAGGGCGCTTTAGACTTTGGAGTAACGAACAACTATTTTTTGCCATTATTTTTTGTATCTCATAAAATGATTTCGGAAACTTAGACTTAAACTTAAATTTTGAGCTCAAAATCTGAATAGTAGGGAGCGGTTAAGTAGCACAAACAGAACTGTGTTTAACGGGGAGGGGGAGGTTCAAATTTAAAGTAATTATAGAAAATGGAAAAATTGGTCGATTCGTTTGCGGTTTAAAATAAAACTATTCTTTAAGTCAGTATCTTCTTGAAAATAAATTTTAAAGATAAATTAAAAAAAAATCCGTTAGAGGGCGCCTTAAACTTCAGAATAACCAACAATTCATTTTAATCATTATTTTTTGGTTCTAATTAAATGCTTGCAAAAGCTTTTTAAATGTTTTCGGAAGCTTAGATTTAAACTTAAATTTTGAGCTCAAATTCTGAATCGTTATGAGGGGTTAAGAAGCGTAAACTGAATTGTGTGCAGGAGTTGAAATTTAACCCCCCATCCTCCTTGAACACAGTTCAATTTTTCGCTTCTTAAACACTCCCAACGATTAAGAATTTGAGCCCAAAATTTAAGTCTATGCATTTGAAAGCATTTAATGAGATTAAAAAAATAACAGTTAAAAATAGTCGTACGCTACTCCAAAGTTTAAGGCGCCCTCTATCGGCATTTTGTGAAATTTATCTTTAAAATTTAATTCCAAGAAATTGCTGATTTAAAAATTAGTTTTAACGAAAACCGCAAAAGAATCGACCAATTTTTCCGTTTTTTACAATTATTTGAAATTTGAACTCTCTGAACACAGCTAAGTTTGTCTACTTAACCACTCCCAGCTATTCAGATTTTGAGCTCAAAATTTAAGTTCAAGTCTGAACTTACGAAAGCATTTAATAAGACGCAAAAAATAACGCCAAAAATGAGTTGTTCGTTACTCCAAAGTCTAAAGTGCCCTCTATCAGCATTTTTTGAAATTTATCTTTATAATTTATTTTCAAGAAAATACTGATTTAAAGAATAGTTTTAGTGAAAACCGCAAATCAATCGACCAATTTTTCCGTTTTTTATAATCATTTGAAATTTGAACCCTCTGAACACAGCTCAGTTTGTGTTACTTAACCACTCTCAACTACAGATTTTGAGCTCAAAATTTAAGTTTGAGTGTAAACTTACGAAAACATTTAATGAGATGCAAAGCATACCGGCAAAAAATAGTTGTTCGTTACTCCAAAGTCTAAAGCGCCCTCTATCGGCATTTTTCGAAATTTATCTTTATAATTTAATTTCAAGAAAATGCCGACATATAGAATAATTTTAGTGAAAACCGCAAATCAATCGACCGATTTTTCCGTTTTTTATGTTTATTTGAAATTTTGGTCCCTAAACTTTAATGGCTTTTATCTCCTTAGGAAAACGTTTTGGACCCTTGGTCTCCTATTTAATATTGTTTGTCTTGATGTGTACTATCACCCCTCTTTTATTGTAAAAAAAATTTGGAATCACCCTGTATATATATATATATATATATATATATAAATTTACTGAATTAAAATTTTGAATTTTTTGTGATGGTTAACCATACAATATACATAAACCATGTAAAGAAAATCACATAATACTTCTCATATATTTTTTTAAAAAATTTAAAAAATAAAAATTATTTAAAAAAGTGGAGAAATTTAAAATCATTATAGTTCAAAATATTATTTGTGGAATATCCATTTTTTTAAAAATAACCAGAAATACCTAAATTTTAATTCCGATTCAGAATTTTAAAAAATAATATATTTTTTAAAGAATTAAAACAATAAAAATATTTAAAGTAAAATTTCGAAAATAAAAATGACATAATTTTTATTTTAAAAAATCATATTTTCAAAAGTTTTTTTTTTTCAAACAGCATGTTACAGGGAAGTTAAACAAGCCTATTTCTTTTTCAAATGTCGTTAACGTGTTATACTAACAAGGTCTTTGTAGTTTTCACTTTTATGTTTCCCAGCTACATTTTGTACTATTTCTACAAATTTTTACTAAGCTATTGATTCTCGGGCATCGTTTATACGAAATTTGTGTCCTTTATGAGTTTACGGATCTTTATCGAATCAAAATTTCTGCTTTATGTTTTGCAACTCAGACTTATAAATATCATGCATTTGACTAACACCTAATATGTAACAAAAGCATGTGACATAGATCTAATATATCTAACCTAGATCTGATGTATCAGAATCAAATTCGTATTTAGATTCTGGAGATCAATTTTGTATAGGAAAATATTTACTTCCTAAATACTAAAAACATTGTTCCCCAGTGTTACTTACATAAAAAACAATTATAAGTAATTTTCAATAAAACCTAAAATATCTCTTTCTTCTAAAACACTTTTTACAAAATATTTCCAAACTATGATTTTAACGTCAGAAATCTGACTTATAACTCTGTTAAATGGTTCAGTAGCTCTGAAGTAGAAAGGATCTTCAACAGTTAAATGAAATCGTACCATAAGGCCATGAAATGTAGCAGTCGATCCGACAACTTGAAGTAATTCTCTCAAATTCTAAAAGGATTTTCTTAATTGTTATAGTTGAAGGTCTGGGATTAGTTTAAAATTAAAAGGACTCAATCATGGAATAAAATGGATTAGTTTCTTCTTTTCTAATATTGATTAGTGACATTTGATATCTAACAGTTGTAAATTTCCAAGTGGTGAAAAATGTTCGGACCACGATTTGAACCACTCATTAGGACTTTCTTCACCCAACTGGAAATTTACAACTGTTATGATATTTTTATCAATTGAATAATTGTATTAAAATTTTAATAAAATATTTGATATCTAGTTTAATATTTACACTGTAAAAAAAATGTAAATTTACGGTACTTTACCTTGAATTATCCAATAAATTAACGGAATGTGTCATTTTTTCCACATAAACGATCAACTCCAGTATTTTTTGTGTTTTACGGGCAAAAACCGTTAATGTAATGGCAAAGTCCGTTAATATAGGAATAAAGTTCGTTTTTTACGGACATTGTCTGGAATCTCTGCTGCAGCTTTTTTCCAATGTATTGCTTGCGAAGTGAAATTTTTAGAAAACGTGTTATAATTAAATACTTAAAAGATTTTTTACAATTACTTTGAGAAATATCTAGAAAATATATAATTCTAAAGGTATCGATTAAAAAAAAAAATTACAAAATATTTTATCGACCATGATTTAAAGTTAAGAAATTGTATGCAAAACTCTCTTATATCTCAGTAAATGAGGATAAAAGATAAAAAACGCTGAAAGTCCAAAAGAGGAAACTTTTCACGATAGCGAAATAATGAAAAACTTCTACGTCTGTCACTTACAGCGTTTTCCATTTCATCATTTTGGCTCTTACCTCAACACTTTTAATTGTAGGTCCCTAGCTTTCTTTCTTTTAGTGTACTTTCTGCTCTTTTACTGTTCTTAAATACCTACGTTAATATGTCTTTTATTTATTTATTTAATCTTTGTCATCTTGCTTTAAATATCCCATTGATGTAAATAATAACCGCGCATTTTATCACTGACACTGTTAGCGTTCTCAAATTTACTTCGTATGGCACTTTTAGCGTTCTCCACTTCACTTCGTATGCCATTTTTAGCGTTCTACACTTCACTTCGGGTGGCACATTCAACCAGCATTATCTTTCAACTCTATTTTTAACTTATTTATACTAGGTTTAGCACTATTTTTTAAGCTTCACCTTTAGAACGTTTTCTCTTTTAAAATAACAATAAGAATAATATATTTTTTTAAATACTTTTAGTCTTTTTATTTTTAGTTCTCATTTTTAAAATAAAAAAAAATCTTCAACAATTAAATAAAATCGTACTATGGGACCATGAAATGTAGCAGCCAATCCATCAAATCGAAGCAATTCTTTCTAACTCTAAAGGGATTCTCTTAATTGTTCTAGTTGAAGATCTAGGATTAGTTGAAAATTAAAAGGATTCTATCATGGAATAGAATGAATCAGTTGATTATTTTCCGATATTGATTAGTGACATTTGATATCTAACTTCACGTTTAATGCATGTAACATAAATTCTAGGAAGCGAGTTTTAATTAAATGCTGAAAAGATTTTGTTAGAGTTATTTCTAGAATTTTCTCTAAAATATAAAGTATAAATCTAACGATGTCAATTTTCCAAGAACAATTTCTTATAAAGCATTTTTCAAACCATGACTTAAACATAAGAAATCGCATTGGTAACTCTGCTAAATTGTTCAATAGTTCTGTAATAGAAATCATCTCCAACAATTAAAAGAAATCGTATCGTGGGACCATGAAATGCCTCATCCAATCCATCAACTTGAGGTAGCTCTATCAAATTCTAAAAGGATTCTCTTAATTGTTCTTGTTGAAACTAGTTTAAAATTAAAAGGACTCGATTATGGAATAGAATGGATAAGTTTTTTCATTCACGATATTGATTAGTAAGATTTGATATCGAATTTCACGTTTAAAGAATGCAAAGTGAAATTTCTAGGAAACATTTAATTTGTTTTAATCAAATGCTTAAAGGATTTTTTTTCGGTTACTTCGAGAAATTAATAGAAAATATAAAATATATTTCTAAAGATGAAAATTTTCCAAGAAATCTTATTTTATAAAATATTTTACAAAACATGACATAATATTTTACAAACTGGAAATTTACAAAAACACGGTGTTTTACAAGCATGAAATCGTATCTGTAATTATGCGAAATAGTTCAGTAATTCTGGAACAGAGATTATCTCCTTCTGCAACAATTAAAAGTAATCGTGCCATGGCGCCATGAAATGTAGCAGTCGATCCATCAACTTGAAGTAATTCTTGCTCACTCAAAAGGGATTCTCTTAATTGTTCTGTTTGAAGGTCTTGGATTAGTTTAAAATTAAAAGAACTCTATCATGGAATAGAATGGATTAGTTGTTTCTTTCTCGATATTGATTAGTGACATTTGATATCTAGTTTCACTTTTAAAGTATGTGATGTGAAATTTTTAGGGAACGTGTTTTAATTTAGTGCTTAAGTGATTCTGTTTCGGTTATATTGAGAAATTTCTAGAAGTTATAAAAATCTTAATGTAAACTTTTATCTATTTGATTTAAATTCATTACTTTGTGATAAAAAAAACTCACCTAAATATGCAAATCTGTGTATTCGGTTAAATATACAAGATGACCATGATAGTACTCAGAGTGTTCTATAGTGCAATCGAGATAATAAAATGACGAAGATGAGAAAAGAATTTTTTTAAGAAGATTAAACAAGACGGTGGACGATTAGAGTTGCAAAAAGTCCGTTTATTCCCGGGTTTATTTCCAATGGACCAGGTTTATTCCCAAAAAACCCGGTTTATTTCTAAAAAATCCGGTTTATTCCCAGATTTAAACCGATTTTTTTTCTAACCTTTGCAACGCTAGGGACGAAGGAATCCGCAAAAAATGTAGTACCAAAAGTCACCGCTAGGTAAACATGTGGTTTTATGTAAAAGAAAAGATAGTTTTAAATAACCCAGAATCAATACTTAATAAATAAAATTGCTTTTCATTTACCAAACTTAACGAATTTAGTATTGATTCTTTATTTTATAAACTCTTTTTTATGTTACGCAGCGCCACATATTCCCCTAGCGATGATTTTTGAACTAATTTTCTTTCGAGGAATTCTACACCCGTCTTGTTATTCTTACAAAATTTGTTGTCATTTTCTCAATTAAATCGTACTACTGAACCCTTTGACTACTGTCAGTTTAATTATGCCCACCTTGTATATCAATTATTAGTAAAATTATAGAAATATTTTCCACACATTCGGCATTTTTTTTTTCATATAAAATTGCGTTTTTCAATAACTTCGGTAATTATTCTTTGTTCTATTTGCGGATATATAGTTATAAGACAAGTAAAACATTAACATACAGGCGAAGTTAGAAAGGTATTAGTAGAAATATAATCATTATGGAAAAATTTAATTTTAAAATAAAATTTTAAGCCCGCATAAAATTATTTAAAAACTTGATACACTCATAATGTGTTAAATAATACTAAAATATGTTAAAGGAAAATTTAAAAAAACATATATATAGAACAAATTTAATCACACATTATTATTATTTTTTTGTTTTGTTTTTATTTAATTGAAAAAACATTTAGTTTTAAAGTTCGCTATAGTCTTAATAATCTATATTAAAGAAAAATATAAAAAATTTCTGGAACAAAAAAAGTGTTTTTTTTTTTTTTTTTTTTTTTTTTTTTTTTTTGTAACGTTTTTTAAAAAATAATTGTAGAATTAATATTAAGAAAGTCTTTTTTTTTTTTTTTTTTTTTTTTTTTAGAAAATTTAAATAATTTATAAAAGAACAAATTCAATCACATATTAATTTTTGTTGGCTATTTTTATTGAATTGAAAATAAAAGATGATTAGTTTCAAAGTCCGCCATTTTCTTAATCATTTATATTAAAAAAAAAAAAAAAAGTATAAAAAATTTCTGGGACAGTAAAAGTTTTTTTTTTTTGTAACGTTTTCTAAAAAATAATTGTAGAGCTAATATTAAGAAAGTCTTTTTTTCGCCATAAAAAAAAGTCAAGATAGTACTTAACTTTAAGGTTGAATAATTCTGAAACAGGAACACTCTTCAACAATTAACGAAAATCGTTCCATCAGGCTATGAATCGATGTAGTCTATCCATCAACTTGAAGTAAGTCTTTCAAACTCTAAAGGGATTTCCTTAATTGCTTTAGTTGGAGATCTGGGAATAGGTTAAAATGAAATGGGCTCGTATATAAAGCGATCAGGGCAGGGATGAAATTAGCCGTTTCTTTTAGGATATCGATAGTGAAAGATATGTAATTTATTTAATAAATGGATTTGAGTGCCTATTATAAAATGAGTGTTTAAAAAATTTTTCAGTTTGATAGTTAAATATAATCAGTGTTTTCCCTGACATTTTACGAACGTTAGTAATTTGTCTAATTAAAAATAAAAAACATTCGCCAGATGCAAAAATATGTAGCAATATAGATTTGCCGTGTAGCACAATATAATAAAAGATTAAAATAAATATATGTATATATATTTATTTTAATCTTTTATTGTACTCCTTTTTTTTCAATTTGTTCTAAAATAACCAAAGTTTTTATAATTGTGACAATGATTGTTATCAATCTAATTTTAACTATTTGCTACAAATATATTAAAAATATGCATATATTAAGTATCTATGCATATGTATGAAAAACGAAAAAGAAAAGAAAAAAAACAAAAACTGAGCACAAGCAATTTATCGAATCGAATCGTTTGTTTACTCGCCAAATGAAGAATTCAGTCGCAATTTGGCGCAATGACGAGCGACAGCGAGAACCCTGAATATAAGTAGAAAAGCATCAACATGTCTGATGCATTGACTAATGAATAAAATAAACTAAAAGATTGAACTTTAACTCAGAAACTGGCATTTTGCACAGCTATTCTCTATCTGAAAATAGCGAAAAATTTCAAACGGACATTTTTTTTTCTGTGTATGCATTTTGAGAATTTAAATTCATAAAATTAAAATATTTTTCAAAATTTACCATTGCAACTTCACATGTTTCTGTATCAAAAGTCACAGGAAAATGATTAAGGTTTGTATCATTTTATTAAGTTTTTATGAAGCTTAAGGGAGCTTAAGGGAGCTATCAGGTTGAGCAGCCTAAAAAATACAATAATTTGAGCATTACTAAAAGTTCTGTAGTTTCAAAACCAGTTAATGGAATACAATTTTTTTATTCTATACTTTCATGAAATACAAATGGTTTAAAAACACATTCAAGTATATATATTTAGCAATATTAAATGGTTAAATTTTAATGGTAAATTGATGTTTTAAAAATATGAATTTTCAAATATGCAATTTGCGCGAAAGATTTTAAAAATTCTACTGCATATTTACATTTAATGCTCAGATAAAGAGCCTGATTAAGGCTTGAAAGTACTAAGATATTTTAAATAAAATTAACTATTAACATCTTTATTTGTTTATTTTAATCACCTTTTAAATAAAATTGAATGTTTTAAAAATCATATTATATATTTTGTGATTAAAAGAAGGTGAAAATTGCGTTCCGACGTATGTTTTTATTTTATAGGTATATAGAATTTCATTCAATTTAACCCGGGAAAACTCGCTAGTGAGAATTTCTCTTATGGTGCCCGATCGCTTTTCTTTTACTTTACTTGCACTTAGGGGCCGCTTCACTCAAATGAAAAGACCCGTTCGCTAATGCTAATCCTATGGTAGAAATTTATAAAGATATCTCGGTTGCATTTTAATATTTTTAAATGATCCTTTTTGCATTGGATAGCTGAGATTGATATGCATGCAGGCCGTTTTTTATTTTTGTTTCGATTTTGTTATTTTTTATGAGGGTGATTTCAGTTTCCAAACCGGTTCTGAAAATGAAATCATTCTCGTAAAAAATATCTGTAAACGAAATCAAAAAAGTAAAAAACGGCCTGTATTCAGATCAATTTCAATTATCCAATGCAAAAAGGATCATTTAAAAATATTAAAATGTAACCGAGATATCTTTATAAATTTCTTACATAGGATTAGCATTAGCGAACGGATCTTTTCATTTGAGTGAAGCGGCCCCTTAATATCAACATTTTTGTTTGGCTTAGTACTTTTATTCACAAAAGAGGTAAAGTAATCGAAATCAATTTTTGAAATTTTATTAAAATGAAAAATGTTTTAAATAAAAGTCGTAAGAAAGGTACGATGGAGAAAGAAAATCTCATGCAGCCAGTTCTCCCGGGTTAAGGAAAGGGACACTTGAAATAATAGATGAAAAAGCTAATGGAATTAACTACGAGTATTAAATAAAAGCAGAAAATAATTCAAATTTTAATCATATTACATGTCAATATTAAAAACATTATCATTGTAATAAATTACACACTTTTTTTAATTTCAACATATAATTTTTTGAGTTACAGTTTGTTTTATAATCTAAAAGTGTTATAAAATAAATGCATTTTTTTATGTATAATTGGAGTTAATCTGTATATATCTGAAAATAATTGTAAAATATCTTGAATTTTATCCAAATTTAGGATCACTACGCTTTCAATAATAAATGAAAGCTAATGTAACTAACTATGAGTATTAATAAAAAGCAGAAAATATTTCGAATTTTAATCCATAGGTGCCAACCTGATATCAGTTATCCGTAATACGTGCGTTAATTCGACCCTAGTTTAAAGAATTTCGAACCAGAATTAGTTCAAAGAAATGAAATTAAATATTTTCAACCTAGATGCCTGAAATTAAATAAATAAAAATCCTTAAAATAAATTTTGTGGTTTGAAATGAGTTTAACCTGATTAAGCAAATCCAGGTATTACGGAAGATTAGTTAAAAGTTGGCAGCTATGCATATTGCATGTCAGTATTAATAAAAATATTATTCTAATAAAGCATATACTTTTTTTCATTTCAACATATATATATATATATATATATATATATATATATTTTAAGTTACAGTTTGTTTTATAATCTAAATATGTTATAGAATAAATGCATTTTTTATCTTTAACTGTGATAATTAAATTATTTATATTTCCTTTTTAGGTAAGTGAATTCTTTTGAAATATCTGATTGGTTTTAAAGACAGGTAATATATTTTTTGCAGTGTTATGGTGTGATGAATATGTTTTTAATCTAAATAAATTAAAACGATAAAATTATTTAATTTTTTAATAAATTTTAAATATTAAAATTAAAAAAAATGAGAAATTTTATTGTGTGTGTGTTTTTTTATACAAAAAATATACTTAGCTATCACAAAAGAAAAAAAATAATCAAAATTTTAGATCAATAATTAAAAATATTTTTAAATGTGTCAACAGTAATAAATAATGATTTTTTTAAACTTTCTTCTGTTACAAACAAATCTTTTTTTTTTTTTTTTTTTTTTTTTGCTAATGGAATTATAAATTCTTTAGAAAAGGTTTTTCTTATTTCTTGCTCTCTATCTTTTATATATATATATGTATATATATTAGATAGTATTGTTACAGTTTTCACAATAATTCACGATAAGCAAGAGAGTCCATACAAATATTTTAAACATCGCAGCTTTTGACGGCTTTTATCTTTTTTATACAAACATTGTGAGAATAACAAAAAGATGGCAAAATGCCATGTATTGTAGGTCCTTCACCTTGAGAATATCATACATAAATAACCAACCTTAGTAAACATTCTGAAAAGGAATAATGTATGAAGGCTTATGCATATTTTATGCATTTTAAGCAAAACCTTTCGTTTTGTCGTAAATTATCTCGATAAATTAAAAATAATCTTTTTTTTTTTTTTAAATGCATATTTTTTTAGACAAACATTTTCCTTCGAATTACTGAAATAAAAAATGTATGTTACTTATTTTGTTTAATGTTTAACTCTTTCGTGTCCGATTACGCGCTTACATATTTTTAATTTTGAAGAAAAAATACGTATATATATACATTAGTTTTAAACATGTAAATTATTGCAAATGCGGACCCTAAAGCAGCTCTCAAAAAATTACAACATATATATATTCAAAAGTTGCATGGAGCAGCAGGTGTATGAAGTATGAAACTTTTGATAAAAAACAAGAAATATTAAAATACTAAAATAAAACAACATATGAAGGACACTAGCTAAACTATAAGCTTTTATTCATCAGTAAGCGGAATAGCTCTATGTATTCGACCCATTTTTTAATTATAAAGTACTACTGGCAGGTTTCGTATTACGAGACAAACTTTATATTAAACAGAAAGCAATGCATGATTTCTTTTTAAATTTTATGTTAAATAACTAAATTATCAAAAACTATTATAAATAAAATCATAATAAATCTAATAAATAGTACTCCCTCTGTCCCAAATTAGTTGCAACATTTAGGTTGAAAATTTTGTCCCAAATTAGTTGCTACATTTGAAGTAGGTGGAATCATAAATAACTCCTGATGAAGTTTAGTAGATCGAAACCAATAAAATTATAATAGAATGAATATAACGGTGTATACTTTGTGTCAAAAGCGATGTTAACTCGAATTTAATGTACAAGAAAAAGAAAAGAATAATATTTAGCGCAACGCTGTGCAGGAATGTTTGAAACGATATTTGAAAAATTTTAAACTAAGACTTAATGCCATAAAACTGTAGTTATTAAATTCAATGTTCATCATAATATTTATCATCCTATCCCGTTCACAGAAGCAGGCATAGACGTCAAAATAAAAGATGAGGAAATTTAAAATGTAAGTTTACAAAAAAAATGTAAACGCGGACAATTAAAAAAAAAAAAAAAAAAAAAAGAAAAAAAAATGCCACTGAGCAAAATTAAAGATGTCCCAATAACACAAAGACAATCGCTGCAAAGATTATGATATGTTGTTCTAATTCGTAAGCCAATATTACACAGGATTCACAAGACGGAAAAAAACTTTGGAGCGTATTTTATCCATCATTAAGGAAATTCTAATAGAAAAAAAATAAGATCGACAGAATTTGATTTTGTTTGACACATGTTTATGCTAAAAGATCCTTTTCAGAAATGTTCGTAAATATATTCACGATTGATCAGTTTGAAGATAGTTTTATGTGATTACTGTTTAAAAAGTCTTTAAAAATTGGGGCGTGGCTTAAGAGAGTGTGAATCGGGATTTTTAAAACTAATTAATTATTTATTTATGGAATGATGGAGAGAATGTTAGGTACTTAAATATTGTTGATTGATAGTATAGCTCTCTGAAAAATGTTCAGAAAAAATCATAAAGTCATAAATAGCAATAAAAAGTTCAAAAGTATTCAAAAGTCGCAATTAATTTGGGACAGAGGTAAAGTATATGAGAGAGTAAAATATTTCAATTTTCTTAAAAAAACCAAAATAATTACAAAAGTAAAATGCAAGCGAATAGTCGCTTTCATTTTATTTATATAGACAGTATAAATACTGGTTTCACTGAATGTTTGTTTTGGTGATACCCGAGTTACTTTGGATTTATTCATAAAAGTATATATATATATATATATATGTTTATATATAGAAAGAGAGATGTTTTTTAGTCCAGACATGTTATCGAATATGTGGAATAATTACCACTTAGGTATAACAAATATTTTATAAACTAAATTTTCTGTTTCAAAACGAGTTAATTTGACTTGAGTCAAATTGAAAAATTTTTCGCAAATGTGAAAATAAAATAAATACATGGAATGAAATATTTATTGAATATATGAAATAGACAAATACCACTCAGGTATAATAAATATTTTATAAAATAAGTTTTCTGTTTCAAACTGAGTTAATTTGACTTGGGACAAATTGAACAATTTTTCGTAAGTTAACCCCTTAACTGGTTTGACCGAACGGCGTTCGGGCAAGACGAATTAGCTTATTTCATCATTTAAAGCTTTTTGACACCACTATTGTTTTTAAGAAAATTATTATATCATTGAAAGACGGAAATATTTAGACTAAATTTTAGGTATATTTTATATAAATAATAGTGGTGTGAGTCTGCTATTTTCAATTTATTGAACGGAAAAGAATTAACCAATTAAAGGGTTAAAAAAGTAACAATAATACACTGGTGTAAATTGAATTATCAAAACACGGTTTTTTAATCAAAACATTTATAATATTAACTAAAAGTGAATGAAATTTAATTCATTATACATGCTATGTACAACAAATAATTTAGAAAAATAAAATTTCATGTAAATTAATAAATTAAAACATAACATCAAAAATTAGATTTTAGTAATATAAAAACATGGAAATTGATTTATGAAATGTCACTTTTAATGGAAATTAGTTATTTGTAAAGCCGTCTTTATTCATTAGGGTTTCTTTTATTCTAGATGGCATTAATAAAACAATATTTTGGATACATTTCTGATCAATTAGTTTCCAGTTTTGATAGATTGAAGCTTTCAAATCTACAAGTGATGTGTACTGCATCCCATTTGCATAAACCATTCAAACAAGCTATCCCTAAATGTTTTCGATGGGGTTCAGATCAGGACTAATAGGTGGATGATCTAAAACAACAATATTCTGTTCGTCAAACAAATCTTTCATTGCATTTTAAATGTGAATATTTGCATTATCTTGCATGAAGATACAATCTAAACCATAATATTGGCATGCAAATGGAAGAAATAAATTTTCTAAAACTAAATTATAATCAAAAGAGTTCTGGCGACTGTTTAAAAATACAATTTCACTTTTGCCAACATAAGCAATCGCTGCCGAAATCAACAAACTTCCGCCATCAAAATTTCTGCTGAATGTAGATTTCGTAAATCTCTCCAACAATACTTCAAACCATCTGGGCCATCCAAATTAATTAATTCATTTTTCGTCAGAGAAAATCACTTCCTTCCAATTTCCACCCATTGCCATTGACTTCTAGCAATTGTGCAAACGCATTTGCTTGTGACGCAGAAGTGACTTTGGACTCGGCTTCATTTTTGACCATCTCAAGCTCCATGAAGAATGGAAAATTTGCCTAACTCTTCTAGAAGTAACAGGCAGGGATAGGTCCGCGCAAATCTGTTTTGAACTGTGACCAGCTTTCGATACAAGCTGAAGAATCCCCCCTTTTCTGTCTCTTGCTTAAACGTGGATTACCTTTTTTGTCAAAATTTTTGCCATAATCTGCTAGATCCTTTCTATAGTTATATATCACAATAACAGACCTTTTAATTTATTTACTAATTTCTGGGTCAGACTTTCCAGATTCGAAATATGCATCGATTTTACCTCTTTCTTTTTCAGAAAAAATCTTTCGTTTACTCATCGCAAAAATTGTAATTGAAATGTATTGCTTTCACTGTACAACGCTTTTTATGTCTACTTTGCAGGTCACGTTACCTTGTTTTATGCAAATTTTTGTCACATTGCTTCGGAATAACCAATAAAATGTGATATTTCATAAATCAATTTCCATGTTCACATATTACGAAAATTTAATTTTTGACTTTTTGTTTATGTTTAATATTATGTGTGAAAATTAATTTTTGTAACAGATTTGTCACACGTACTATGTATATATCATGGAATTTCATTCACTTTTAATGAATATTATAGAAGTTCTTGTAAGGAAAAAAAAAAAAAACATGTTTTCATAAATCAATTTTCATCAGTGTATACGGAATATGTTATTGAATGTATGAAATGGATAAATATCACTTAAATATAATAAATATTTTATAAAATAGATTTTCTGCTTCAAAACGAGTTAATTTGACTTGGGTCAAATTGAACAATATTTCGTAAGTTTGAAAAAAGTAAAATGACTTTATTGTGCAATACAACAATTAACAATTATTTATCTGTTTCATCTCATTTGCCATCTCTTACTGTCAGTAATAACCCAAGTTAGCAACGGTTCCCCGAAGATCATGACATTTCGGCACGGATCAAAAGACTGGTGTGGGATCCTTCCAACACATGTCATTGGCATGTTCTTGTCAGACTGTTACTGTAGATGACACTTTCTTTAATTACCCTTTCAAGATTTCTTTATTCAGACCCTGAAAAAACAAAAAAGAAAATACTGTCACATCTCTTTAATATTTTGTTTTTATACTTGTCTTTAATTGGGTGTATATTTAATCTCATCTTGAACGCGTCTTGGCTTCGCATTGCAACTGACACATGTTGGGAATTTTAGTATATAGATTTTTTTTTTTTTTCTGTTGTTACAGTAGCGCGAGGGCTGCGCTAATTGTGAGAATTATTTATTATCCAGGGATGCTGATTAATGGTAGGCGCTTTAAAAAGAAGGCGGAGGTCGTTCAGATGCGTTGTAAAAACGAATTCTGAGAATGTAAAGAAATAGTATAGCTGTTTAAGATGTACGATCTACTTGTAAACTTGTCGTATTAAAGGATAAGAGAATGTTATGTCATTATTTTGAGGATTTTTAAAATAATGAACGAATTAATTTGGCGATGTTTGTACTTTACTAGAGTGATGGCTATGCCCGTAAAAAAAATTGAGAAATGAGAGGAAAGTATGTTCTTAACTACACATAATGAATGAAAAGGTGTTTAAAAGAAAAGGCTGCTTAGTTTATTTTTTATCAAATAAAATAAAATTAATTATTCATATTATTAAACGTAAGAACAATCAATATCTGATTAAAGCATAAAAGAAAATCCTTTATTATTTAACACAATATAAATATAATCTTAAAAATTGATTAATAATTTTGTAGTTTATGATAAACATTAATAATGAACAATTTAATTTATCATCTTTTTTTTCTATAAATGGGACGTATCATCATCGTTCAGATGCGTTGTAAAAATGAATTCTGAGAATGTAAAGAAATAGTATAGTTGTTTAAGATATATGCTCTACTTGTAAACTTGTCGTATTAATGGATAAGAGAATGTTATGTCATTATTTAGAGGCTGTTTTAAATACATGAAAGAATTAATTTGCCAAGGTCTGTACTTTGCTAGAATGATGGCTATGTCCTTCCAAAATTTGAGAAATGAGATGAAAGTATGTTCTTAACTTAACATGCCATAGGGTCATTCCACACCAAATGAGCAAATCAGGTGTGGCTGACATGTCACAGATTTTATTGAAAATCATCATATAAGTAGATCACAATCATTTACGAGGAAACGCAAAGTAGTAGAGTTCAGACTAGTTTATTTCAGTATAAAAATTTACATTAAAGTTGAGACGAAATCGAGGTCTTGTGTACATGCTTGAAAATTCAAGTTTGATTATTTGCCGTAGGAATGGAAAGATTGTAATAAAAATTATTTACACTTAAGAATGAACTATAAGTAACAGATTAGCATAATTTAGTAATTGTATTTTTATTTTATAATTTTAAAATAAATAAATAATAAAAAAATCGTGGAAAAAATAAAATATTTCAGTTATATGTTTTAAAATGAAGGACACTTTTTCCAAATTAAAATTTTTTTGCTATTATAGCTAATTGAATATATTTAATACATCTATAATTTAATTCATGCCTTTTTCATTCCTTTATGAGAAAAAAAAATAAATAGTAAAAACTGCTGATTAAAAAGTCAACATTTTTTTCATTTTTTTGGCGACGAATAAAAGCTTTTAAAAGTTTTAAACTCTTTGATATTACAGATAAAAGTGTATATTTTAAGTATACGGAGTTTTATTCTTGCTTTCAGTTTATTTTTGCCTCGAGAATATTTTAAATTTGTATAGAAGAAAAACGATTTTTTTTTTCTTAAAATAACTGTAGTTTAATTTTAAATTCAAGTAGGAAACATAGATGGCAGCACCCGTCTATTATTAGCAAGAAATTTGTAAAAAAGCGCGTGTTTTCAAAGAAAGATTGTCTTTAGAATGTCTCAAATATTAGTTTTTTGAACTCATTTTTGTTATGTTAGAAATTAAAAAGGCAGTATTGAAACTTTTTTAGCGTGTCATGGACTTATTGATTCTTATGCATTTGTAATATTGTTGATGTAGGGGCTGTCCTTTAATTAATTTTTGAGGTAACATAAGAGGAATAATTAAGATTTTGTCATTTTTTAAAAAAGTTTCTAAGTTTTTTGAAGATGAAGGAAATAAATAACAACTTTGAAACTTTGAGAATTCGATCTTCATACATAGTACTACATCTTGCATCGATTTCACAGATGTTTTTTTAAATCCTTTAATTTTTATAACATTTCAAAATTTTTAAAAAATTACAAAATTTCAATATTTACAACCAATTTATGATTAATTATGATATTACCAAATTATTGTTACTCAATAAATATAAAGATTGCTATCCAGAGATTTCAATATTATAAAAAAACTTCACTTTTGTTAAATAGTTTTCAAAATATAGAACTTGAAACTTACAACTTTCGACGATTATCTGCAAGCCATTCTATATCACAAGTTTTTTAAATGTCCAAAATTGATAAAATAATTTATTTTTCGTCAAAATATTGTGCACACATACATTTGAATATGAAATGAACACGTATCTTAAATTTTATTAAAATCGGTTTCTATGCAGCCACGGCTTTTTTTACATTTTTGCTCATTTGACATGGAATGACCCCATAATGATTGAAAAGGTGTTTAAAAGAAAAAACTGTAGGTTTGCTTAGTTTATTTTTTATCATTTTAAAATAAAGTAAAATTGATTATTTATATTATTAAACATAAGAACATTTAATATATGATTAAAGTATAAAAGAAAATCTTTTTTTATTTAACACAATAAAACTATAAACCTAAAAAATGATTAATAATTTTGTAGTTTTTGATAAACATTAATAACGAATAATTTAATGTAGCATATTTTTTTTCTATAAATGGGGCGTATCAACTTCGTTCAGATGCGTTGTGAAAACGAATTCTAAGAATGTAAAGTAATAGTATAGCTATTTAAGATGTATGCTCTACTTGTAAACTTGTCGTATTAAAGGATAAAAAAAAAATTATGTCATTATTTTGAGGATTTTTTAAATACTTCAACAAATTAATTCGCCGATGTTTGTACTTTATTAGAATGATGCCTACTATGTACAAAATTTGAGAAATAAGATGAAAGTATGTTCTTAACTTAGCATGCCATAATGATTGAAAAGATGTTAAAAAGGAAAGGTTGTAGGTTGTTTAGTTTAATTTTTATCATTTTAGAATAAAGTAAAATTAATTATGTATATTATTATTCGTAAGAATATTTAATATATGATTAAAGTGTAAAAGAAAATCCTTTATTATTTAAAACAATACAAATTTAATGATAAAAGTTGATTGATAATTTTCTAGTTTATGAAAAACTTTAATAATGAATGTCTGATCTTTTTTTTTTTTTTTTCCTACAAATTGGGCGCATCAACTAAATGTGAATTTTAAAATACTTTTTAACACTTAATAAGTTTTATGACGCATATAATTTTTTTAATTATGTCCATTCAATAACTATAATAAAGTCAATGGAATATATATGTTTCAATTAAAACTCTACATTATTTATGCGCAAAATTTTGAAGATAAAGCATTTTCCACACAAAATACGTTTTAGCAATTACTAATATTATAAGTAGGTCACATATATAATTTTAACTGTCAATATCCCGTTTGATGTGTATATGTAAATAAATATATGTATATATCTGTATATATATAATTTTAAAATTCATTCTTATTCAGTGCTTTATGGTATTTTACTATTAACTACATTAAAAAAAATTTTCAAATACTTAACTGTGGCAGCTAGAAAAAACCTTCGACATAATCCAATAAAGAAATAAGTATTTTTACGGGTCGTAATTCCTCACAAATTTCAACCACAACTTTTGTTTTCACCGATATGTTTAAGAAATTTGAAGAAATGCGAATTGCTAAAACATATCAGACAATTCTATAACTTTCTCATATATTTTAGTTTCGTGTAAATCATTCCTATAAATTATCAAGCACACAATCACAAAAAATTGGATGTGCAATGTACTATTATCTACCACTGTAATTGGGTAGTTCTCCATAAATCTAAAAATGTGTTGACATTTCAATATACATAAGTAATTTGAAGAAATTCGAGTTGCTAAAACATATCAGATAATTTTATAACTTTCTCATCTCTTTTAATTTTGTGTAAATCATTCTTATAAATTATCAAGCACACAATCCCAAAAAATTGGATGCGCAATATACTTATAATCGTCAACTGTATTTGGGTGGTTCGCTATAAATCTAAAAATGTGTTAAAATTTCATTTTTCTTTTCTTTTTTCAGGAACAAGCGAATTCAACACTTTAAACGAACCAAAATTTTAGACTCTAATTTCTTTATAATGAGATACTCGTCAATAACTTATTAACTTAACCCTTATTTTGAATACTCATTTTTATTCTGTGCTTTATAGTATTTTACAATCAACCACATTAGAAAAAAAAGTCCTCTTTCAAATATGTCGCATTCCCTTTTAGTCCACACGACTTTGAAGAATGTTCTTTTATTTTGAAAGGCTGCCACCACCGATATAATTACGTGACATCGGCACGCTATGAGAAACTTATCGAAAGAATACTAGCTCACTTAGTTAGACTTAACTAATAATTTATTTACTCATTATTTAAAAATAACAAAACAATATTTACATTTAAGAACTCAGATATAGGTGATCCGGTCCGACATTTAGTTAAACACAGCTAATACTTTCTGTGTACTGTTAAACTCCTCAATAAACTTAACTCAATTAAAACCTCAACTTTCGCACTATGCTAGTTAAATTTGATTTAACAGAGACTACTCTTAACCTCCGTGTACCTTAGCTCTATACTCCAACAGTCTCACACAATTTAAAACACACTCTGTACGGAAGCCCTGCTCAGGAAAATGCCAACCTTTCACCGCGAGGTCGTAATTGAGCATTCAGATCTCAATACTTTCAGTTGCACTAAAAAAGCAATAAATCTAATCTTTGAAGAAACACTGTTTCCGACTATTGGTGGGACTGGAACAAAAGATTGCTCTTTAAAGTAATCTCTTTAAATGATTTTTGAAGGACGAAACCCATCAAATTGACAAAGGAAGGGAAAGTTCCTTGTGCAATTATCTTCCCCATCTTCAGTTGTAAAGCTGTCAACTAATTTCGCGTTCGATTTCTTTTTTGCAGTTCAAATTCAGTGCACTGAAAAAGCAATTATACATCAAACGCGCCGACACGAAAGTTCAGAGACAGCGACGCCTGACCACAAGAAGTGGTCAAATGTGTTTGGACCTTACCATCAGACAAACCCTCTCTCAACGATTTCTGCTAAAAAACCCAAAAAAAGAAGGGGTTCTGTCCTTGAACGAAAGAACTACTCTCTCTTCATCGCTTTCGTCACTGTGACGATCATTATATGGTTAGATAGCTGGTGTTTTTTTTTTTTTTTTTTTTTTTTTTTTTTTTTTTGTCTGACTTATTTCAGGTATGCATTTTGAATGGCAAGAGAAACCCCACTCTATTGATACAATACATTCTTTTAACTAGTACTATCTAAATCAAACTAGCCCCGATTAACTTTCTGATAAGAAAAAAAAATAACTCCCTTTACAATCTAAAATCACTTTACTAAATCATTTCTAAAATTCCCAGTACACAGATAATGACATGAATAGAACACACAAGTAAAATAAATATCGTTAAATAATATCGTTCATCAGCACCTGACAAAATACCTAAAGTTGACCACTAGTAAAACCTTCATCATAATTCAATAAAGAAATAAATATTTTTCACGTTGTAATTCTTCACAATCCAGACCTCAGCTCTCGTTTATACCAAATTAAAATAATTTGAAGAAACGCGAGTTGGGAAAGCAAATCAGTAAATAAAACATCAGATAATTCTATGGCTTTCCCATCTCTTCTAACTCCGTATAAATCATTCCCCTAAATTATGAAGCGCACAACCTCAAAAGATTGCATGTGCGGTATATTTATTACCTACCACTGCGTTTGGGTGGTTCGCTATAAATATAAAAATGTGTTTTGATGTTTAAAAAATTGTATATATATATTGAGCTTTATGGCGTTTTATAGAAGTACATATTTTACGCCTAGATTTATAGACTAAAGAAGTATCTAAGAATAAAATGAAATATAAAAACAAGAAATGACCCAAGTATGGGGTGTGAAGGAAATCTTGAACCGGTTTATTCTTTTTTATTATTATTATTTATTATTATATTTTATTTTATCGTCTCCGCCCCCAGCTGCCACAAGACAGACCGCAGACTCGTCCGCCGTGTTCATTAACACCCTGCAGACGATTTCGTCGTTCGGCGACCCCCCTGTAAATGTGGTCCCACCCCCGGGCATCTGCTCGGAAACCCGTTTTGAACAGGAGGTATCTCTTGGCGCCAAACTGTTAATAAAGAAGAATGGTTGCAACAATGTAAGCTTTTTAGAACGAAATATCTGACAATGATATTGTTTTATTCTTGACATGCTTGATGAAATAGATAAATTTAATATGATTCGGAGATTAACTGTGATTAGAAGAATCATTTGTAAAATTATATTGTTTCTCTTTCTGTTAGCAGAATGGATAAAAAATCTTTCAGAGAAAGATTGTTGCTTCAGAGGTGCTGTTTCACCTGTCAGTTATCCGCCTTTTTTGCGGGATGTCCCAGTTTATTTTGTTTAGTTTTAGTGTACCCCGTGGGGCAGTTTTTTTTTTTCACGCTTTTTATGTAAAATGTTTCATTTCATGTATATTATACATGACATCTTTTGGAATACTATCAGAAGAAATAGACATGAAGATTCCAAATGGCATATAAAACAAATGTATGTATAGTAAACCTTCTGTTAACCGTTTAAACGCCAATGTTCCCAGATGGGAACACTGCATTATTTGTAATACGAAACACATATTTTCCAACATAATAATTGTGTCCTTATTTTGCCTATAAAATATAAGGCTGATTTGAACTTTTGAAAAAAAATATTTATGTTTAAACATTTATCACAGAGAGAAGAAAAATGTAATTTCATTAATTTGAATAAAAAATATATTATTTACTTTTATTGTTTTCTCTATATTACTCACATTTGAACGCTAGGAGTCTAAATGATTTTGAATTCGAATAAATACTTAAGAACAATATACAATAGCATATAGCGGAAAACAATTTGTTACATTTGAATAAGTTGTCAATCAATAATTATGTTCCAAAATGCGAACACTGAAATGAAAACAGCCCCCCCCCCCCAAAAAAAAAAAAAAAAAAGAAAAGAAAAACTGCAGAAATATATTTTTTTTGTTAGTTTCTAAATTTTTATGCATAAATTGAAACATTTGAAGCTGTAATATAGGAAAAACAAAATTATAATTGCATTGCGGTACTAATTCGGAGTGTAAACGGTTTTAATTGATATCAGGGAATCGCGATATTTGGAGCAGAGTTGCCAGATGGGCTACTTTTTTTAAATTAAGAATCTTGATTAGCACCCTTCTTTTAAATGATTAAATGCATCATTTAATAGCAGGTTAATTAAGCCAAAAACAAAGGGATTTTTTTCAGTTTCAAAAAAGTGGTGCCAATCAAAAAATCTGAATTTAAAAAAAGTAGCTCACTGGTAACACTGGCTCGGAGGTGTCTGCTTTTCAAAAGTAAATATATATATGTCGCACCCAGTATCATAAAAATATCCGATAAACAGAGTTGTACACTGTTCGGATATGTCCATTATGGAGGTTTTACTGTAATATGTTGTACTTAAGTAACGATCATGCACATTAGTATAGGCAAAAAAAGATAATTCTGTTTTACTAATCTCATCGTCAAAATGTTTACGTAGTTTTAGTAGAAGTCATTTTCTGTACTTTCTACGCCACAACACACATACAAAAAAAAAAAAAAAAAAAAAAGAAAATCATTTATCTCTAACAATTCATTTATCTGTAACAATGTACCATTTATTAATATTTTATTCCGAATTTTTAAAGTTTATCTTTCATGTTTTACTAGATATGATATTGCATGTAACAATTTCTTGTTTAAATAGAAATCATTTAATCTCTGTTAAGACTGCCATTAGTTTTTTTTTTTTTTTTTTTTTTTTTTTTTTTTTTTTTTTTTATGTTTGTGAGATGTTTTACATTTCATGGAATGTTTCATTACATTATTGTTAAGATCATCAAATATTCCCTAAGCTTTTATCTACCTTAATAACTACTTTTATTTAAAAGCTAATTTTCTTTAACAATATTATGCATATAATCTTCTCTTTCTTATTGCTGTAATGCCATACTTAAATCAATATGTTCTAAATTTTTTTTAAGGATATAAAAAAATAAAATAAAAATAAAAAATACAAAGAAAAAAGACGAAAAAAAATCGTTTAATCCATGATGAATAACTAGTAAAATAGTTTTTTAAGTTAAAAGAAAAATACAATCTGCGACGGAGGAATACAAAGAAAACTGTATTTTTTCATAACATAAATTATTATATAATGTGTCTAGATCATGTAAAAGCTCTATTTTTGTGTTGTTCTTTGAAAGCTTTTACGTATTTTTATTTATTTTTTAAAAATTCTATTCACGTGCATTGCAACTAAAGTAAGGTAAACCCATCTCTATTTTTTATGTTTCTTATTTTTGGTGGATTCGGCAAATGCTCCTTTCTCAGAATACACATATATATGTTACAGGCCAAACCCGATTTTAGGCCAAACTAGATTAGCCTAGGCCAAACTAGTCTATCCTAACGCCCATCGGATAAACTAATTTTTCCTAGGCCAAACTAGTCTATCCGAAAGCCCATCGGATAAACTAGTTTTTCCTAGGCCAAACTAGTCTATCCGAACGCCCATCGGATAAACTAGATTTTCCTAGGCCAAACTAGTTTGGCCGAACGGTCATTAGGCTAAACTAGTTTAGCCTGCTATTCATTGGTTTGAACTAGTTTAGCCTAGGCCGAACTAGATTGTCCTAGACCAATTCAATTTGGCGTGATATTTTTTAATCTAAAGACCGCCACGGCGCCAACTTTCTAATTTTGATCTATTTTATCCCAGGCCGATGCAGTTTGACGCGATTTTTGCTCACAGACTATCAAAGCCTGAGAGCTAATGTGCTCGCAAATTCTGTGTATGTGTATGTACCATTTTCGTACGTATGGCCGTATGTACGTACGTATGTACCTACGTGTGTACGTAATGCGATAACTCCTGATAGAAATGTCCAATTTGCTTCAAATTTTGGACATAGATTTATCCTGATAATGAACTTTTTTGATTAGTTTCAGGGGTTCATTGAATAAAATTAAGGGGGGGGGGTACAAAAGGCTAATCCGCACCCCCCCGCCCCCCCCACACACACATACACACACACTTCCTTAGTTTAGTTAAGTCAGTTTTCCATGCAAAATGATCAAATTTTATTAGAATTTTAGGTATAATATCATTTTGATAAGGTACATCCATGATCAGTTGTGGGTGTTCATTGTTTACGTATAAAGAAAGGAGCAATGGGAGGTAACACTCTTAATTTATGTAAATAGGTTTTTCACAGAGAATTTACCGATTTATTTCAAATTTTGGATGTCTCTTCCTTCTGATAAGGTGTTTACCTGATTAATTTGGGAGGTTCTGAGATATAAACGTAGAACGGATTTTTTTTTTCAATCGGATAGAGACTTTCGGTTTTATGAAAAGATTTTTAATTCGTAACAGATATTGGTTTTTGCACACATCACTTCAGGCGAAATTGTTCATATTAAGAAATTAAATATCCGAATCCTTTTAAAAATAAGAAAAAGCTTAAATAAAGCATGGCACTTGAAATTTAGGATGGAGGGGGGGGGGGGGGGGGTAGAGTAAGAGGACGCTAGATTATTTTTTTTTAATCTCAGCACTTTTTAAGGTTTTAGCTGATAATTAAATATTACCATTATTTGAAACTTTTAGAAACATAATAAAACATGATGTTAAATATTTAAGAAAAAAGATGCCGCGTCAAATACCACTATTTTCTATTAGTAATTTTTGTAAAAATGTTAAATTCTTGTTGGAACTGTTTGAAACTTTGTGATAGTTTATAACACATGATAAAAATTGTAAAAAAAAGTCCCATTACGAAAGGGAAAGAGGGGGGGGGGACGAAGAAAATCAGGAAATATAAAGGAATTCTAGGTTGATCTAGTTGAAACTTTAAGATAGTTTATGACACATGATATACATTTATAAAAATGTGTTCCGCGTTTAATGCCACTATTGACGAATAGTGATTTTTGAACGATTTATATGAAAATGTAATCAGAATCAATTTATATCAGGGACTATCTGAATATAAATTTATATTAAATTCCGTTCATTAGTTCTTGAGATACAGCTATTGTAAAAATTGTTAAAAATGCAGCATAGCATAGCCATGTTGAGTGATTTACTTCAAAATAGAAACAACACCAACTCATCTCATGGACGAACTGAATCTGATGTTTGATGGAAATTCGTGTATTAGTTAAGATAAAGCTAATGCGTAAATCATAAAAAATGCAAAACAGCAGCTCCACTTGATGAGCGATTTACACCAAAAACTAATCAGCATCAATTTAGATCAGAGACTACCTGAATGTAAATTTTTATTATATTTCGTGCATTAGTTCTTCAGCCGCATCCCTACAACTTGCGACAGTGTATAGCAGGTGTGCTGCACACGTACTGCCGAATGCCCTCTTCCTTTTCGAAAGAACTTCGAAGCGAACGAAATTCAAATCGTAGCATGCGTGCTGTGTACGCACCGCCGAATGTAATCCTCCTTTTCGAAAGAGCCTCGAAGCGAACGAATTTAAACCATAACCCCGCTGCCTAGGCCAGTCAGATAGCGGGCGAAGCCAGCAAGTTTTAACTAAGCCACGTTATATTAGTTTCTCATTCCAACACCAAGGAGTGCACTCTATTATTAACAAAACTGTATCTGAATGAAACTCCGTTAAACAACCTAATAGTAGATATGTTACTTGAGGTCGCGGTGCTTTAAAAGCTAGAATTTCTGTTATATTTCGCGATTTTGTTCGCATCCACACCCTCTTTCACGCCAAAAATGTGACTTTTTTTTATAAATTTATATCAAATGCCATAAATTGTGAAGTACAGTTTATGAAACTGTAAGTTTCAAAATGTTCCAACAAGAATATAACATTTTTACAAAAATTACTATTAGGAAATAGTGGTATTTCGATGCGGAATCTTTTTTCTTAAATATTTATCATACTGTTTTTTTCTCTTCGAGGTTCATTCTCTTCAACATACGCCCGTTTCGAGATTTTATATAAAACAAAGGGCCCGATAGCGGGCGTAGCCGGCTTATTTGAACTAAATTGCATTCCAAATTCCAATACTTGGGTGCTTGTGTTATATTAATTCCACATTAGTCCGTTATATTAGTCGCTATATATTAGTCCGACGTACGTACGTACATAAGTATGTACATACGTACGTACATACATACATACATGGTTACATACACACACACAGAATCTATGAGCACATTAGCCCTCAGGCTTTGATAGTATGTGAGCTAAAAGCGAGTCAAATTGCATCGGCCTAGGATAAATTAGATCAAAACTAGAAAGTTGGCGCCGTGGCGATCTTTAGATTTAATAAAATCACGCCAAATTGAATTGCCCTAGTACAATTTAGTTCGGCCTAGGATAAACTAGTTCAAACCAATGAATAGCAGGCTAAACTAGTTCAACCTAATGACCGTTCGGCCAAACTAGTTTGACCTAGGAAAATCTAGTTTATCCGATGGGCGTTCGGATAGACTAGTTTGGCCTAGGAAAAACTAGTTTATCCGATGGGCGTTCGGATAGACTAGTTTGGCCTAGGAAAAACTAGTTTATCCTATGAGCATTAGGATAGACTAGTTTGGCCTAGGAAAAACTAGTCTATCCGATGGGCATTAGGATAGACTAGTTTGGACTAGGCCAATCTAGTTTGGCCTGAAATCGGGTTTGGCCTGTAACATATATAATAAATACTGAAAAACAAATCATTTATTTTGTATTAATAGAAGAAAAAATAGTATAAGTAAACAGGGTTGCCATAAAACAAGTATGCTGAATTGAAAAAATTATCTTCCAAATTTGTTAAGTTAATTACATGAAAATCATTCTGAAACACATTTCTTCATATCAACGTATTTTTAATTTTTAATTGAATTCAAATATAAGTTTCCATTTAAAATCTGATTTTCTTTGATTTAGAGTAAAGCAAAGTCTTAGTTAAATTCAGTTGTATTTGGGAACAGAACAAATTGTAATTAATCCTTTTTTAATTTTAATAACTTTTCTTGCATATTTTTTTAAAAAAAATTTAAGAGAGTTTCCTTTAAAGTTAAGAATATTTTTAAAGCGACAGTAAATACATATTCAGATTTGAAAATTTTGATCAAACTGCTGCAAATCCCATTACAGAACTTGATGATATCCGCTTTGACATGTTCATCTGAAAAACAGAATTAATTACTTACAACTTTCAAACTACTTTCAACTTTCTACTAGCTTGATGATAATGGGTCTCATTTTGTACAAAACCTTTCTCTTAATAAAATTTTATTTACCATACACTGTTAAAACTAAAGGTTACATATGGCACTCCTATAGAAGTGAAATGCTTGTCCCGTCAGTGACACCCCTAAGGGAGCCAGAATTGCATCCCTAGAGGTGCCCTAAGGCATCCCTTGGCACCACATGGCACCCCAAGGCACCCACATGGCACTCTATAAGCTGCCATGGGGTGTCCTAGGGCACCCCTAGGGGTGCAATTCTGGCTCCCTTAGGGGTGTCACTGACGGGACAAGCGTTTCACCCCTAGGAGTGCCATATGCAACCTTTAATTTTAACAGTGTATGCTCTTCCTTTGGTACAAAGACACTAGATAATGTATTTCTTTTCTTTTCAGTTCTTCTGACAAGTATTGATTCGTCAGATAATTATCTGACATTTAGCATTATGGTGAGTGGAAGTCATTTTATACCCAATCATCTCCATCAAGCAATTTTGATCATTTAACATGACTTCCAGCAAAAAATTATGATGAAAAACGGATCGAATTTTCGCTACTTGCAAGGGAGATCTAGAGAATCTTATACACATTCTACATCTTATAATCTTGCTTGGACTGTACAGGATCGAACCCACAAATTTTGGTTTCAAGCTACATTTATTTGTGACTTTTACGACGTTTATTTATTTGTGACGCTAAATCCAAGTATGAATTTCTAAAAAGTTTTCACCAGGATTGAATATAGAATGTATTGTTATTTATAATAACAAGTTGTTAATGTGATTTGTTCCATTGGAGATTTGAAGATGGTCCAAATATTCTAATTAAGAAAATATTTTCTCTTATATTTAAGAAAAGGATAACTCGGTTTTGGAAATGCCCGAAAAGAAAAAAAAAACATCAAAATTTCCTTAAAAGCTAAATAAATTTAAAAAAAATCTAAATATGTTTTTTAAACATTTCTTCAAACTGCTTTCTTGGAGTATCAAAATCCAAACCATTTGGAGTATCAAAGTTCCTCTCTTTAAAGGATCAAACTTCCTATCAAATGATTGCCTGTCATTACGCTAGATTTTCGACAGTCAAACAGACAGAATCTCTGTTATATTTATAGGTACATAGGTTGAAATTCACATGCTCATTATTTCTTATATATTCAAACAAGAATAGGCTCGTCCAATAAAACGAACAATTGTTTTGTATTTTAAAATATATATATATATGTTACATTTTCTCTTCAAATTACGCCTTGACACTTTAAAAATGTCATCTGGACATACTTAAATTGGTACTAGATTTTGTTTTTATCTCAGACTTTTCAATCTCACGTTTAAAGCAATAGATGTGGATTTCTCCCGGGAAAAGCAGAAAAAGGTAGCGCGCCATCTAATCGCATTGTCCAATAAACGGAGTCACTTTACGCGCCAAAAGGACTGACGCCGAATCATGAATTTTTTTCTTTCTTCTTTCTTTTATGGAAGGTTTTTAGTAGTTTTTAACGTTCTGGGGAGATTTATAGAAGAAGAGGGGGTTTAAGTTTTCTTCGACTTCTGTTTGCTTTTGTTTCAGGTTTATATTTCTTTCTATTTTAGTATTTATTTTTTGTTTGTTTCACGCCTTTTTTTAGTAGTTTTATTTACTGAAAGGTTGAGTAGGGATTTATTGTATCCACCCTGCTCTCCTTGCAGAAATATTAAATTCATGCATTTTATTTTTAACTCAAAGAATAAATATTATTCGATAAATGTGAAATAAAGCTGAAATGTTGCGGATTTTTTTTAATTCATTCATTGTGACTACATTATATTACCATTTTGAGATTAATTTCTAATTCTAAATTCAGGTCGCTAAATTTATATTTATTTTCTATATTTATTTTGTAACGATTATTGGTTAGATATTACTGCATCTTATCAATCTATCTGAGTTAACTCCTTAATTCTCGCTCCCGTGATATTCACGGGCTGTGATCTTCATGGCTTTTATTCAGACTTGTTTCATTCCCTGCAGTTTTATAAAATAATGTAATTGTCTTTATTCTGGTATCATTTTACTTGTCATTAAATAAGATGAATATTTCATTTTCAAAAAAGTGTTGGCAATAATCAAGCTGAATTTTTATAGCGTAATTTAACGCGACAGTTAAGGGTTAAACAAAATGGTTGGACCAATGGTTGCTAATTTTTGTTCTTCGTTAGTCGACACTATGAAATGTCTACTTTGCCTACCAAAGTCAGCAAAGTTTTTTCCCCCTGAAAGCACAACTATTTGTCCGCTGCTCTTAATCTTGCTCAGATACTTCTATGATACCATTTGCCAACCCAATCGTTCCCGATCCTACAATTTCGTAGTGGTTTCCACAAACTACCAACGATGGGTCAACTCGGAACAACGATGGGGATCGCAAATTCAGCTACCTTCATCTGTTAGTCGAGTATAAAAAATGTTTAAAGGCGATGACGTTGAACAGATTAATTCTTCGATTACACAGACACAATCATACAGAAGCCGAGCTCATAATATTTATAGGTCAAAATTAACTCATATACGCCTCTGCTTTTACCGTTTGCCAATCAAACTATTCCCAATCCTACAATTTCCAAGCGGTTTTCACAAACTATCAACGATAGACCAACTAACTATGCTATTCGGTAATTCAGTTGGTTCTTCTGTTAGCGATGCATAAAAATAAATGTTAAAGAGTGACGCCGTTCAGCAAAGTTATTCTTCGATGCTGCTAACCCAATCATAGATAGGCCGATCTCACATTGTTTATAGATCAAAATTAACTCAGATACGTCTCTTCTTTTACCATTTTCTATTCCAAAATTCCCAATTTTAAAATTTCCTAGCGGTTTTCACAAACAGCAAACGATGGACCAACTAAGGATGCAAATCGATAATTTACCTGCTTTATCTTTTGTGGTGTATAAAAAAAGTGTTAAAGGCGATGATGTTCAGCAGACAAATTCTTCGATTACACTTACACATACAGACGCTGATCTCATGTTATTTATAAATCAAAATTAACTCAAATGCGCTTCTGTTTTTACAATTTGTCAATCCAGCCTTTACCAATCCTACAGTTCCTAGCGATTTTCACAAACTACCAACCATTGGCCAATTAACTAGTTACTCGCAAATTCAGCCCTTCATCTACTAGTGGAGTATAACTAGAAATGTTAAGGAGCGATGACGTTAAGCAGACTAGTTCTTTGATAATGCTGACACAATCATCCCTAAGCCAAGCTCATAATGTTTATAGACTAAAGCTAATTCAAATACCCTTCTGCTTTTAACATTTGCCAATCAAACTATTCCTAATTCTAGAATTCCCTAGTGGTTTTCACAAACTAACATCGATGGACAAACTAACAATGTTACTAGGAAATTCAGTTGATTCATCAGTTAATGGTGTGTGGAAATAAATGTTAAAGGGCGATGACGTTCAGAAATTATTCTTCGATCATGCTAACACTATCAAGCATAGGCCAAACACATCTTCTATATATATCAAAATTAACTCAGATACGCCTCTACTTTTGCCATTTGGTGGTATAACCATTCGCAATTCTATAATATTTAAAACAGTTTTCACAAACTGCTAACGATTGGATAACAAACTATATGCCAATCGAAAATTCAGCTGCCTTATCAATTAGTTGTGTATAAAAAGATATGTTAAAGGGCGATGACGTTCAGCAAACAAATTCTTTGATTTCTAAGTTTTTAAGATATTTTTAAGTATATCCTTACTTCCATTCAAAACAACACACATTCATAAACGTCTGTTATTTTTAACGCTTTTCAAATGTAAATACTTACACTCTTTTCAATAATTTCCTTCCCTATCTTGTACATGTCCACTGAGAAAACTCGGAATCAATTGAGAACCAATACAATTTAATTTCTCGGAATTTCATTCGTTAATGCTATTCCTCCGTGACCCAATCTTCAAATGTCCTTTTGATGAACCTTATTAGAATGTTATTTCGTTGAAGGTTTCAATAGAATAATCACATTTATTTGAGAAAAGTTACTAAAAGCAAACAATTCACTTGTTTATTTTCCCGTGGAAGTAATTGCATCGAAAGAAATAAATATCTTTTGAGTTTCAAGTGTCTGACTTCAGACGTCGACTATTATGCGAATTTGGGAAATTACTTCCGTGATTTTATTCCCCGCGAACATAAAGAAAATAAATTTTGATAAACATTTTCATTAAATTGCTTTTGCTATTATAAAAAGAAATATTTATTTTATTTTTAACAACAGAATAAGTTCGTGTTCGCTTTTCAAAGTTTTATTTAAGATTTTTTTTTTTAAGTTTCCGATGCTAAATTGTTTTTTCTGTTACGTTAATTTTTTTTTTAATCTTGATAAATTTATTTACAATAAAAATATCAATTCATACATAAATTTAATTTCAATTATTTGAATTTAGAAAATTATCTAAATAAAATTATTAATTATTATTATCATTATTATCGAAGGAATTTTATCGAAAATAAATTTATCTTATGATCATTTTTAAATCATTGAATTTTAAAATTTATTGTTTTAAGTTTTTAAAAACAAAATAATAATCTCTTTACAATTGTCATTCAAAAAACAATTAATTAATTATAACATATTTTTTAAAAATCTGCTTACTTCCATCAAAACAATGCCCATTCATAAGCATTTATTGATTTCTAATGCTTTTCAAATGTGATTCCTTACATTCCTGTCAATGATTTCCCTCCCTATTTTGTATATGTCCACTGAGAAAACTCGGAATCAATCGAGAATCAATGCAATTCGATTTATCTGAATTTTATTTGTTAACATTCCTCTGTAATCCAATTTTCCAATGTTCTACCGACTAACCGAGATTTATTGGATGATTACAAAAGTTTAGATAGCTCAGTTCATAAAGTAGATTCAGTAGTCAAAATCAGGTAATTTTTGTCCTGGTTATAATTTTTAAATCATTGCGTTTTAAAGTTGACTGATTTTACTTTTTAAAAACAACTTTAATTTCAAAATAATACTCCCTTTACAATTGGCACTCTAAAATCAATTGCGTAATTGTAACATATTTTTAAATATCTGCTTACTTCCATTCAAAACAATGCACATTAATAAGCGTCTGTTATTCTAACGCTTTTCAAATGTAATTACTTATACTCTTTCCAATAATTTCCATCCCTATCTTGTACATGTCCACTGAGAAAACTCGGAATTAATCGATAATCAATGCAATTTAATTTCTCGGAATTTCATTCGTTAATGCTATTCCTCTGTGACCCAATCTTCAAATGTCCTTTTGATGAACCTTATTAGAATGTTATTTTGTTGAAGGTTTCAATAGAATAATCACATTTATTTGAGAAAAGTTACTAAAGTCAAACAATTCACATGTTTATTTTCCCATGGAAATAATTGCATCGAAAGAAATAAATATCTTTTGAGTTTCAAGTGTATCACTTCAGACGTCGACTATTATGCGAATTTGAAAAATTACTTGCGTGATTTTTTTTCCCCATGAAGGAGTGTAAAGAAAATAAATTTTGATAAACATTTTCATTAAATTGCCTTTGCTATTATTAGAAGAAATATTTATTTTCTTTTGAGCAACAGAATGAGTTCGAGTTTCGCTATTTGAATTTGTATTTAAGATTGAAGGAAAAAAAAGTTTCTGGTGTTAATTTGTTTTTACTGTTACACATTATTATTATTTTTTTTAATCTTGATAAATATATTCTCAATAAAAAATATCAATTCATTCATAAACTTAATTTCAATTATTTGAATTTAGAAAATTACCTGATTAAAACTATTTACTATTTAGTCCGTTTTCTAATTACATCCCGTGTGCAATTTTATGATTAAGTATAGTGAGTGGTGTCATTTTGTTCCTTATGTCTTGTAGACTAAGAAAAGCTATGGTGGACATCTGGGACCCGCGACTGGGGAGGGGGAGGGGGAGGGGAAGGGTTGAAAAGTGCAAGGGGAAAAAATTCCATTTCATAAAAAATAAAGAAAATTAACAATAAATATTAAAGTTTAAAACATTTATAGATTAGGAAAAATATTTGCGGACATCCAGGACTCGCGATTGGGGAGGGAGAGGGGGAGGGGAAGGGTTGAAAAGTGCAAGGGAAAAAATTCCATTTCTTAAAAAATAAAGACAATTATGTATAAATATTAATGTTTAAAACATTTAAGATTAGGTAAAACATTTGTGGACATCCAAGAGCCGCGACTGGGGAGGGGGATGGGGATGGGGAGGGGTGGGGGAGGGGAAGAGTTGAAAAGTGCGAGGGAAAAATTCCATTTCATAAAAAATAAAGAAAATTATTTATAAATATTAATGTTTAAAACATTTATAGATTAGGAAAGACATTTGTGGACATGCGGGACCCGCAACTGGGGAGAAGGAGGGAGAGGGGAACGGTTGAAAAGTGCAAGGAGAAAAAATCATTTCATAAAAAATAAAGAAAATTATGCATAAATATTAATGTTTAAAACATTTATAGATTAGGTAAAACATTTGTGGAGATCCAGGACACGCGACTGAGGAAGGGGAGGGGAAGGGTTGAAAAGTGCAAGGGAAAAAATAAGTAATAAGGGTAATTGAAAAGGAACTGAGTGATGATAAATACTAAATGATACAAATTTTGCAACGCTAAATATTGTTTATTATCTTTGTATTGTTATTCTATATTAAACATCATATACCTAAATAGTAAAAACTTTCAAATTTTAAACTGCAAGTAAAAGTTTAACTTCAGAACAAAGTAGGATCATCGGTATCACTGTCATCATAATTTACATCATCAAGGCCTCAAACATTATCGCATTTATCAGTCTCACCCGAGCATGAACACATTTCAGTTACAAGGTGTGACTATTTTGTGAACATTTTGTGAACATTTGTGAAAATTTACAGGGTGCTACACATCTTGACTTGACACACGAACAACGCACCGATTAAACCAGTTCTTGAGGAGCACATGGCATGATACACATGACAGGTAGGTATTCTTTTTCCTTTATCATCCAACCAAAATCAGTTGGGGGTGGAATATTAGTTTTTAAAAGGTGTGCTCTTTGCAGGCCCCTATTACTGCATGGGCAAATTAGGACTTTGCCCATGGGCCGCGGACCTTAAGGGGCCCCCGAAATCCATACATTGCATTATAAAATATTTACTTTCTTTTCCCAATTCCATTTCCTCCATATGTTGAAATTATTAAAATCATCTTAAAGTAGTATAACAAACTGCTAAATTTATATAAAATATTTTTGTTCTGTACTAAGGGAAACAAAAGGTGTACTTTTACTAATTAAGGTATTTAATTTAGAATTGATGCAAGTAAGAATTTTCTTCTATTTATACCAAGGTGCGAAAATATGTTTATGCATTACACAAACACAATGAGTGACCATCAGTTCTATTGCAGCAATGTTGCATTGATTCGAAAGAGGCCCCGTAATTTATCTTTGCCCAGGGCCCCAATTAGTCATAATCGGGCCTTGGCTCTTTGCCATATTATTGCTAGGTATTGAGCTCTTCTTATGGCTGGGTAAAGGGCGGCTTGAGTTGGAGGCATATTTGTTCCTTCAGCTTGCTTTTTTTGTAACTAACTTCCATCTTAGCTCACTCAATGTTTTAATGTTTAATTTTGGCATATACACTGAACATATGTATTCTTCAAGTGCAATATATGTTTTACTCTCAAGGATATCTGTTTGACCTTATGCGGCAAGTGCTTTCAGAATTCTGTCGTCAGCATTTATGAAGCTCTTCCAAAAACTGTTTTTTGATTTACCACTGAATGAACCAGTGGTGTCAGATCCTGAAAGAGAATACAGTCCCACTAAAGCTTCAGATCTTTTTTCTTGCCCTTTTCAGCCTTTTCCCCTTCCCTCCCCCTCCCCCTAGCCTAGTTGCGGATCCCGGATGCCCACTATTGCTTTTCTTATTCTATAAATATATATATATATATAAATAAATAGCACTTTTTTTCTTACCTCTTTCAAAACTTTCCCCTCCCCTCCCCTCCCCTCCTCTTCCCTTACCTCCGTCTTCCTAATCACAAGTCCCGAATATCCACCAATGCCATTCTAATTCTATAAATGTTTTAAACTTTGATATTTATGCATATTTTTTTTAAACAGCATTTTTTTATTGTCCCTTTCGAATTCCTCTCCTCCCCCTCCTCCTACCCAGTCGCGAGTCTCGGGTGTCCACAAATGTTTTTTCCTAATTTATAAATGTTTTAAACATTCACATTTATACATAATTTTCTTTATTTTTTATGAAATGGAATTTTTGTCCCTTGCAATTTTCAACCCTTCCCCTTCCCTTCCCCTCCCCCTCCCCAGTCGCGGGTTCTGGATGTCCACAAATGTTTTCCCTAATCTATAAATGTTTTAAATATTAATATTTATGCATAATTTTCTTTATTTTTTATAAAATGGAATCTTGTTCCCCTGCACTTTTCAACCCTTCCCCTCCCCCTCCCCCTCTCCAGTCGCCTGTCCCGCATGTCCACAAATGTTTTTCCTAATCTATAATTGTTTCAAACATTAATATTTATACATAATTTTCTTTATTTTTTATGAAATGGAATTTTTTCCCTTGCACTTTGCAACTCTTCCCCTTCCCCTCCCCTACCCCTCCCCAGTCGCGGCTGTTGGATGTCCACAAATGTTTTTCCTAATCTATAAATGTTTTAAACATTAATATTTTTGCATAATTTTCTTTATTTTTTATGAAATGGAATTTTTTTCCCTTGCACTTTTCAACCCCTCCCCTTCCCCTCCACCTCCCCAGTCGCGGATACCGGATGTCCACAAATGTTTTTCCTAATCTATAAATGTTTTAAACATTAATATTTATAGATAATTTTCTTTATTTTTTATGAAATGGAATTTTTTTCCCTTGCACTTTTCAACCCTTCCCCTCCCCCTCCCCCTCCCCAGTCGCGGGTCCCAGATGTCTACCATCGCTTTTCTTAGTCTACAATACATAAGGAACAAAATGAGACCACTCACGATACTTAATCATAAAATTTCACACGGACCTATGAAAAGCTGTAATTAGAAAACGGACTAATTATTATTATTATTGAGGGAATTTTATCGGAAATAAATTTTTCTTATTATCATTTTTAAATCATTGAATTTTAATGTTTACTGATTTAAGTTTTTAAAACCAAAATAACTCTCTCTTTACAACTGGTATTTTAAAAACGATTGAGTAATTGTAAAATATTTTTGAATATCTCCTTACTTGCATTCAAAACAAAACACATCTATAAGTGTCTGTTATTTTCTAACGCTTTTCAAATGTAATTACTTATACTCCTTTCAATAATTTCCCTCCCTATCTTGTACATGTCTACTGAGAAAACGCGGAATCAATCGAGAATCAATGCAATTTAATTTCCCTGAATTTCATTCGTTAATGCTATTTCTATGTGACTCAATCTTCAAATGTCCTTTTGATGAAACTTATTAGAATGTTATTTTGTTGAAGGTTTGAATAGAATAATCACATTTATTTGAGAAAAGTTACTAAAGGCAAACAATTCACTTGTTTATTTTCCCATGGAAGTAATTGCATCGAAAAAAAAAAAAAATAATAATGAATATCTTTTGAGTTTCAAGTGTTTGACTTCAGATGTCGACTATTATGCGAATTTCGAAAATAACTTGCGTGATTTTTTCCCCCATGAAGGAGTGTAAAAAAAATAAATTTTGATAAAATTTTTTATTAAATTGCCTTTGCTATTATTAAAAGAAATATTTAATTTCTTTTGAACAACAGAATAAGTTTGTTTTCCGCTTTTCAAATTTTTATTGTAGATTTTTTTTCTTATGTTAGTTTGTTTTTGCTGCTACATGTTATTTATTTTATTTTTTTTTATTTTTTCGAATCTTGATAAATTATTTCGCAGTAAAAAATATCGATTCGTACATAAATCTAATTTCAATTATTTGAATTTAGAAAATTATCTGAATAAAATTATTATTATTATTATTATTATTATTATTATTATTATTATTGCAGAAATTTTATCCAAAATAAATTTATCTAATTGTCATTTTTAAATCATTGAATTTTAAAGTTCAATGATTTAAGTTTTAAAAACAAAATAATACTCTTTATAATTGGCATTCAAAAACAATTAAATGATTGTAACATGTTTTTAAATATCTGTTTACTTCCATTCAAAACAATGCACATTCATAAGCATCTGCCATTTTCTAACGCTTTTCAAATGTAATTACTTATACTCTTTTCATAATTTCCCTTCCTATCTTGTACATTACATGTCCACTGAGAAAACTCGGAATCAATCGAGAATCAATGCAATTTAATTTCTCGGAATTTCATTCGTTAATGCTATTCCTCTGTGACTTAATCTTCAAATGTCCTTTTGACGAACCTTATTAGAATGTTATTTCGTTGAAGGTTTCAATAGAATAATCACATTTATTTGAGAAAAGTTACTAAAGGCAAACAATTCACTTGTTTATTTTCCCATGGAAGTAATTGCATCGAAAGAAATAAATATCTTTTGAGTTTCAAGTGTTTGACTTCACACGTCGACTATTATGCGAATTTGGAAAATTGCTTGCGAGATTTTTTTTTCTTCTATTCCGTGAAGGAGTGTAAAGAAAATAAATTTTGATAAACATTTTCATTAAATTGCCTTTGCTGACATCAAAAGAAATAGTTATTTTTTTTTATTTTATTTTTTTTTTATTTTTTTATTTTTTTTTTTAACAACAGAATAAGTTCGTGATTTTCTTTTCAAATTTTTATTCAATATTTTTTTTTCTTAATTTTCTGATGTTAGTTTGTTTTTGTTGTTACATTTTTTTTTTTTTCAAATCTTGATAAATTTATTCATAATAAAAAATATCAATTCTTAATAAATCTAAATTCTATTATTTAAAACTAGAAAATTATTTGAATAAATTATTTATCATTCTTATTATTATTAAAAGAATTTTATCGAAAATAATTTCTAATAAATATTTTCATTAAATTGTACTAGTATTTATTTTGTTGGAAGTTACATCTTTTCTATTTAATAGTCAAATAAATTGAATTTTCTATATTTGAAATTTTTACAAGAGATACAGTATATTTTTTAATACTAGTACGGCCATAAAATGTAAATTTAAAACTGGCCGATGGACTAATTGTCGATTCGAGTCAGAAATGGTTTTGTAAAGTAAGTTTAAAATAAATTACACTGAAAAAGTTTAAAAAAAAAAAAACTTAATCAATTTCAAATAAATCTTCACCTTAAACATATTTTTAAAAAACTTATGTACAATTTAACGGCGTTTTAGTGTTAAGTTTTTTTTCTTCATTAATTTTTTTAATAAGTTTAATTTAATTGTGAATGTTGAGTTATTTTCCGAAGCGATTCAATCAAAATATACAAGAAGAGTAAATAAAAACTGCGAGATCTAACTGTCTCCTTTTACTTTTATAAAATCATAATTTTAATATTTCATTTATAAAAAAAAGCATATACTTTCTGGTGTCAGATCATTTTATTTATTTAGTATTTGATTCAACAAGTATGAAGCACCGTTCTCGAATTTGATACTATCACATATTCTTTTAAATATGTTGTTTACACGTAATCCATACCGAGACATACTTAATTTTATTTTCTGTCTAATGTAAAAGGAGTTATAAAAAGTAAAGATCAGAGTTTTTCATTCTCAAAGAGATTGTTTTCGAAAGTTGTCACTTCTTTGTAATATAAAAACTAGTAATTAACTACTTGATTTTTTTAGGAACTTTTGACAAAAAACTACTTTTTTTTTCCTCAATCGGTTAATTAAAATCAGTCATCTAAATTGCAAGTCGATCGCCGTGATATTTTTTTTTTTTTCGTCACAAAATGCAGCATAATATAATGTAGCAATTATTTCAAATGTAATAAATTTATAAAACAATTAAGTTATTACAATAGTCTTTGGGGGCCACCGTAATACTTACCCATCATGGATATGTATATGAAAATAAAACATGTGAAAACTATTTATACAATGCATTGCAATTCATAAACAAAACTTAAATATTGTTAATATACATAGTTATGCTATATTAAAGAACTGCTGATGTACCAATTTCGACAAATTATATAAAACGCCGAACTACTCAAGTAGTACCGAACTGCGTAAAAGAAACATCCTTATAACTCCAAACATAATAATTCTATTAACTAACAATTAACTGCGTCGGATTAAGCGTCTCATTTCCAATTAAAATATACCTCTGAATTGAAATTTGAATGAAATACAGGGTCATGAAAAATCGAAGAATGTGGAAAACAGGATTACAAATATCTCGGCAACTAATAATACGATCGACTTCGTTCTATATGCAAAATGTGTGTTATTTTATTGCCTTTTACGTCCATTCCTTAGAACAAAAAAATTCGAAAATTTTTATGTACCTTTCATCAGAACGAATTTTCGGAAAGTCCGAAAAAAATAGTTCCAGATAATCGAGGTTGCTGATATTAAATAGGCTTCGCCCCATTCTTACATACTAACTACATACAAAATTTCAAGTCTCTATCTCAATTTGTTCGGGAGATAGAGCGTTTACAGACAGACAGACAGACGGACGGCAAATTTTTTTTTCTAAAAATATGTTTTTCGGAATCTCCATTATCTAAAACGTGTAAATCCGCCAAATTTTTTTTTCGATTTTCAAAACGATTGCAAGACTTACCCTATACTACGTATGATGGGTAAGTAAATTTGTTTTGTAAGACACCTATTACTCTTAGATTTGTGTGATTATCCTTTATACGATGTATTTGGTTATAATTTTATTACAATACGTTTTATGCAAAAGTGAAACATGTTATTTTACGCAAGAAATTTATGTCTGTTAATTTATGAAACATTATTTACTTTTAAAAAAAGGCCTTTTTTTGTATCCGGTAGATTTAAAGGTAAATAAATTTTAAATTAGAATGCTAAAATGCTCTTCATTTCAATACGTTTAAACATAATTTAAAAAGGCTAAATATATTCGTACTAAAAAATACATATTTATTTTAAATTATTATTTTGCATATTATTATTTTATATTACTATTTTACATTAAATTGTAACTTTTTAAATTAGAAAAATAAAAAAATTATCTTGCATATTGTATAAAATTTCAGACTAAAACATACGCAGAATTCTTCTATTAATAAGAGCGTAATCGATTCTTTTTATATGGTAAATTTAAAGATAAATAAATTTAAAATTAAAATATTGAAATGTTTTTGTTACAAACGTTCGAATGAAATATTGACAATACCAATTCTTTTCTTTTAAAATTACATAATCGAGGCATTTCATTATTGTATGCTTATGAAAAGTGAAAAGTATATTTTATTTTTACTTGTTTATTTTTGCTAGAGAATTATTAAACCTTTTTTTATTCTGTGTCAAGCGTAGATACAGACAATGGAAATGACTGCAGAAGTCTTTATTGATTTAATGTTGAAATTTTTCATTTAGAGTGAATAGCAGAGAGCGATATCAAAGCAAATGAAATTGCGTGACTTACAATTTTTAACGATTATCGGTATGTATAAATAATATCCATTATGTTTAAAGTAAATACTTATTTTTGTTATTAGAGATAATGAACTTTTTGTTATTGTTTCAGGTATGTATAAATAAAAAGGGGATGAATGGTTGCTTTAACTTTTTAGATTTATTGAAATTGTCACGCATTTCTAAAGTGCTTAGAAATATTTTTTCTGCTTATTCATAAATTACTTTTTTTTTTTTTTTTTTACAATTTTAAAGTTGGTATTAAAATTAAAATTTACTTATTAAAAATGTGCGTAATTCTGTTCTCTCTTAACCACTTAACTGATTTGCCCGTACGCCGTTCGGGCAAGACGAATTTGCTTAACCCCTTAACTGGTTAATTCTTTTCCATTCAGTAAATTGGAAATAGCGGACTCACACTCACACCACTATTATTTAAATAAAATATTCGTAAAATTTGGTCTAAACATTTCCGTCTTTCAATAGTATGAAAATTTTCTTAAAAATAATAGTGGTGTCAAAAAACATTAAATGATGAAATAAGAAATTCGTCTTGCCCGAACGGCGTTCGGGCAAACCAGTTAAGGGGTTAATGCATCATTTAAAGCTTCCTGACTCCATTATTTTTTTTTTTTATATGGAATGGCGTTCAAAGGTAGAAATGTTTAGAATAAATATTACAAACATTTTAGCTTAAAAAAGTGGTATAAACCCATATTTTCGATTTATTGCACGTAAAAAAGAAAGCAGTTGAGGGGTTAACCCTTTAATGCCGTTTGTTGCTTTTCGACAACTCACTCAATTTTTAAAAAATATATAATACAGTAATCTTTTAACCTTCCGAAAGCTAGGTTCCCGAAAACATTCGCGAATGTTGAGACTATTTTGCAGTGCATTAAAAAAAAATTAGGTTTTGATTTATTTATTTATTTTATTTTTTTATGGAAAAGAACAATTGAAGTAAAAAAATATATATATTTATTATGCATTATCCATTAAAAGTACTTACTTTAAATAAATTTTAATGATTATAAATGTGTTCTACAAAATTTATTTGCTAGTGTATGGTGGAAAACATTCAGTGATGTGCGATTGTTTGATAGAACAGATCTATTGTGTATTGAATTTCCAGGTAAGGATAAGTTGCGGTCTCGAATTCTAGTTTAAATTTAAGATTCCTCACCAGAATCCAATTCTATTGTTTTTCTTTTCGTTTTTTTCCCCAGCAAATTGTTGTTGATGTTTTAAAATTTCCCCCGATAATGTTTCCAGCAAATATTTCACCTGCAATGAATATTTGAAAATTTAGAAAGTAGCAAAAAAATCTTTGTAAAAAATAAAAGAAATTATTTGTCAAAATGTTCCTTCAACACAATGACAGACGTTCTCGTAAATTAATCCGTACAGTAATACAATAGGCTATGCAGTGGATAAATGTCCAGCGTCACGTAGTACAAAGAGTTGTTAAAACAAAGGGAGTTTACTTTGTAAAAAAAATATTCTTTATAAAACAAAATTCGGGAATAACCAAGTTTATTATTCTCGAATGTTGAAATGGAAGGTTCTCGAATGGAATGTTCCGCATTTTTTATTTCGCGAATAATCAAAACTCGCGAATGTCAAGGAATTACTGTATTAGAATGGTAGTGAAGCTTTAATGAATAATGTTGCCCATAAAATGCATACTGAAAATATTATTAGATCAATTTTTAAGATGAAGAGGTCAGCACTCGTGTTATTTAAGAATAAACATATATATAAATATATATTTTCGATTGTTTCTATACGTGCTATTTTTTTCTTTGAGAGCTTGCAAAATACCCTATCTGGTTCTATAGTCGGCAAAAGTAATTTATTCCTTATCATAGTTCTTAAAATTCATGCTCGTTTAATATTATAGAATTTTATTAAGAAAACCTTATAATTTTAAAATAAAAGCCAGTGTTGCCGATTTACAACAAACTGATTTCATATAACTGTAAACCATTCTTAATACAAAACTTTTATAATTACTTTAAAATTTAATATATTGGTGATACCATCTATGTAAGAGTTTAAAATAATTGTAAATTAACAATTAGGATTTATTAATTAAAAGATAAGTTGTTTTGAAAGAAGTATTAAACGAAACCTCTGTGTGATCCATGATCACACTTACCCACTTGCTTCGCCTGCTTTGTGTGACTTTTCGTGACGTCACAGCAAAGAGTGTAATGATTTACTTCAATCTGGTGAGCGGTAATTTTTATAAAAAAAAAAGCATTACAAACAATTAAAAAAAAATTCTTAAACTAATTTAATTACTTTCATATTAATGTGTACAATATTAACTATTTATTAATAGTTAACGTGGAATTCTGTATAACTTTTTTCATTTACGGGATGTTTACTTTTCACTTATTAAATGAATTTTAAGCCTTTCATTTAAAAAATTTTGAAATTATTCATTTCACTTTTAAATTTACTATGAATAAAACTACTTTAAATATGCACATTAATACACAGGCATTTTTTTTATTAATTAACTGTAGAAGCAGTATGAGTACGAAAGTATGTTTCCTCTTTTTTTTCTGCTCACAAATTTTAAATTATAAAATAAAATTGATAAAAGAAATATATTAGTTGTAATTCTGGACAATTTTTTTGTGCGCGATTTTCCAATTTACTTCATTAAACCTGATACACTTTTGGGAAATCAAATAGCAAATATTAAAAATGAAAAACAAATATGGAGGTAATTAAAAATTTTAATGAATAATATCGATTCGTTATTATCTTTTTATTCTATTGGGTATTAGCTAGCAACGAAATAAAATATCAAACGCAAAATTTAAAAGAACTTAATTACTTTTAAGAGTAATTTTTAAACAGATATAGATGCAGTTTTTTTTTGCTTAGCTTTTATGGAGAATCTTATTTTACGCGAAAGAATAAATGACGCATAGGATGATACATTTTTTGCTTAATAATTTTCTAGTTAAAATTTAGGTACTTTCATTAAAAGAGAAAACTCAAAACAACAACAACAAAAAGCTGAAAAGCAGCATGTATGAAATTGCTCATTTAAATAAGGAAAAAAAGAAAAAGAAAACTATGATGCTTCTAAAAGTAATATGATAAATTGATCTCGCATCTTTCTTAACTACTAGTATGAGATAAATTTCCCTATTTCTATTTCTATTCCCCCCACCCCCTTTTTTTTTTTTTTTTTTTTTTTTTTTTTGGTAGAAGCTAGAGGAGGGTTGGAGTTATAGTTTGCAGCAGCTATCCTGCTCAGTAAAAATGACACATATTTCTTAAGCCCTTGGGAACAAGCGACACGCATATATTTCGCAAAAAGTTTTAGGAATACTTGTTTATGCCCACCAGTAAAATTACACTGTAAAATTTGCCTTATTTAGTCGGAGCGTCTTCTTTATTTCATATGCTGCAAATTTCTGTTTTTAAAAATCAACGACAAAACATTAAAAATTTCGTAAAAGTCTCTCGTCGCGAAGGGGTCAACCCCTTGGGACCCCTATACGTGTCGCAAGAAGTGCTCAAAATCAATGTTTATCACTACCGGCAAAATTTTACTGTGAAATTTGCTTTATTTGATCAAAGCATTTGTTTCGATTTAATAAGATAGAAATTTCTTTTTTTTTTAAACCGGTGACAAAACATTAAAAAATTTCGTAAAAGCCTCCCATCGAGAAATGCTTAATCTACCAAAATATGGGAGATATAATATTCAAGAACGGAAATATACAATAGACTCTTCCAAGTCTCCAAAGCTTTCGAAAGACGATCCTTCACCTCTAAAAACTATTTATTGTCGAAATTCTACGAATAGTTTATAAAAATTAATTTTTATTAACCGCCTGTCATTTTCAGAAACGTTGCGGAGAAACATTTACAGTCATCAGTTTTTCAAGTCGACACATAAGCTTAACGGATGCTATCAATTTCACAGATAAATATTTTGGGATTCAGAAAATATGTTTAACCTCTTGATGGGCAGTGGGATGTATTTTATCCCACCTAATTTAAACGAGATCCTCACCAGAAACACTTAACAAAATTTTATATTTTTAATTTTGCTAGCATAGCGATGAAAAATTACCTTTACTTATTTTAAGACAAAATTTTTCGATTTTCCGGTTACAATTCAATATTACAGAGACATTATTGCTTGACTTTCAAGGGGTTAATATAGATAAACATACAAAATTAACAATCTTAACATTAATATAAAAATTAACATTATTTTGCTACAATTGTGTGCACAAATTCAGTTGTGCAGCTGAAAATGTTTACTTAAGATTGCATAGAATCCGAAAAAAGCAATTTTCCGGGTACAGAAAACTGATTGATTCATTGTAAAAGGTATTAGGTAGCATTTCCGAAAATTTCGGGCAGCTCATAAAAAGATATTTTTGTAAATTGTTCTTAAAATTTCGAAAATAGATTCTTTAGTGAGATTTCGTAAAGATAAAGGAACACTTTTTGGAATCTTGGATCATCCGAAACAGGTTATTAGAAATTTGTGTTCATAATTATTGTACATTTTAGTAAATGAGGAACAACTGTTACCGTCGCCAGTCGCCACGCGGGGACTAAATTTTTTGACTTGGCGACTAATTTTCGGCATCTAAGTCAACTAAGGCGACTAATTTTCGGCTATCCTTTGGCGAATGTCACGTTGTTTCCCGCGATCATTTGACGAAAATTGTGTTTTACCGCAATCCTCAGACGAGAATCCCGCGTTTTCCTCTGATGAAAATCGCGTGATTTTAGCGATTCTGTCACCAAAATCGCGTTTTTTTCACGATCATTTGACGGAAATCGTATTTTTTCAGCATTCTTTGACGAAAGGCGCGGCATTTTCTGCGATTGTTTGATAAAAATAGCTTTTCTTTTCTGATATTTTGACGAAATTCGCATTGTTTCTCCTCTGTTTCGCTTTATTTCATAACGTTTAAAAAAAAATTAAGTCCTGCTAGCGACTGGAATATTTGGGTTTAGGTGCCACTGGCTCCTTAAAAATTATGGGAATTTGCGTATAGTTTATAGATTTTTCATAAATTCACATACATTTAAGTGCGGCTGCTATTCTGGCTCCGATAACGTTTTAATAGACTGCGCACACCACCTATTAAAACATCATAACACAGTATAATAACATTCTAAAAGTACGTTTTTACTTTTACAGTTATTTATTTAGTTTTTAAAAACTACAAAAAAAAAAAAAAAAAAAAAAAAACACCGGTAAGTTCTAGAAATTAATTAAGCAACATAAATGTAATGATTAAAGGTACCATTACTATACATAGATAGATTCAATTTAATTTTCGGCCAAAAAAGAAAAGTAAAAAAATCAAAAAGTTTCTTTTTTTCGCAAAATTGCATTTAATCTTATTAGATTATGAATTATCACAAAGCCTTTTTAATGAAATATTTGTAAAAAAATCAACATTTATATTAAATTAAATTTACTAATAAGTTTTAGAAATTAATAAAACATTGAATATATATATAAATATGCATGCAATTTTGAGTATTTATTAAAAACAAATCAAAAATGGTTCTGCAGTGAAAAATCTAGAACTCTTTTAATTCATCAGCAAAGTGCTTTTAACTTTATTAAATTTAAATTACCACAAATCTTTTATAATGAAAAAATTCTAAATTCCACTTCATAAAAGATAAATAATAATTTCTCCGTTGTTTTAATTAAAATTACATAAAATCACATTTTTTTATCATCTGGCAATAATCTTTTCCACAAATATCATATGTTGGCGACCGCAAGTCTCTTATTGCCTTTGTTTAGTAATGCTATATTTGCTAGCATCATGTGCGAATACAGCACTAAACGGCTGTCAGTGCTTCATTTTCAGGCGCCATGCTTTCCCGGAGGGGGAAAACGCATTTCCAAAAATTTGCATATATTCAAATGCGGCTGCTGTTTTGTCTGTTAGCCTCCGATAACGTTTTAATGGGTTCCACTTTGAGAGATAACATCATGTGACTATGAAGTCAAGTTTTTCTTGCACGAAATCGGTTTTCATGTGGGAGTATAGAGATATGGCAATGTGTCCAGGATAGAGATACTGCGATGTGTACATGATCGAGATTCAACAATGTGTTTAGGATGTGGAAAATCCATGAAAAAAAAAAATTAAAAAAATGTGGACTTTTAGGTAAAAAAGCTGAAACAGTGATCACTCGAATAAAAAATGACAGTAGGATTGTGTTATAAATCTTATTCTGAATTATTTTTGGTTGATTTAAGTTAAGATAAAATTTATTGTGTTTTGATGGGAATTGTGCATGTTCTTATAATTGTGCATGTTCTGCATAACATATTTATCCTTTGCAGCACACGCAAATTCTGTTTGCAAAATGAGAAACTTTTGACTGACACCGGAATTCATAAACAACTTTTTTTTAGATTAAAATCGGCTTAATTTTAGCTTTCATTATAAAATCAAAACTTTATTAAAATTTTCCTGGGGTATTTTGCAATTTTAAAATTAAAATTACGTGTGCCCAGGGTGGGCACACCGTGCCGGAAAGTGTTTTAATGGATTAATAGCAAACCTTGTGGAACACCATTACAAGTACATAGATGCCAACACCTCTTAATTTATTCCGGAGTCTGATACAAGATGAGCATGTTTTCAACCGGAAATTTTATTTGACCAAAAATTTAAGGATGAAATCAAAGATTTATATCGTAGAAAGTAAACACATTTTCTTAAATGTTTTTTCCGGTTTTTGCATGCAAATATTTGATCAGACTCCGGAATAATTAAGAGATGTTGGCATCTATGCAAGTATTAAATACAAAGTCAACGAATAATATTTCAACATAAAAGTTACATATATAGTTTTAAACATTTTCCTCTTTAATAGACAGCGTTTTGGTATAATTTAAATAATATTTTCTTTAAATAGATCTATACAGTGCCTTTATTTTGTATCTAAAGTTTTGAAAAAAATAATTAAATGCGCTCTTTTTAATTTTTTATATTAAGGCGTTGAAATTAGTCAGTTAAAAAGATTTCAGTGCCTTCAATTTCAAAACAAAATTTATAATTTATTTCAAGTATTAAGTACAAATTACTATTTTCGAAAAAGGCCTAAACAAGATAATTGGCATAACTTATCAAAACTGCAAAAATTTTGCTTTCCAATATTTAAATAATAATAATAATAAAAAAAAGGTAAAAATCCTTCAACAAATGCAGAGGAAAATTATAATATTAAGTTTGAGTAACAAAACTGTCAATAGGGAAGTGCTATTTTTGAGTCCAATCGCACCCGTCGACCTAATCATTCGGAGTTTTCTGCAGTTTTCTTCGATGTTTGAATTTCCTTGCGCAATTACGAGTTAGGTTCCCTTTATAAGAACCCTCCAAGCATGATAACTGCCTCCCTCTTACCTTCGGCCCCCTATTTCTCTTGTAGATAATTGGTTGTCATATAAAACACTAACACTCATACAATCAATAGACTATATGATTGTTATCAGACATCTTGATTGAATCGTGAATGTTAATTTCAATTCAGTTTTGCAATTTCCTTAACTTGTTGATTACAAGCCACAAAAAAAAACTAAAGAAAGAAAGATTGTGTTATAGAGGAGCAATTTTTATTGATTTCCCATTATGTAATGCTAAAAATCTAAGCCTCGATTAATAATTTCATAATTTTTTACTTTAATTCTTCGTTACTGATTACGTATGTATATTGGGTTGTTCGGAAATTCGCGTCCATTAGGGAAAATTTACTTTTTTCCGGTAAATTCTTGTCCTTCAATTACTAAACTTTAGATATCGAAAATTATATTTAATAATTAACTGATAGAATTTTTAGGTACGAATTAATTTCCCAAATGGACACGATTTTCGGTACGACCCAATACAATGTTTTGAAAATTAAACGTTATGCCTATAAGTATAAAATTTAATTTAAAAAAAGAGAGAGAGGGAGGGAGATAAATTGAAATTAAACTTCAGTTAAAAATAACATTTGTTTTAAGGGTTAAGTCAGTCAATATAAGATTGATGAATCATTGTATTTAATTTTTTGATTATATATATATATATATATATAAATTTAATTAATCAGTTCTTTAAAACATTTTCATTCGTCGAATTTGACGGGTTTCGGTTCGTTTAAAACAAAAATCAATATTTGTTACCAGATTAAATGAAAACCTGTACATATTGTACTTTGATTTTTTATCACGTATTTTATGAAGGTTTCTTTTCAATAAAAGAATTGCGTGTTATACGGCGAAAATACGTAATCATAGAAAAATGAAATCTGGAACTTTATTATCAATACTCCGGGAAATAGTAAATAAAAATCGATGCAAATATAATACGTTATACAGTGATTATACAATTTATAATAACCAAATAAAAAAAAATGTTTATTTTCAAAACTATACCCGCATTTTTCATTCAAATTTGAAATTGTTTACTTATTTATTTATGTGTTTGCGGAATAAATTCCTATCTCCGAATTACATAAACAAAGTTTATACCATTTAATTTTATATCCGTTCCGGGATGAATTATTACCCATAAAAATCCTAACGCATATATTTTCCACTATATTTACAAGAATAAATGTATACTGGTTTACCATACATTGATAAAATGCCCTCTTTACAAAACAGACCCATCGAGGAATAAAATGTATAAAGCATCAAAAAAAAAGGAAAAGAATGTTGGGATTTATGTCCGTCAGAGGCTTGTAGTATTTATTGTCAGCGACGCGGTCGTTTCCAATATTTCTAGTTCATATTTTAAGGAAGTAATGGATTCCCGCAGATGTAAATCGCATTCCTGTTTTTTCCTGATAATAGATGTTATTTAAAACATTTTTCGTGAGCATAAGAAAAAAAGGAAATTTACTCAAAACTGGAAAAGAAATTTCTTATGCTTTTAGAAATAGTGTTTCTTTATACCGGGTGACCCAAAAATGACTGATGAATTTTAAAATTCAATAACTTGCAAACGGTGGCAGCTATTTAAAATTTTTTTGCAGGAGGGTTATGTGTAATGTCAAGAGTTTTTTTTTTTTTTTTTTTTTTTTTTTTTTTTTTTTTTTTTTTTTTTTTTTAAACCGTAATTTTTTTTATTTTAGTTCGAATTTCAAACAATAGGTGTCGCTGACGGTAATTGAAGGCCAGGTCGACACCTAAACTGATCACATTCAGCCTTGATTACCTGGCCTTCAATCGCCGTCAGCGCCATCTATTGTTTAAAATTCGAACTAAAATCAAAAATTACGGCCCCCCCCCCCAAAAAAAAAAAAAAAAAAAAAAAAAAAAAAAAACTCCTGACATTATACATAACCCTCCTGCAAAATTTTTTTAATAGCTGTCATCGTTTGCAAGTTATTGAATTTTAAAATCCATCAGTCATTTTTGGAACACCCGGTAGCTGCTTTTACGAAAATCACTTATCATGGGATATTGTTATAAGCATTGTATTATATATATATATAAATATATAATTTTTTTACGTAAAAGCTGTATTTTTGTTTAAATATTCATCTACATTCTATAAAATCTCTGTTGTTAAATCATCATATGGAATAAATTTTAGTATGAATCAGAAACAAAGCAAACATTGAGATCAATGTTTATTAGCGGCGTATAGTCTTTAATCGTTATGAATGCAGTTGTTTTGAATATTTCCAGTTAATAATTTAAAAATGTAATGAATTATTACCAACGTATTTGTATTATACTAAAAGGAGCACTACTACTATTGATTGTCCGAAACTTGGAAAAACATTAGGGTGAACAGAAATGTAGACGGAAATTACCTAAAACACATTGCTATAGACAGTTTTTAAAGTTGGCTAACTATTCTGATTTTTCATTAAACGAATCGGCCTCGGTCCGGATAATCGGCATAAAAATTTTCATTGCTTCCTCCCCCCCCCCCCCACATACACACATAGCCATAGGTTTGACACTCTATAGAAAGTCAGAAATGGGGTTTTGACAAAAGTGACTGGAATTTAACTTTGAGATTGTCTTCTGATAATAGATCAATGCGCATATACTTATACCCTTGCTTAAACTACTATCGTCAATATTTGGTATTATGCAAAAAATATTCAAAATTTTTTAAGAACCGACGAAATTTTCTCCCATACTACTGGGCGGTGGCCTGTGGTGTAAAATACAGGCTGTTCGAAAAATAATATTCATATCTAAGAAATCACTATCAAATCTATCCAAATATTGATATCTAAGAAATCACTATCATATCTATCCAAATATTCATATCTATGAAATCACTAATGTATTGATTTCTTTCACAGGTGTTTGAAAAACGCTCTCCATAGAAGAACGATCAGCCATCGTTTCCTGGAAACTGGATGATAAAAGCTATGAAGAGGTGCATCATCTGTACCATCAAAAATTCGGAATATAGCCACCAGCAAGACTCAATATCAGTCTACTTGTGAACAAATTCAGAGGAAACGGCAGCGTGGCGATGAAAAACGTCCTGGACGACAATATTGGCTTATCAGAATACGCTCACAAATAACCTGATATTGGCCCTTGTTGGCGGTGATTTTGTTATTTTCTGTGGTACAGTTGACGCATCTCTTCATATGTTTTATTACCCAGTTTCTTGGAAACAATGCCTATTCTATATATCTAAGGACAGCATTTTTTTCAAGCACCTGTGAATAAAATCAGTAGATTAATGTTTTAATAGAAATGAATCGTTATTTTAGAAACACCTTGTATATCATTAAACTATGATGAATGAAATTTTGTAATGATGAGAAAGATCGAAGGAAAGAAACTTCGGGAGTGGCGCATTAAATAACCCACACATACACACAAAATTCCTGTGTAATATTTTTATATTATAATATATAAGCATGAATAAATTTAAAACGCTTAGTAAGACAATTCTGAAGCGATTTTTTTTTAAATTTTAACGGAAAGAACAATGAATAAAATTTTTAATTAAATTATTCTATGACCTATAAAGTTTTCCTTATATTTATATGATATTTTAAAATTTAGATATGTAAATTACAGTCATAAAATATCTAACTAATGTTTAAGAAACATTTTATTTTTCTATTTACTTTTTGAAATTTTGATAAAGAAATAATAGTTATACAATATCTAGTTTACGAAACATTTTTTTTTTTTTTAAATCAAGAATTATTTTGTGAGTTTCATTGTTAAATTAAGGTTGAGAAGTAATTTAGATAAACATGAATTATGCATATCTTTTATATTAAACAGCTACGGTAATAAATATCCCTTACAATTATGTGTCTAATAAAATAAAAATTTTGTATCATATCAACACAAACACAAGGGAAAATATTAAAATTTTATATATAGCTCCTTTAATTTTACATCAAACAATATTAATTCTCACCTGATGTTAATTATGCGAGTTAGATTGTTGAAGTATTCAAGACTTCGACTTTAAGGCAACAAATAATGGACGTTTAGATAAGGAAATTTTAATTAATTTTAATATGTTGAGAAAGGATTTTAGAAATTAAGCTTGCAGAAATATTAAGGAAATTTAATAATTGTACCGCATACTTTGCATAAAATATAATGCATATGGAAGGGGATATTTAATTAAAATATTTTGACATTCTTAAGTTAAAAAATAGAATGCAATTATTTTCTAAATGGTAAATTGCATTAGGAAAATGTTGCTACTTGATTTAAAATAATGAACTCACAAAAATATTAAAAAAAACTAAACATAAGAACTGAAAGAAAAAAATATTTACTCTAAAATATGTTACTAATTACATTGTTTTTAGTTTACTACTTACACAAACATTTTTTTCATACATAAAAAAATGAGGATGACATTTTTAAAGAAAAGTATTTAATTATCTTCCCGGAAGACAATTCGGGACATCTACACGCTTTTTGTGTGTGAAAAAAAAATCTCCGAGTTAAGGTCTGTAAATAGGTAAATTAAAAGTAAAACCTATGCGATGAAATTCATATTATTGTGGCTTACTTTTTTTTTCTTTTAAAAAAATATTATCCATTTTAATGCATGTAAAATAATTTTTTACTGTAATTGTACAAAATATCGTTTGAAAAGTTATTATTAGAGTGCTTGTCGGACGTTCCTCTCAGTCCACCCAACTTTGAAGAATGTCCGTGGTAGATATAGCTGCCACCACCGATATAACTAGGTGATATCGGTCACCCACTGTGAGGTTTGTGTAAATGAAGACTTACGCCGTCAGGTAACTGAATTATCAGTTTATTAAGAATATATGTACACACTAAATACGCTATTTACAAATATATACAATTACAACTCGGATATAGGTGATCCGGTTCAACATTAAATTAGATACAGTAAAGATTGGCTGTGTACTATTCCAATTACACTTTCCACCTCACACTCAATACACGTTAAATTCACTTTATCGGAGCTCAACCTTGAGTCTCCCAACACAAGTATACTAGGACTGCACTTCTTAGCCCAGAGCACTAAACACCAGGACGTCTGTGTCCTTTGCTCAACAGAAAACGCACTGCTTACGCTCTACAACACAGAGCACACTCTACCTGAACCTCTGGCATACACCTTCTAGGTACGAGACCCAGGAACGGAATGACTTATCTGAGACAAACATGCCCTTCTCAACTCACTGGATCACACGAATGTCAACCCCCTCTGGAGCTTCCTAATTGGGCACATTCCCCCACCCTTTCTTGCCTAGTGACATGTTGCTAATCTGCTCATCATCCGCATACTTCACTGACAGATGGACATGCCTCTGAGCAATCTTCTCTTTCTCTTGTTCACCTTGCAAAGGATTAGCTGGCAATTCCCCTTTCCACGAAGAAGGAATGTCACCTTGGAAATTCTGTACACAACCATACAATACGAAATATTGAAATAGAGACATAGTAGAAATTCCATTCTTTAGCCGAGGTGGCATCAGAACCTGACAGTGCTGTTTCGTTTGTTATAAATAATATTAAGGGCATTGTAATGTCAGAAGCTTCTGATGCTTTCAAATTGCTTTAAAATCAAAGCACTGTAAAAAAAAAAAAAAAAAAAAAAAAAAAAAAAAATATTTATCTCCTAATTCTACGGATATAAAGCTGCAGAAAATTCTATGCTTGCTAAAATTTTTACCTTATAATGTACAAAAATAAATAAATAGATAAAACTCAAAAAAAATTCAAATTTACAAAATTAGTTTTGTAAAGTTACCGAAATCTGTAGCTTTAAAAAAATACTGCTAAAATGACAGTAATCTTACTAAAATTTTATCTATAACCCGGGCTGCAGTTACATAAATAGTTTTAGGTATTGTCGTTTCCTAAAAAATTCTTAGTAACCTGACAGATTTTTTTTTTCTTTTATTTGCAATGCAAATGTGTATCTGTTACATAAAGTTTTGTTGTTGCCGTTACAAATAAATAAATAAATAAAAATAAATAAATGAAAATAAAATAAAATAAAATAAAATAAAATAAAAATAAAAATAATAAATAAATAAACATAAAAACAAATAAACTCTAGGAGTCTCAGTTTTCTGGAAAAATATAAGTAACTTTACAGATTTTGTAAATTACATTACAAGAGAAATAATTACTTGAACGAGCTCCTTGCTGATCCTATGGGGTAGAAAATGGGTATGATCTGGGCATTGATGGGAAGTTTCAGGAGTGGTTCAAGCCAACGGTTTTACTTCCAAACAATAATGGTCGTTTGTTCCTAGAATTGAAAACACTTGTGTTTTCAATAGTTTTACATCGAAGAGATCTATCATGAATAATTGTGATAGAATTCCTGCCTTAAACATCTTTTAAAAAAATTTTGTTTTACACTTTTTTATTTCTCTTTTTCAAAAACAGAAAAGGGTCCACATCTCGTGAGCTATTGGAAAAAAGAATGTAGTTTCTGTGTACTATTTCTTGATCTTCGTGAAAAGACGGCTAGATGATTTAGTCTAATTGATGATAAATAGTATTCATTCAATAGTAGAAGTCCTAAATAGTGATTCGGAATCAACCAGATAAGTTGAACTATTACTTAAATAAGAAATTCTAAATTAAAAATGTACAGTAATATCAAATTTGTATTCAGTTTTATACACTTACGAGGAGCTAATTTGCGACAGATCGTCCAGTTTTAGATTGTGTTATAATTGATATTACAACTAGTGTAAAATTATATTTTGTTTAATGTTATTCCGCATCTTAAGAACTAAATAGGATGTTGTTGGAGTTATGAGATAACTTAGCAAATTAACTTATAAAGCTGACCACATTCCTTTTCGTGTATCCATAAGCAAAATTCGTATTTAGTTGCAAATTCTATTGTAAATCTTAGAGTTAACACAGGAATACCTTATTTGGTTAATTGTCAATTGCCTTTAAACCATATTAAACTTCAGATAATTCACCCCAGGATTTCATTAAAACTCTAAAGCGACAGATGGATTCCCGGGACAATCATCTTTGTACATCTTTGTCTTTACATGACGGGGGAAAAAGTGGAATTTAAAGCACTGTGAAGTTGATATGTTTATAGTATGATGAATCGAAGTCGTTGTTACACAGTTACAAATGTATTCTAGCATCTTTTAACTAATCATTAATACTTTCTTGATTATAAAAATCTTTAGCATGTAACACCTATGTGATGGCACTTAATGAAACATCGCAAAGAAATATTCATATTTGTTTCATATTTGACTCATTTGAGTCATTCGCTTGAGAAAAAGAATGGCTCTAAATAAGAAAGTCACATTTTAATCACAAAATAACTTTGGAACTTTCGAACTTTGCGTTGCTGTGACTTTACGTTATTTGTGACTGTCATTAAAAATGATAAAACTGCATTATTGTCCTACATCATATTAAAAATATTTACGCCTTTGCCCGAGAGTATTACAAGAATTTTTAACCCCTTTAAAATAAAATATAAGTATTTTGATATAGTTATATAGATAACTAAATCACAAAAACATTCAATTGAAATACTAATTTCTTAGAACAAATTACGAAAGTATCTGTTAAATATACCCGTATCAGATCATCCTACATTCTGCATTTTATCCTTCTTCCTTCACCAATGCGTGCAGATATCCCGAAGACAGATGGTTCAAGGAAGGTAAGGCTTCTGATGTTTCATGTTTAAAACTAACGCTAAACCTTTGGCTTCGCAGCCCTTGCGTGACTAACCGTGGCCAGATTTCCTTCACACATCACTAAATTTACTATGTTCCTACTAGCGTATACGGCTGTCCAAATGTTCTAGAATTAGTATCAGATTTCGGAAATTGACAGATTCACATTCAGATCAATAATCCTCAACCTCTTTTTTTTTCTTCCAATTCCAATATCTTTGGCTTCAGTATACAAGAATCGTGCAAATAACTTTAATTCGTGCAAATTAACCCAATGTTGCTTATTGTAGCAGATTTGTCCAATACTGCCTATTCTAGCAGATTTGCAAACAAATATTGTTTCTTTTTTACTGAGTATTTTTTTATATAAAGTAAATGTTTTCAATCTAAACTATTATTAATTAAACTTTTCGATGTAATACTGAGCAGTAACTGATGGTAAACTGTTCAGGAACACTGAAAAATAAACAATTTAGATGTCTAAAGAGAATCAATAAAATATTTAATTTTTTTTAAGTATTTAATAATTATTTAATTAAAAAAAACTGTATTTTTAGACGGAACTTTGTAACTCAAACTTTTCCTTCGTAATTACGATAATTTTGGCTCTAGTATACCAGGATTGTGTATAAATTTCATTTTTTGAAAATTGCCAACTGTAGCAGTTTTGCTATCAAATGTTCTTTATTGCATATGCTTTTTTATGTTTCAGTCTCAGTCTGTACTTAATTAAAACTATTAATAAATGTAAAATTTAATCAAAAGTAACAATAATTTCCTCATTAACAGAAAGCCTGAATAAAAATGGGTGGTTGTATGAAACCATTTGTCGAGAAAGATATGTTCCAACCACTTAATTTTGATACGACTATTTCTAAAAAGCATATTTCGTAATTTCTTGTGTGATTGCTGTAGAAACATTCCGAGGATATTGCTGTTTGGAAATAGTGGTGTAACGCTTTTGGAACCATTTTTTTCTCCCTACAAACGTTCAACTCTGGTAATCAGTATTGGTAATATAATAAATATAAAATGTAATAATATAACCACTTGTAGAGAATTTCCAAGTTCAAAATAAAAGAAATCATATTTTCTTTTATAAACCAGTTTTTTGCTCAATGCAAAATTTTATTATTTCTTTAAAATGTAAAAGTAAATGTATAGTGAAAATTTATTTAATTCAGAATAATGTTACATTGAAAAACTAAGAAACGCACATATTACAGAAGCAAAAATAGAACTGCATGCAAAACGATCTTTTGACTACGAAAATAGCGCTCAAGATTCTGTTTAATAATTCTTAAATCAATCACAAAATAACAGGATATATTTTATTCATATCCTCATAATACACGAAACAATAAAAGCCCAGATCTTAACTACCTTTTATGCACATAAATTTATTTTGTAAAAGCGGATTAATGATTACATATCTCGGACTGCACCTAAAACGTCGCTGGTTGAATATGGCTGCTCTAAGTGAAATAATATATCTGAAAGGGTTACCGTTGATGAATCTGAAAATATTATAATTAAGTTATCACGACAAATATGTAATATCAAATTACGCACGTTAATAATTCAACGGGATGAGTCAGGGAACGTTGCCGTTTAATTAAAATTCCTTGAAAAGATCATATACCATATTTTCTAAGAATAGTAAGTCCTCTTTATAGAGAAATTAGACCATAGCTCTCGTTGTGTACTTCACCTATGGCTTCACTTTCGTGCTAACGAAGCTCTGTTGAACCGCATTTCAATCAGATAGATCTCACTTATGGCTTCCTGACCAGAGCAAGCCGGACAGGAGAAAAGATGGACACAGGCGATAAGGGGATTTAACAATCACGAAGTGCTTTGGGTAACACGATACGGGGAACTTTTAAACATTCGAGCCGAGGGTCTACTCGACAGTTTCGTGCCTACCTGTTATCTCATCAGAGATTTGCCATCTTTGAATCTGTGATTTTTCTGTCTTTCGATGTTGGTTTCACAATTATTTTTCTGGTGGTGTGGTAATCTCGATTTAATATTTTTTTTTCTTTCCCTTAGAAGTTTATTGATTTTAATCGGGATAATATTGTGATGATATTGCTTGGAAACCCCACCTTTATTTCTAATTTTGTTTTTAAAAACACGCGTATAATTCGTTTTGCTTGTTTATTCTCTTTCAGTGTTTTGATCTATATACTTACGTATGTATATAATAATATTTGTTATAATTCACGTCTTTTTCTCCACATAGCAATCTGGTGAAGATCATAAAGAAAGATCTCTACACAGAAGATTCTAGACTTGATTTTTTTTAAAAGAGAAGTTTATTGATTTTAATCGGGATAATATTGTGATGATATTACTTGGAAACCCCGCCTTTATTCCTAATTTCGTTTTTAAAAACACGCGTATAATTCGTTTTGCTTGTTTATTCTCTTTCAGTGTTTTGATCTATATACTTACGTATGTATATAATAATATTTGTTATAATTCACGTCTTTTTCTTCACATAGCAATCTGGTGAAGATCATAAAGAAAGATCTCTACACAGAAGACTCTAGACTTGATATTTTTTTAAATAGAAGTTAATTTATTTTAATCGGGATAATATTGTGATGATATTGCTTGGAAACCCCACCTTTATTTCTAATTTCGTTTTTAAAAACACGCGTATAATTCGTTTTGCTTGTTTATTCTCTTTCAGTGTTTTGATCTATATACTTACGTATGTATATAATAATATTTGTTATAATTCACGTCTTTTTCTTCACATAGCAATCTGGTGAAGATCATAAAGGAAGATCTCTACACAGAAGATTCTAGACTTGATATTTTTTTTAAATAGAAGTTTATTGATTTTAATCGGGATAATATTGTGATGATATTACTTGGAAACCCCGCCTTTATTTCTAATTTCATTTAAAAAAACATGCGTAAAATTCGTTTTGCTGGTCTATTCTCTTTCAATGTTTTGATCTATATACTTACGTATGTATATAATTAATATTTGTTAATATTCTCGTCGTTTCTCTTCACATAGCAATGTGGTGAAGATCATAAAGGAATATTTATCTCTACACGAAAGATTCTCGACTTGATATTTTTTTAATAGAAGTTTATTGATTTTAATCGAGATAATAATACTATGATATTGTTTGAAACCTCCTTTTTATTTCTAATTTCATTTAAAAACACGGGTAAAAGTCGTTTTGCAAGTTTATCCTTTTTCAATGTTTTGATCTATAGTTACGTGTGCATATAATAAATGTTTGTTAATATTCACGTCGCTGCTCTTCACATAGCAATCTGGTGAAGATCATAAAAGAATGTTTATTTGTACGCAGAAGATTCACGATTTAATATTTTTTGTAGAAGTTTATTGATTTCATTCGGGATAATAATGCTATGATATTGCTTTGAAACCTCCTTTATTTCTAATTTCATTTAAACGCGTAAAATTCATTTTTCAGATTTATCCTATTTCAATGTTTTGGTCTGTACTTATGTATGTATATAATTAAAATTTGTTAATATTCACGTCGTTGCACTTCACATAGTAATTTAATGAATATCATAAAGGAATTTTTATTTATACGCAGACGATTCATTTGAATGCGTTAATATCATTTTGAAAGACATGCCTGGATGTTATCTCATCAATGATTTTGTCATCTTTGTCTGTGTTATACTCTCTGTCTTTTATGCTGGTTTCACAATATTTTTCCAGTGGTGCGGTAATCTTTATTTATTACTCAGCCGTTATTGAATTTAATCTTTATGATAATGCCTTTGATACTTTCCCTTGATTTCCAATTTCATTTCAAATATATGTAAAACTCACTTTGCAGGATATCTTCTTTCAAGGTTTGGATCTAAACTTGTTTATGTACACGTATATAATGAATATTTGTCGATACTCGCATCATTATTCTTTTCACAGGGTAATCTTAAACGACTTTAATATTCGAGCAGAAGGTGTACTTGCTTGTGTTAGTACTATTTTTAAGGACCTAGCTAACTATTTTCGCCATCTTTGAACCTGCGATTCTTCTGCATTTTAATGTAGGCTTCGGAATTATTTTTCTAGTTGTGCGGTCTCAATTTAATTATACATTTTTTGTTGATGATATTGATTTTAATCTGGATTATAGTGGTTGGTTATTCCCTCTTTATTTCCAATTTCATTTAGAAATATGCTCAAAATTCTCTTTGCAAGATATCACTATTCAATGCTTTAATCAAAAATTCTGTATTTAAATAATGAATATTTGTTAATGCTCATGTCATCGTTCTTCTCAAACTGAACTGCTGAAGATCATAGATAATATATATATATATACATACATTATTACTATTTTTTCACAGAAGATTCATTTGCATGTGTTTGCATTTTAAAAAACGTGCCTAATTGATATCTCATCAAAGATTTGCCTTGCCATCTTTGAGGTTGCAGTTCTTCTCTGACTTTTGATGTTGTTTTCACAGTTATTTTACTAATGGTATGATAATCTCGATTAACCCTTTCCGGCACAGTGTCCTTGTTAAAGGACACATAATTTTAATTTTACTGGCTAAAGAATAGTTAATTAGAATTTTCTTTTTCCAGCATATCTAAAAAAATGCAGGTTCGTATTTTCTAATAAATTCTGGTATTAGTTAATTATTTCAAATCCATGGCGGAAAGGGTTAAATAAATTTTTATAATGTTATTGATATTAATCGGGATGATAGTGCTTGCTTACTCTATATTTAACTTTTAATTTTGCTTGAAAATGAGTCTAACATCCATTGTACAAGTTAATCTTTATCAACGTTTTAACTTGTGTTTATATATATGTGTTTATATATTGAATATTCTTTGATATGCACCTTGATATACCGAACTAATGAATTAAAATATACCAACTAATGTTCATAAAATATTGAGTTCAATAATAATATCCAGCAAATCTTTGATAATGAACATTATGTTCAAATGCGAATTCAAAACAAGTATGGTTAACAAAATATATTGATAAAACAAAATTGACTATTTTAATATTTAAAAAAATATTATACATATATATTTATATTTTATTGCAATAAATCTGATAAAATCCATAAAATAATGTAAAATATATTATCATTTCAAATTAAATCAAATTATTAAAAACATGAATTTTAATATAGATATATATAACTCTCTACCGTACCTAATATAACTTTAATAAAATCTATCTAATATCATGAAAATGTAAGGCAGTATATACATTTATTCAATTACTCTAGAAGATATTTGAAAAGAAAAATTCGAACGCTTTCTTTTTTGCTATAGGAGCATGCTTCATTTAAATATTGCAAATGCACTGCATTGAGTTGAATTTTTGAAATCATAATAATTTTAGATTTATTCAGATATATGTACATTATAAATTGGATTTCTATCCTAATGCGAGTATAAGAGATTTTTCTTTTTAGTCTAATTTTAGAGAACATAAAATTTTGATTTAAAAAAAAAAATGCAAGTTTTTGGGATGCCTTTTTTTATATTTTTTGACTTGAAAGATCATCTTAAGCTAGGTATTTTATACAAAGTATGTATATATATATATTTATATACATTTATAATATTGCTAAAAAATAGCTACTGATATTACATATTAAAAATATATATAAGATACCATAAATAGGAAAAAATTCATATTGAATAATCAAAATGAAAAGATACCATGTTATCAAATATCAATATGTACATACATTCATATATGGTTTTATTATTATGGTTACATTAATAGTTATATATATATTTATATATATGTATATACTTATATATATATATATATATGTATATACATATATATATATAATACACACATCCTATAAATTCATTTAAGCGTAGGTGAAAACATTCTTATAATTTATAATTTTAAATTATTATAGTAATTGTTAGAAATCTGTGGCAACCATCTTCTCTTAAATTGAAAAAAAAAGGTATATTTTGATATTAGCAAATCCATAATTATGTTCAATAAAGAAAAATTGAAATTTTAAAAGTTTTAATGAAAATCCTAGAAATTGTAAACTAAAATTTATTTACTTCTAATAATATGAAATGACTCAGTATACTGAGTGTACAAACCTTTTGCTATTTTATTAGTAAAATTTTAAATATTCAAAGCAGTATTAAAAAGTTGAAGAACTAATGTCAAAAATACAATACAGTTGCTTTTAAAAATATGCACCTAAATAACATTTCGGACAACAGTTTTTATTATTTAATTTCTATAATTTCATTTTTATTGCAATCATAATTTCTAATAATTTATACTTTTATTTATATATGTAAATAAAAATATATATTTCAATAAAACTGACGTAACATTTTAATATTGAAATTTTAGCGTATTTTATTTTTCTAAACATCTTTTATATATAAAATTTAGGAATATTTATACCAGTAAAACTTTTTTGTAACCATTTTAGTAATAAAAATTATAATTTTCTGTTTTATATGCCAGATTGTCTAGTACATGCATGCGTCTAATATAAATACAGTGAAACCTCCAAATAAAGGACACTCCGAATATGGGACACCTCTATTTAAGGGACAAAAGTTTCGGTCCCATAACTGTCCCTTTTTTCCGAATAAGGAACTACTCTATTTAAGGGACAAAATTTCCGGTCCTATAGGTGTCCCTTATTCGTAGGTTTCACTGTATAATAATAAGGTTATATAGTATTACAAGCATGAAGTGACTTTCTTTGTGATCATTTGTTTTTAGTTATTCCATTATAAATGTCGATTATAAAGTACTTTCAAATCTATATGACAGTATAACAATGATAATCTTGTCTTTTCTAAAAGGTTAACTATCAAAAAATTTTTGGCATACATATGA